>VSDK01001115.1:320726-376985 GCA_009767595.1 Symbiodinium kawagutii | reverse complement strand
CTGCTGATTTACCGTTTTGAGACCCACTGGTGATACGATAGCTTTCACCGACTTAGTTCATGGTTCCCCACGCGCAAACATGGGCCTGTTTGGGTAATGGCTCAGGAAGGTGGAGATAGACATCTCCATAACGGAAAAACTTGCCCACAGTACAAGTAGTTTGAAATAGTTTGAACATTTCCGGCTCCACCTTGTTTTGATTCTTCCCAGCCACTTCTGGAAGCAAGTCATTGCAGCTACCATGCAGGAGAAACAGGGCGCGGTGAACTGGGTCTGGTCTCCACAAGTCGTTTGGTCTCCTTCGGAGGGTCGGCATGTGCGGGCCCAGTTGCTGCGATGGGGTGACTCCATGCCGAGGACCCAAACTGTTGATGCCAGTTGAGGGTCGTTGTTGGTACATTCTATTGTTATCTATTGTTATTGTTGGTTATTTTTGGTGATTGTTGATTGCTAACCATTATGAACTGCTACCGTCGCTGGGCAATATTAACAATACTAGCGACTGACATGGACGAACAATCATCACCTGGAGCATGAGATCTGTTCCAAAGGGTTCAGGGATGCGGAATTTGGAGTTGTTTTACGTCCATGCATGCAGACTTCGCATTGATGAATCCATTGCAGTACTGGTAGCTTCTGCTAGAGGCAGTCGAGACAGGCATGATGATACGTGAACTTGTTTGATTCGGCTGTTTTGGACCTGGTGTGCTATCCAAGCCTTCGTTGTTTCCATCAGCAAAGCAATCCAAGACCAGGAAAAACATGCACAGCATACCAGGCCACTGATAACAAAACATCAACTACAGAGCTTTTGTTCCAAGATCTCCGTCTGTCACGGTATCAGAACCTCAGAAGCCAATGGAAATCCCGAAGTTTAGCTAGATAGTGGCCGGGGAGTGTGAAGCTGATGACCTTGAACTAACGAGAGTGTGTTTCTACATCTTGGAGTCACCGTCTCAACTACAAGTGACCCAGTTGGATGGTTGATGCGATGCATCAGGCCTGAGTTTCCCATCGAAACTTGAGTCACTTGAGTCAACAAAGTGGCAACTATCCCAAAGACTCGAAGGCACCATACTTTCTGACCGCCACAAGCTGCAGATCCATGCCGGGTCCTCACATCTTACCCTTCAACTTCATTCAACGTCCTTCAACATCCTCTGATGGCTATTGTCAAGGCTATTATATACATTTGTAAATGGTAAACTATTTTGATGTTTTTGAGCCCTATTGATGGCTGTTGTATGGCTGTTTTGTTTATTGCTCTGCGTTTCCAGGTGGGACAGGTCAACATGCACCTGCCTGATGCTTGGGGCTACCTGGTCTTTGCCGATGAGGCCGCCTGGTTGTCGGTGCCCACGTGGTATGCTTGGAGTGGTCGGTTGCATTGTCTACGTCGACCATCCACACATTGCTCCCATACCTGCTGTTGATGTTGGTTCTAACCCAACCTGCTTTGTGTAGCTTTGTGTCTTCTTATATCAGTATTTGTGCCTTGGCTACCTACCATTTTGCCAGTTGGGACTTGTGGGTATTTCCTCAATTCACCGACGATTGTATGTGATGATCGATCAGTATTTGTCGCATCCACAACTTTCGTGCAGTGGCTGATGTTCCTGTTGAAAATGATCATTTCTGATGGAGACTCATTATAGAATGATGTACTATATACTCTGATGGCTCATACCGCTATGTTGTATTTATAGAATTATCTTAACTATCCAACATTCCAACTACAGCCTTATACTTCTACACTATCCCTGGCATGCATACATGCATTACATTGCATGACATGACATTACATGAGTCACATACATAGTATAGCTTTATAGCTGGCAACATGGCTATCCTATGTACCAGCTATGAATAGCTGTGGTTCCCATTGCCGGCTATGTAGCTGTGGTTGCCATTGGCTATCCTGCTGACTATATGCTTTATACATATCTAGCCGATAGCCTATGGCAACCACAGCTATTCATAGCCGGTTGCATGTTGCATCGCTTTTCCAGGCAGGTCAGCTGGCTGACGGCAGCGATGCACGGGACAGCTGGGCCGGAAGCTTCGGTTGGTTGATAGGTGGTGGCTATGGTTAGTATAACAGCTATCAATGGTTGAGAATGCCTATCACTGATTGATTATGGCTCTTCATGGATGGTAACTGTTGTTGATGACCAATGATTGTTGTTCCTTCCGGTTCCTTTTGGGCGCATGTTTGGGTGTGATTACTCATGGCTGCTGATGGTTACTGGACAGGATTAACTAAGCATGATTGAAAGAAAATGCTGATCCATCACTGATCGTATATCATCAACCATTCATCATGAACCATGAATCATTACATCCGATGATTGACCACTACCAACGATTAAATGATTTATGTTAATCATTCACCGTCAGAATGCAGTAGTATTTGCAATTTGAAGCCCAAACCATTCATCAGCAATTACTACAGGTGGTTGATACTGCCAATGGTCGTTGGTGATTGCCAATGCTTCAAAACCATCGGGTTAGTAGTGCGCTGTGGTAACCATAGATGATCATGAGAGATCCGCAAAGCCAGAAGATACTTTTCTGATGACATAGATCAAGCCACCAATCAGTGGAACAAATGACTAGGAGAACATCCCAACGGCTCGACTGGTTTGATTGTTTGGGGGATGTTCACCAAATATGATATAGATTTTTCTTACACGCACAACACAGAACACATATACCTTTGGTAAAAGAATAAACGAATGAATGGCAAGCTACATAGTTTGTCTAGTGGGAGGCCCTGAAACTGGTCAGCACTCCATTTTGTTTTGTGGGTTTTGATCATCCGTCATCAATGGGTCAAATGGTTGGAATGGTAGCAGTCGTGACTCAAGATGGACATGTGCATACAAGATATGACATGCAGCATGTCCCAGGTTCTGGGCCCCCTCCCCCCACCCATGGTCATGGTACCTGATACTACCCACCTCCCCCCTGTGGTGCGGTTGTGGTTCATTGGCCCTCCATGGGAAGAGTTCCGCAAGAGCTGCATATGATTCTTCGTTTCGTCCTCAAGGGGAGTAGATCAGCTTGGGGCCATGCGTACCGAGTTGTTGCATTATTATCTTAAACATTCTTGGGGTTGATACTTTTGGGGCCAAATTTCGGCAGAAACACTTCCATTCAGATTTTTTTAGGGGACTCATGGAACAACTTTTTCCGAAGCGTACTTCTGACGGCAAGTTGGAAAATTCTGAAGGGCAACAACGCGCAGCCTGCGTTCTACCAGATGAGTGCAAAAAGTATCATTTTCCAAAAAGCATCCGCGAAGCAGTTCCAAACACAACCTAACGTAGGAATCTTATGTGAAGAGCCCCTGTCCACACAGATGTTGTTTCGGTTTGATATTGCCTGTCCCTACCTGCAGCCGTTGCAATCAAGTATCGACAATCTTTTCCTTGTAGCGCGGAGCAACAGCTTCTTACCTAGCAATCATACAACTCCAAGGCTGCAAGCGATAAACAAGACCAACAACAACAACAACTACAACAACAACAACAGCAACCACAACCACAACCACAGCCACAACCGCAAGAACAACACCAACAGCAACAACAACAGCAAATGAACAGCAACAACAACAACATCAACAAGAACAACAACAACAACAACAATAACAATAACAATAACAACAAAAAGAACAACAACAACAACAACAACAACAACAACAATAACAATAACAACAAAAAGAACAACAACAACAACAACAACCACAGCAACAAGAACAATAACAACAACAGGAACCAGAACAACACCACCACCCCACTACCACCACCACCAACAACAACAAGAAGAACAACAATAACAACAACAACTATAGCAACAAGAACAACAACAACAACAACAACAACAACAACAACAACAACAACCACAAGCACAACCACAACAACAACAGCAGCAACAACAGCAACAACAACAAGGCAGCATCAACAATAACAAGAACTGCAACAACAACATGAACAAGAACAACCACAACAGCATCAACAAGAACAATTACAACAACAACCACAGCAACAAGAACAAGAACAAGAACAGGAACAATAACAACATCACCACCCCAACACCACCACCATCATCAACCACAACAAAATAACAACAACAACAGCAGTAACATTAGCAACAACAACAAAACAGCAATAACAACAAGAACAGCAACAGCAGGAACCAAATTAAGAACAAGAACATGAACAAGAACAACAGCAACAATACCAACAGCGCCAACAACACTAGCAACGCCACTAACACCAACAACACCAACGACGCCACCACCATCACCACGAACAACAAGAACGGTTGTAATTTTCAAAACACCTGCGAAGACACAATCCACACCATCTAATCAAACCACGAAGAGCACCAGCAAAAAAAGTACGAGCACGCAAAGACATGACCTAGACCTACAAATATCCAAAAACACCAGCAGCACAACAACCACGCAACAAAAACACTGGCAAACAAAATCACCAGCACCACTAGCCCATAAACACGCCACCCAAGATCACCAACACAACCAGATCACAAGACCGCCAGCATAACGACGACAATAACAACAACAACAGCAACAACAAGAACAGTAGCATCAACAAGGAAGAAACATACAGTCCTGGCCTTGCATAGAGTCACCTGCCAGGAGAAAGCACCCCCACCATATAGTTAAGCGGACCAGAACCAAAACAAGACAGTCGCCAACATACTTGTAGCAGGAAGCGGCAATGCCAACACAGCAGGGTTGCCAGCTGAGAACACTGGCAACAGCAAGCGCCGTTTCCAAAACAGTGCCAGCAGAAAACATGAGTAGAGTAAAACACCAGTGCGAAAAACAGCGCATCTATGCCCCGTCGGGTTGTGTCCACATGATGTGAGCAGACAGATACCGACGCTGATAAAGACACACGCGCACAGACATAGATTGATGGGTTGATACATGGATGGTTAGATACAAAATTTGTAGATCGAGAGATCGATGGATCGCTAGAGATAGACGGATGGATAGATAGACAGTTGGATGGATGGATGGATGGATGGATAGATAGTTACTGTAGCCAGATGGATCGATAGGCACCACTAGCGGGTAGGATTGCAGCATGCTGACGCTCTGCACTTTAGCTCATGCAGACACAGGCAAGCTCCACCTTTCCCTCCCTCTCTCCCTCCCTTTCTGCCTCCATCTTCCATCCCTTCGTCCCTCCCCCCTCCATCCTCCCTCCATCCTCCCTCCCTCCATCCCTGTCTCCATCCCTCTCCATCCCTCTCCATCCCTCTCCATCCCTCTTCATCCTTTTCCATCCCTCTCCATCCCTTTCCATCCCTCTCCATCCCTCTCCATCCCTTTCCATCCCTCTCCATCCCTCTCCATCCTTCTCCATCCTTCTCCATCCTTCCATCCCTTTTGCGATTCCTCCTCTATTCCATACTTTCCCATGATACCCACCTTTGAAAAACGAGTGGTCGCACTTTGAGTTTTGTATCAGCAAGAGTTGTATCAGCTAGAGTTATGGTCAGTGGTTGGGATGTGGCTCAATTTGGTCAGTTAGCTTGAACAGCATCATGGGGGTGGTAGGAGCTCGAACCGACTTGGATTGCCGACAGTCCTGGGAAGACAGCCATGAAGAAGACCGAATGATCCAAGTGGATGAGAGCATTTTCAAGACCTTCGTGCCGAGGGGGACCGGCTCAGAGCCTTACGAGGCATTCGCGAAGCTTTGTTGATGCCTGCGAAAGAGGAAGGTTGGAGGAGTTGGAAAATGCAGGGCGGGCATTGCTTGATGTTTTCGGCTGTTGGGATGTCAGCCTCAAACCCCCTGATGAAGAAGAAAAGAGTGCGAACAAATGGGAAAAGGTGAGATTCAGGGTGGGTGAATTTTTGGACAACGACCACCTGCCGATATGGTCGACAGAGTTGAGAAGTCTGGCGAAGAAGAGGACGCCTTCCTGAGACTCCTTGACAAAATGGAGTTTCATGTGACGGGAGAGAAAGAGGATGCAGAGACCCTCTTCGCTCCAACTTGGTCACCGGCTCTAAGCCAGGCGGCTACTAACAGGTAGATTTCAATTTTCCGGTGAGCAGCGGTACGGCGCCAATAGGTGGACTTGAATTTCAATTACAAGAACGGCAGCAATAATTGTCCCTGAGGCTCAAAAAAATTATAGACCATGCAACTATAGCTATATCGACCAAAAAGCATCCACTTAAGTTCCCAGTTGCAAATCTCCGAGTCACCGCTTTGTGGGATGAAGTTGCATGGGGGAGACCACCCTTTGGTTGATCTGCCTGTAGGTCAAGAAGCTGAGCATCAATGTGTAGCAACAGAATCCCGATGCTTACACAGTTGCTATTGGTTAACATTTTGATCTAGTAAGTTAATACTTTGATCACATGTATATTACTAGGTCATGCTTCACCAGTGCACACTGTTGGTTCATAGCTGGCAAATAGTTGATTAATAGCTGGTAAAAAAATAGAAAACCTGGTTAATACAACACCTGGTTAATAGCTTGTAAATGTCTTAATTATAGAAAATATGCTGATTGAGAAAAGAAAACAGGGTGATGTAGTCATGGAAGCACATAGGCTCAAAGTTCACCCGATATGGGTCAATCAGAAAAGCACTGGCAGCGTGACTGAATGTGTATCTTGAAGTTTACTTGCGGTTGATGATGATCAGCAATGTCTGATCATGTCTAGCAGTGGGATACCGCTAGGACCAATACCAGTACAGTAAAAACAGCAGCTGCTCAACGCGAGAATATTTCTCGCGATGACATCGCACACCCAAAAAGGTTCTTGGGGTACTGTTCCTTGACCTTGCGCAAAAAGGACCTTCGGATGTGGTTCGAATGAAGAACTTGTGTTTCACATCACTGATTTCTCTATCTGCTGGTGTCGGAAAACACCCTGGCCCTTGTGCCATGAGCTGAAAAACACCCCTTGAGATGTCATTGGGATCGCTTCAAACGTGTCTCCTTTGTTCAGGGTCGCATCCCATGGTACCTTGGGGATCACATTCATCCTGGGCAGAAACCGTGGGGTCCCCACATTGCCGTAAACATCTTCTTGTAGAACCAGATCTCTGCTGAACAACCATGTGTGACCGGCAGCGCCACAGGAAGGCTAGAGCCAAACACAATCAACAATGACAACGCGTATCACAAGATAATCAACAATTGGATGATTTATAACCGTCATAGGAATAATCACCAATGATAATGATTAGTAAATACACAATGAACAACGGCAATGCATAAAACTCACGGATACCTGGATGATGGTACTTTTGACGCTCGCGGGCCAGGCGAGCCATTCTTCCTGCACCGGCGATCAGCTGGTCCTGTGATAACCGCATGGTGGAGGTTGGTGAAGCCAAGGTCTCGCCGCTTCGCCCGCGTACGCCGGAGCCTCGGGACACCGCTGTCCCGGAAGACAGTGCTACCTGGATCATAGGATGGATACGATACCGTAAGCATTCAGGTTTGATGCAACTCATGCCCTGGTGAGTGCTTGACTGTCACTCACACAGTGTTTGCCAAGCAGATCGGATCAAGCCTAGAAACATGATTGTGACAGCATTGATTTTCTCAAGACTTCGGGATTGGACGGTCGCCTTGCTGACCGTCAAGAAGGCCCAAGCGCAAAAGGCGAAACCTGAGAAGTGCCCGCTACACTCCTCCCTTCACCCTGCGCCTTGCTCGGTTAATTGTTTGGTTGGTTGCTCGCTCGACGTGTAGGGTGCAGAAGCAGCAGGGCGATTAGGTGGAGCGCTTGCGCGATAAAGCCGTGCCCATACCCAACATCATGCCCTGTCGGTTTGTGCCGACTTGATGTCAGCGAACAGATGCTGACGCAGACGCACACACACAGATGGATCTGCGTATAGCTTGTTTCGTGGATAGATACATACATAGGTCGTTTGATGGGTAGACAAATTCGAGAGATCGATTGATCAAGTAGACCGGTAAAGGTCGATACATCGATACATGGATCGGTCAACATGTCGGTATAGCGATCCAGACATGGAACGGTCGGTACATAGGTGGATAGATAGATCGACAGATAGTAGGGTTGCAACTGCTGACGCTTGGCTCTTCAGCTATCGAATTTTCAATGCCCGCACCGGCAAGTCATGGTGGACGAGCGCTAAATTGGAAAACTTGGAGCAGATCTGAAACCCAGGGCAGCCGCATTTCAAGAGGAAGCGTTGGAAGAGGAACTCGCTTGGACCAGCTTCGAGAACCCAGCAACGGAATTCTATTGACCATTGACAAGATGGTATTGACGGATAATTTATCAAAATCCAAAAAGGGCTTCAGCCAAGGTTTCTGTAGGATGCCGACGGGGCAGAACATAAACATAAGTTGCAAAGACACGTATGTGAGAACATAAGTCAGAACATAAATGAAACACAAGTGAAACATAAACAAAACATAACTGAACCCAAAGTAAAACATAAACAATACATAAGTGAAACATAAGTACAACGCAAAGGAAACATAAGTGGAACATAAACAAAAAAGTAAACAACACGTAAATACATTTATGTTGTGTTTATGTTTTTGTTTGCGTTTTTTATGGTATGAATTTATGTAAGATCTTATTTTTATGTTATTTTATGTAAATAAGATCCTATTTTCATAAAATAAGATCGTATTTACATAAAATGACATCACAATAAGGTCTTAAATTGATAACATAAAAACACAGAGGTCAAACATAAGTCAAAACATAAACGTAACATTACTATTTTTATGTATGTGTATGTGAACTATTTGCGTTTTACTTATGATTTACTTGTGATTCAATTGCGCTGTACTTGTGATTTGTTTGTGTTTTTCTTGCGACGTGTTTATGTATTTTATGTTCAAAATATGCGTGTATGTTTTATGTACGTATCTTATTGTATGAATCTGGTTCCTACAGTGAAAGCCTCTTGAACTTTGATAACGGATAATGCGGTTTATGCTTGTTGGTTATTCATTGCTCATTGCAGAGGCACTGGCGCAAAGCGTTCAGCACGCGCAAAAAGGCAAGGTGCATTTGGGTGTGTTGTAGGGTTCGGTAACATGTGTAAATGTGCTGTCTCTGGTTGAGAGATTCCCTTCTCACCGTCCACCCCTGTCTCTGTTTCTGTCTCTCTCTCTCTCTCTCTTCCCTTCCTTCTTTCCGTCCATCCCTCCTTCTTCTACCCATTCATCTCTCCCCCGCTTCCTCCCATTCGTCATCCTTCCCTTGTTCGAAACCGTTCCTTACCTTCTCTCCATTCCCTCCCTCCCACCACCCCCTCTCTCCATCCTGCATCCATCCATCCTTCGTCCCATTCCTCCCTCCATCCTTCCCTCCATCTTCATCCCTCCATCCCTTATCTTTCCATCCCTCCTTCCATTCCTCCCTCCATCATTCCCTCCGTTTCCATCCCTCCCTCCATCCCTTCATCCTTCCATCCCTCCCTCCATTCTTCCCTCAACTCCATCCCTTTCTCCATCCCTTCATCTTTCCATCCCTCCCTCGATCCCTCCCTCCCTCGATCCCTCCCTCCATCAACCTCCCTTCCCTCTTTCACCTCTCCCTCCATCGCTCCACCGGCGCTCCTCGGTCCTTTACCCTTCTCCTCAAGTACATTCATGTAGTGGTATGTCTGCATACACAGGTACAACCGCAAACAAACATACCATGCAACACCAGGAGTTCAGGCAGGACACAGCGCAATCGCAGCTTTCTGTGGGAAGATTGCGTTTGCCATGACTGTCATTTGTGCAACGCGAGCTACGGCTTCCAGAGCCGGATGAAGATATTGGATCCTGAGTTCCTGGCTTCAGTACAGCACTTTGGCAGGACTGTTCTGGAACATGGGCTGGGCATGTCAGTGAAATACAATGCCGTCATCTTCTTGTGTGTGTGTGTGCTTGTTTGCTTTGCGTTGCCGTCCTGTGGCCCGTTCTGGCAGTAGACCTGCTGGGGCGCAATTTCGTGTTCTTCCTCGACGGTAGAGAGTGTGACATTCTCTAGGGCGACGTCGGGGTTCTTGGGCCTTGCGCCGAACCGGACGCAATTTTGATGGGCCTGGCTTGGGAAGGCTGTCTCTGCAGCGCGCAGCTTCTACATGCCCGTTTGAAGCGATGGTTCGAGCTGTGCCTAGACGAATTGCGGGCGGCGTGAACTAAGCAGCCAACAGCAACCAGCAGCGGGCTACATTTCTCACCGGGGACAGGCTTCCCTTGTGGTGTGGTGGTTAGTTTGGGGAATTGGCATTTTTTGAATAATATATCAGTATAGAAGAAATATAGAAGCGGATTCGATTTGCGTAGTAAATAGGTATAAAGGAAATATGTACGCATTTTGTGGCTAGTGAATAGGTATCCTACAGGTAGTATAGAGGAAGTGTCTAGGTAGCATATTGGTTGCATAAGGGTAGTAGGTATGTAGTATGTAGGTAATGCTCAGGTAGTACTGTACAATGGTAACATGTAGCGTAGTTTACGGATGGGTAGTTTGTCTGTTGTATCTAGGTCGTTTCCAGGTAGTGTATGATAATAAGTATTTAGCATCCAGGTAGTAAAAGGGTAGTATGTAGTATGTCTGTAGTATGCAGGAAGGTAGTAAATAAGTAGTATCTAGCGAGTATCAAGGTAGTAAGAGGGTAGTATGTAGAATGTAGATAATTTGTGTTATTGTTGTTGTTGTTGTTGTTGTTGCTGTTGTTGTTGTTGTTGTTGTTGTTGTTGTTGTTGCTGTTGCTGTTGTTGTTGCTGTTGTCCTTTTTGTGAGGATAATTATGGGCGCTTTTGGGAAAGGTCCGTGACTGTCCAAGTGATTGTGGTTACCGGCTTTAAGTGTTGAAGCTGTGCAGTTTGAAAGCAGTGCATGTCAGTTTACGTGTTTTGCCTGTAAGAAATTTGATGTCATGCGTGTGGTTCCATCGGGGTTGCGAGTGTCAATTTGGGGTCCTTGAACATACCAGCATCCAGGCTTGGAACCAGAGTAGACTGCTCGATTTCTGGCTGGAACATTTGCCCCAACTTGAGCACTGTGGGCTTTCGATTTTGTTCATGCAGGTGACAAGTCAAATCTTCCGGTTTTTTGTAGCTGACTTTAATTCGGTTTTTTGGTGGCCATGGTTCTGTGTGATTGATTTGAATAATATTGAATAATTTTTGAAGAATTTGGATGGTAGTTCAATTGAACATGATATTGCAATATTCGAACCGCCTTTTCGATGTTGACAGTGGCCGCCTCGCCGAGGATTGGACGCAGGGTCACATTTGCTGAAATGTGGACACCAGGTACTTCAGCCCCTGCAGCCCTCCCTCCCAGCGGATCGCGATCCAAGGTGCTTTGCAGGCACTTCTGCGTCAATTCTCACAGGCTGCGGTGGCCCTACGCCAGAGCCTCAGGTAGGTGTCGCTCTGTGTTGGTTTGATATTGTCTTTGCTTTGTTTCAGGATGGCCGGAAGAAAAACGGATCGTCCATTCCGGTGGCTCGGGATGACGCAGGGGCTGGGCCAGGAGGGGGCTCATGGTTGTCCTGCGGTTTCCCGATGGTCGCTACGCCTAGCGGTGTTGTTGTCAATGGTTAGTTTTCTTGCTTGTCAAGGGCTGGATCCGGCGCCAAAGAGCCGCGGTCCACGCGGTCCCGGTCGCCCTCCCAAGTCTCAGCCTCAGAGGTTTAGCCCCTCAACTTGTTTGGTTTGATTCCGATGGTCAATTGCGAGACCACCTCCACCGTCGTGCCCTGAGTTCTGTCAATTGTGAGCGCGAGATGTGTATGTTTGCCTCGGCTCCAGTGCCTCGAGGTGAATGTTGAACCACCCTTTTCTGCTCCAGGACTCTGGGAATGCCAGATTTTTGAGCGAAGCCGTGGTCTAAATGGGCGTTTCTCAAAGATTAGGGAACCCCCCCAAAATGGTTGGTTTATTAGTGATTAATAGGGATTAATAGTGGCTAAAAGTAGTTTGGTTTAGCCCCAAAATTCCACGGCGGCTGCCACTTCTTTCCTCTTGCAAATTTGATCCAAAAGGGCAGCTGTCTAGATCGGTTTGATCGAGGCTTCCTCTTCCTCTTCTTCTTCTCGCTCTTCCCCCCGTTCTTCTTCTTCTTCTCCCCCAACTCCCCCCCTCCGCCGCTGCGAAGCTGCTTGTTTAAGAAGGCGGGGCGTGTCTTTGTTTGGCGCCGAATCATTTTTCTGTCACAGATTGAAAATCTCCAGGACTGCGCGAAGCGGCGGAGGATCAATTTACATAATCTTTGTATGCATGCATGGCATGGTTATTTTTTTTTGTTTTTTTCGATCATTTATATACAAGCATGTTCGGGTGCATATGACTGCCATGCATTTCAACGTCGGTGAGCTCCCTCCACTTCGTGCCAGGACTTTGTGGACCAGACCTTTGCTGCGCGACACATTTGTGCCTGTTGGGTTTCCCAGACAGCATGTTGGTGGCATGGCAAAGGCTTATATGCAGTAACATTGTCAGGTTATTTCTTTGTTTTCGTGCTGCATGTGTGTGGCCATCCTTGCGGCGAAAGGAATCCTAGTCACAGCGGGGGTGGCGCGCCACTTACCTGACATATGGTGACCATCCTGAAATGGGGTTTGATCAATATTAAGCAACGAATGGCAAATAACCAATGCTTCAAAAGGATGAATCGTTGGTAATAGGGGATAATCACCAACCAGCAGTGTTGAGTCAGGATGATTGGGGTCATCGTGAATTGAAAGAACCTATTTGATCACCAACGTAAACCATCAAGATCACCAAAGCTGCCGTCACAATTGGTAGAATACCCCGATGGTGCCACACAAAACTCCCGCAAACCGATATGTTCTCGGTGCAAATTCTGGGCGCAGCCTCACTGACAGGGGGCATCAAATGGGTGACAGTGAGAGGCACTGAATCGCCAAAGAAATGACAACCAGCTGTGCAAATAGCATGAACGCCCGTCCCCTTGGTCCCACAACCATGCTGTTTTTTTCTGGGTTGCCCGAGGTGTTTATTATGCTTGCAAAGCTTTCCAGGAGGCGCGGTTTCACCTGAGGGAAGGCGATAGTAACAATGATTGGGGATTGCAAGGCCAGAGGGCCTGGTTGGCACATGTTGGTACTTGGATGTGCACCAATCAATTTACGTTTGATTTCAGGACTGCGTTATGTGCGCTATCATGGAATCATGCTGGAAAATGCCACCGTTTTGCCAGCAAGACTTGTTCACCAAAAATTTGGTATTGGGCATTCCACCGAAACCAATCAACCCTTGGTGAATCTTTGGGTGGTAGCCCCGTCCTCCCGAATGGCAACTTGCAGGTGAAATTAACCCAAGTCGCTCCCCAAAGAAGATTTCAGTTGATTTCAGATGTTGGATATTGTTGGAGAGATAAGTGTAAGCAACGTTTGTATGTGGATATAAAAAAGTAGGTATACATTATATATTTCAATATGTATACATACAATTAATGTGTGTGCCTCTATTGAAAATCTGTGTTCAATCAATTGGATGCATCATTCCAAGTTGTTTTGGGAGATTCCGAACGTGTGACAACTTCTCAAGTTTGTTTCAAAAAGAAGGACTCATGAATAGTCGCCACCTTTCGATCCGATGTTTATGGTAACTTCACGTTGTGTTTAAGAATGCGAACCATGTCATTCACCATGTGGTGGTTTCTCAAACTAGGGGTGCCCCCAAATCATCAAAAAACATAACATTTATAGCAATAAACCCTATGAAGCAACCATACAAATCATACATCACCAAGCATGTTTGGGGGTGCCCTATGGTTTGAGGAGCCACCTGTTGCTGCGATGGCTTGGATGGGTCAGGCTTCCGGGCGCTTCCCAAGCTCCTGGCAAGAGCTGAGCAGCGCCGTTCCTGCTGTGCCGTGACCCGGCTGCTGACGCTGGAGATGAGTCGCAGTTGGGGGTTTCTCAATAGCTGGGGGAACCCCCAGGTGTCAGCCACTTCGTGGTTGGTTGATGATTAATTGATTAATGTTGATTATTCATTTGTAGTAGGATCCCAACGATTTTGAGGTACCCCCATTTTGAGAAACCACCAGTTGAACAGATGGAAAAGGATGGAAGGGAAAACATCATTCGGAATATTTTTGGAATCATTGTGGGCACAAACGTGGTTGTTGATGTAGAGAAATTTATGAGTCAACGACGGCTTGGACGTTTTTTGGAAGGGCCATCTCTAGGATGGATCGGTTTGATTGCTCTGCAAACCTATGTGGAGGCGAGAGTGAGAGATTTGATGTAGTGTAGCTTTAACCAACGGTCAACCAAGTACCGCGACCGCAAGATGCAATATCAGGTTGAAGAGCAAACTGAATTTGTGCGCACATTTGGAAGGTGTTTAGAGTTGTAAAGCCCCGCAGGACTGGATGTGGGCTCAAGCTGAGTACTTGACTGGGCACACACATCCAAATTTCATGCGTTGCTTGCGAGATGTTAGCACCAGCGGACATCATGAAGCATCTGAAACATTACAGTCTGGACAATTCACACAAAACCTGAAAATATAGGGTTTGGAAGGCCATTTTGCTTCATAGGCCACTGGTTTTGGTTTCCAGCGCTGGGTTTGCAGGAAGCAGAATCGACTACTGTACGTGCCACACTTAATGTTCTCTACAATTGACTATCAATCATCATCAATCATTATTGATCATATCAAACCATCACTAGCGAGTTGATCGAAGTCAACCCACTGATTGATGGTTGCTAACCACGATTTTCAGCCATTGTCAACCAATATTTAGCCATTTGTAAATTGGCATTCATTTTAAATCCACCAGGGTGTCATTATTATAGCCGTAGTTGAACGTCAACAATGCAACGATAATTAATCATTATGGAATGGACATCAGTGTTAGCCATCTAAATAGCTTTTAGCAATCGAACCATCAACCATTCTTGTTGACCATGAATAGCCATTATCAACCAGAACCATTGATAGCGATCAAGCATTGCCATGCAGTTGTACATGAATAGCATAATCACAATGCTTAAACATCAGCATGAAAATGGTTCGGCATTGATGGTGAACAGCCACGGTTTACAGACAGAAATGATAGAAATTAGAAATGCATTTTTATAGCCATTAGCAGTGAAAATTGTTAACCATTCAAGCCATTCATAGATTCATAGCCATCAAAAGCCATTGATAGCCATTAAGAGCCATTCCCCGGGTTTTTCATTCGCATGACATGGTTGCTTGTGAGGCTTGAGGCCAACACTCGGGTGGAGCTCAGACCCACGTGAGGGACTCAGGGTCAAGCAGTTCAGCATCAATTTTATAGGGGATAAGTTCACCAACAATAATGTTGGTGTCTGATTAGTGTAACCCCCCCTAAAGTAATGAAAATAGATGAAACCAACAGGTAGATACTAATCAGAAACCAACAATACAAGGGTTAATGATGGTACCGGAGAGGTGCAGGCTTGAGCAAGGGTGAACAGACCCATAGAGTTTGGTTTGGCTCGTTTTGATTTGGGTACTCAGGTGGATCATGAAATTTGGGCTACTCAACTGTCTGCCTGGGGTGGAAGAAATGGAAGTAGAGACCAACTGTATTTTTCTGCCATTGGTGGAGTATCAGCAGGCATTAGTTGCTACGAAACTTGGAGCTTGGAACATCATCAGGTACATTGACCAACTATTGTCAACCAACCCTAGACAGCCATTGATATTGTGGTTGCGGTGATCTTTTTGATTTTATGAATGTAACGTGATCTTTCGGGTCAGGAAGCAACAGTTTGCATTTTACTTTGTGCAAAAGATTCGCAAACATATCTTCAGGATTCGCAAACAGCTTTCAAACTCCTCTCAGCACGGGCTTGTGACCCTTGCTAAGAAAGATTCACTTGGGACTGAAAAGAACATACCCCAGAAGTGGAATGTGATATCTTTGTGGCTCGCAAGAAAAATTAAAATGGCTTGGCGAGGTTCGAGGAGTTACACACACAATGTATAGAGATCTATATATGCATCTAGTACTCATATAGAGATTGATATACACAGAAAAAGACGCATTTGGTGGCCTTGGCGGGCAAGTCTTCCTGGTAAAGAAATACTTAGTTGAGGGGTATCCATCATTTAAGGCAAATGGGCACATCATTGATGTCGAACAGCCAGCTAACAAATGTCAATAGCCAACCAATCGATGCTCATAAAAGGGATATAATCAACTCATGAATACAACAGACGTGAAGTCTCAGCGTTCTCAGCCATTTTGTTGTCCTTCCAAATCCCTGGTTTGCCTGCCTGAGAAGGAACATTGTTGTCTGGTGCATCTCCCATGAAGCCTAAAGCCACGGATTTACGCTTGGACTGTGATTTCTTAAATGACGCTTCAAGTGTGCAAACGACTTGAAGCAGCCCCGCTTGAGGATGATCCTGACAACTGCATGAAGCTGTGGTGGATGGGTCCCCATTGCTGACCATCATTACCTAATCCTATCATCAATCATTGTCAAACATTGCAACCATCAGCAATACCATCGATCAACCACGAAGCATCAATGGTTAGGTGATGGTTGTTGAGTACCTCTGCATCAACCAGCCACTAAGAACCACCTAAGCATCATTATGTTTTCACCACCTCACCATCAAGTATTCGACAATCATGTAACCATCAAGTAGCCATTGTTTTACCATCATCAACCATCACCTGTCGTCAGCTGTGAACATCATTAGTCATCATGAATCAACCATCTTTCACCATCATTAACCATCATCATTTAAGATGTCAAGGTTAATGATTCTTAATGATGGTGAAAGATTCTTACCCATCACTTTTAACCATCATTAACCATCATTAGCCATCATTAGCCATCATTCCAATCGAATGTCCATCATGTCTAGTCATCAGAATCAGGATTGAACTCACCCAGCGCCTGGTCTCTAGGCAGGACGGCTACGTGGCACAGGTTTCGGCGGCGGGTGGGGGCCCAAGGGGCGGCCCTGATGGGTGAGTTGAGCTGCCGGGTGTGTTTGGTGATGTTTGGGCATTGTGGGTATTCCTATTTGGTTGGTGGTTTTATAGGGAAACCATGGTTAATAATGGTTAATAATAGGGGATAATAGCCAACTAATAGTGGTGAAACAACTACTGGTGGTTTGATTGTCATTTTTTATTTTCCCTAGTGATTATTAACAACTTGTTGGTTGACAAATATTTTTCATAGGGGTTGGAACCACCAACCAGACTAGTGGTTTATGTACTTTACTAATAATTTGGTTATTATGATGTGATACTTTGGTATGTCTGGTTGTTCTTGGTGGTTTATTTCAGAGGATTACACGTAGCAGTTCACTGTTCACAACGTTTTCAATGATTGCTGTGACATGTGGAGCAGTCTGACAAGCTACCGGGATAGGAAGTGGGAGCCAGCCCAATTGCGTAGATCGCAGAGGGCATCCTTGTCGCTATAGGCAGTGGTCACTGCAGACCTCAAGACTGCTCCTCGTGGCATGGGATGTAGCCCAGCAGTGAACTGGAATCTGCATCGTTTTCCCCTTTTTTGAGAATGTGCTCCTGGTGGGTTGCCCATCCTCCTTCAACATGGAGTCTCATTGACAGGCCTCAAAGTTGAAGGAACTTTGGTTCCAAACTGCATTTTGGACAGTCAAGCCGACCCCGCAGCCTTCTCCTGGTGCCCAAAAGGCAGTTGCTGCAGACATTGGACAGTCATGATGGTCCAACACCAACAGGATCAGTCCTTGGAAGGGAACGCACCTAGTTCCAACGTACACCAGTTGTGGACGCTCCTTCCCTGTCCAAATTAGCTCTTCTCAGAGTTTACAGCGGCTAGCGACCTTCAAAAATTGGCTAAACCCAGACAAGGTTGGTCCCCGAGAGGAACAAATGACACCCAAGCAGAGTCCCAACTAAGCATGCGAGTAGCAAACAGCACCAGCGTTGCTTCCCAGCTCGCAACATCTTCAAGATCCATCCAGCTCTGACATTCGTCGTTCACCCTCCAAGAAAGCCATGCCGTTCGCATCCCGAAGGCGAGGACGATTCCATAGGTGGACCTTCGACCGGTGCAGGAGTTGCTTTCCATAGACTGAGTGGCTCTGCTGGTTTTCAGTAGCTGAAGATGGTCAATGTTCCACACTCTAAATGAGGCTAAGACGAAGTTGGTTATGGTTTTTCGTTGCTGTGGGATGAAGCCATCAAGATTTCACATTGAGCTTTTCCACATCATTCAAGTGTGGGGTACTACACAGAAATTTATCATGAACAACAATGAATTTTGTCTTGTTTGCCACAATCTTGCTATTGTCCAGATCATCATGCATCTTGCGATCATTATGGCATGGTGTCAGATAGGTATGTTTAAAGATAGCCTTATGGCTTCAACGTTGGTGGCCTCTGCACTTACACACTTTGGTCTCCAGTGGCCTCCAACGCTTTGATATCTCTGCTCAGCTTTTGGTGGAGACAAGGTTGAGAATTCTAGTAGTTGATGTAGCCAAGAAATGTCACTCGGATTCGACGATTTGGCTTCACCGCTTGCAAGGACACCAGGGCTTAACCACGCTTTTTTCGATGTGTGGCCATGGGGAAACGCTTCCATGGGAGCGGGACATGCTAAGTGACAGGGAGGACAAGTTGATGGACGGTCCATGTCAATGTGGGGCTCGGCTGCTGCGAGATGTCACGATTTCTCCAGGCAATTGCTCCGCTTGGGCTTGGTGAGCTTAGCGCTGCTACCAGGAGTAGCGGCGTCGCCATCATCCGATTGGGGCAACGGGCCATTGGTTCATGGAGCTTTCAGATCGTCAATGCCAAGACTGTGTGTGGCATAGGTAGACAAGGATGGAATAAATCTCCAGTTAGTAGCTGAGTGATATTATGTGACTATAGTTGGTAAGACTATAATATGGCATAGGTAGCTGAGCGACAAATTCTCCAGTTGATTTTGTCGCGTCTCGAGTTCAACTCATTGAACAAAATCAGGAGCTTCCCTGCGACCTACCTATTGAGGTACATCAAAGGATCGTCACGTCAACGTGTGTGATGAAGATTCAACCTGAAGTTTTGTCCCATAGCATCTCATAGCCATCTATGTGGATCTATGTTGATATTTGATCGATTTGATGATATTTGCATTTCGTGCCCCAAGCTGTGTTTACGCTTTGGCGCGCAGACCTGATCTGGTGCCACGGTGGCTGCGAGCAATGGTGAAATACTGCCAGCTAGAAGTTCCAAGCCATCTCCACTTGGGAGCCCCCAACCGGACCAAACTATGGACACCACCACTTGCTTGGGGGTCCCCACTGTTTGTCATTGCCATGACAATCAACCATCTCATTCTCGGAAGGCATCATATATGCCAAATTTGGTTTGTTGCTTGCTATCCCCAAGTAACGACCAATATAATTAAGCCATTATAAAACACCATTCATCACCACTAATCAGCATTAATCATCATTAATCACCATTAACCATCATGAATGACCATATCAACTTGCTTCACCGCTCCCACTCTGCAGATCGTCACGGCAGGACCCTTCACTGGTGCCTTCCTTGGTGCAGTTGGTGCCCGACGGCCGGCCGCCAGCATAGCAGCCCCTACGCGGCGCGGTGGTGCACGGCAGTTCGTGGGCCGTCCTGGGCCCCAAAGCAGCCAAGCACCAGCGGAAAGGCACCAGCGAGTCACTTGCATGGCGACCATGTAGCCATCCTAGTAGTTACATGATGGATTTTTGTATATTCATTTGGTGGTTTCTCCAAGAACAAGGGTACACTGGGTACACCAAAGTTATGGTTGGAGCTTATTATATATTGTAAATGGTTGTTATAGACTGCATGATGGGCCTGGGGGGTCCCCTATGACTCGAGAAACCACCATTTGCTCAACTCCGAGTGGATCACCACTCTTGGATTCAACATTTTCAACTCAAGTTGGCTTCTGGCAGCTGGTGTGGATCTTTGTTTGCAAGTCATCGGCTGGAGTTTCCATGTCACATGTAGCAGCGCTTCTGTGGAGCAGAGAGTAGCCATGGGTTCCCGCAGCGCACGCATGCGCACGCCAGGCAGGCGCTGATCTCCGGCACTGGTGAGGTGAGGAGCTGGTACCGGTGATGAAGATATGACCACCGGTACTGTATGGTTGTTGTAAGGGATTGTACTGGCTAAAAATGGTTTATATAGTGGTGTAAGATGGTTTATGATATGATGAAATTTTTGCCTGGCACTTCAGTCCCTTGGTTTCTTCCGCATTTATTTCTTTAAAGCTTTATGTATTGTCACGAGTGAACCTTACGTTGGATCCTCTTACCACAGACATCCTACAACTAAACACGGTAGAGACATGTGGAGACAAGCAAGACAACAAAACACAAGAAGAAACACACTAAAAGGACAATGCTTTCAAGAATCTAAGGTTTGGGAGTGTGGGATGAGGGACTGGGCCCTCCGAGAAGCCCCAAAAACGAGAAGAAGGCGTTGACTTCTTCTTGGTGGCGACATTTCCTAGTTGATTCCCTACCTGCTCGGAGTTCAGTGCATGTTTTAGCCACGTAAAACCATGCAGCCTGGGCTGCCCTTGAGAGACCGCCTGGAGTTTGTAACAAATCTCAGTGGGTGCAGGGCGAACTCAGGTCAAGGTGTTCTGGTCCCCTTATTCGAAGAAGAAACACATGAGTATGGTCATGTTTATTACATCAAACGTTGTCAAGGGGCCGTGGTGAACAAGCTCTTGTTTAATGAACGCTATTCAATGTGAAACCAGTTTTCTTGCAGGCAAAATTTGGTCTAGCCTGCAATCGTTTTAGACGTTAAATATGTTAAATGCCGTGAAGCGTTTTGAACAAGGTACTGGCCGGACTAAGGAACAGGTTGATTACCTCTTGCTTTTGTCCTCCTATAGCAGTAGGGAAAAAAGCGCATCCTGATGTGGTGATCCTCCAGCATCGTTCAAAGATGGTTTGGCGCACTCAGCTGTGAACGCGTGTTGGGGATGGTGAAGATTGATGAAGATTGATTATCGGGGTCGTCCTCCCACCGAGATTGTGAACAACACGTGCTGACTGAGAACACGACGAGCAGGGTCTGAGGCTTCATACGTTTTAACATGCAGTAAGCCATAAAGAATCAAGAACTGGGGTTTTATTACTATATAATAATCTTATTCAAATGTGATCAACTTTGATGGTAACATGAATATACCATAGTTTGCTACAAGTTGAAGGTATGGAATATACTATATATACCATACATAGTATACCTGTACATATATACACATATCAACATTTTCTATCTACATGGCATTGCCAGCTTGATGTGTGTCAGATGGTCACCGTCTCGTGACAAGTTGAAACCAACCCGACTCGGGGCCTTCGTCCAACTTGGATGATCCAAAGGACAACGACCAGGTGGTACCTGGTCAACTGGACCAGAGGAAAGCTCCAAAATGACCGACTTTTTGAGAATTTCCAATGCCATTTGTTTGCTTGTCGTAGGGGTTTGTTTATCAAGATCTATTGATCAAAAATACGTAAAGTAGGGTTTGTTTAACAAAATCAACAACCATTTATTTCTATCAAAAGTTTATTAATCAAGCACTTGTGATGGTGTTGATTTTGTTTGATATGGTTTGTTTGTTAGCATTTGTTGAATATCCACAATCCGGTTTCTCAACCCTCTCATTCAACACCGGAATTGCTCGCGCTAGGCTTTAGCCACAGTTTTGGTCAGCGAGATGGGGGACAAGTCACTCATCTGCACATGCTCCGCTGCCTGACCCAGGGGTGTTGCAGTGGTCTGTGATTGTCAGGCATCTCAAATCGTGAATGCAAGTGGAACCAGAATATTGGCAGGAGTCTGTATATGTACATATATTACAATATATATATATATATATTTATAAAATGAATAAATGAAGATACACACATAGGTCAAAACACAGTCCGGTTAGTTTCACAACATTGGTTTCAACAAACGAGCGGATAGTTTCAAAGTACAACCGACTAGTTTCTAAATACGCCATTGACCTATATGTATATATGCAATCTATATGTGCGTACATGCTTTAAAAACAAAAGGCTGTTTTTCAGTGGGCAAACTTATCATTCCTGGGTACCCCAACTCCAGGAAAATCTCTCACACAACTCCATGAAGGTGACAGAAGCCAGTCCTCCTTTCACTCTGACCCTCAAATAACCGGTGGTGTGGTTACACACAGGCTGTTTCACTCTAGTGGTACGTTTCTCCAAATTCTTGCAGTGCTTTGATTTCCTTATCTCATGATTTCTTGTTCCATGTTGTTTCTTTGTCTCTGCACGGAATGTTCGTTGCGCTGCTGTGCTCTATTTCTCGCTGCACACCTGTGACAGGTGTAGCCATGCTCTCATGCAGACCCTTCGCTACAGGACCTTCTTCCTGACGATGATCTTGGCCATGCGAAAGAGTCGCAGGTGGGGAAGGGGCAGCAACACAGGGTGGAAGGAAAGCTGAGCCAACCTGGCCGTGAAGCCGGTGGTCCTATGAGTCCTCTGTTGAAGATGGTCATGTCTGTGCTCTGAAGATCCTGAGATATCATAGACTACCAGGGGGGCACACAGGCACAAGATAACGCTTCAACTGAAGCTGCTGGAGAGCCTAGACCCTGAACCCTGACAGCTAGCTGTAGGGGATTTCCTGATCCTCCGGGTATTTCAATCATTTTCCAACCACCTCAGGCTGCATGGCTCAAAGTTCTCCATGTCCTCAATAGGTCATTTGACCAGTGCTTGTTCAATCCATTGAACTCAGCCACAAATCAGCTGATCAAACGGCCACATTCTTCATCCCTGGCTCCGTGTGTTAAATCCATTGTCAACATTTCTCAAACTTCATCAAATGTCACACCAGTGTTCTTAGCACACGGTACCCAAACAATCACAACTCGACTCATTTCATGCTGCTCATCACCACGTAGTCATGCGCTAATCTACTGGTGATACTGACCAACTGATTCTTGGATATGGAGCAGTCACGGTGGTCATCCACAAGTGATTGCTCTCCCAGCCATGAATCCTACCGCGGTGACCCGAGACTTCGGAGCTGGCACTGGGCCAGCTTCTTGGAACTGGCACCCTGAAATTTGGTTTACACCCTCTAGGATGAGCCCCCTAAGCAAGTATGTCATATACCAATGGCATTGGCACATCACAAATCCTAGATTTTTTTCTACTACTAGTCCCAACCCAATGATTGATGACTAGTGCCAGATGTATTGGGATTTTTTCTTGATGATGGTTGGATTTAGTATTAATAGATGTTTAGATGATCAGTGCAGGTTATTAATGCCAGATTTATGAATGCCAGGTTACTAAATCCTACTAGTGCCATGATTAGTCCCAACCCAGCGCCACCCCAGTGCCACGGCCAGGCTAGCTCTGTTGGCTTCGCAGAGTGCCCTTTGGGTCTGAGTCTCAGAGCAGGAAACACCAGCACCAAACGACCCCTAGAAAACGACCCTTGGAAGGGGCTATGGCATGGTATAGCAACTACTACCATGGGCCCCCAAAACCCTAAAAAAGTAGGTCTTTTCACCCGCTAAGATATAGGTTAATAAAAAGCTCTTAAAGTGATGTTTAGCAACTACTAGCAACTACCAGCAACCCTATTTGGTTGGTAGTTTGATTGACATTTTGCTTATGTTCCCAGCTGTAATTATTGACAATGGGTTGACTAATATTTTTCAGAGGGGCTGAAACCACCAACCACCTATCATCGGCAACCAATAATTACCTTAGCAACCATCAACATCCAATAACAGGTTTGAGATCCAAGGCAAGCAACGATACTTGGTTTTGTCAGCAACCAAAACAACCAATAGCAACACCGACTGATAGGGCAACCTACAGGTTAATGATAACAATACACTATTTAAAATAGCCGATGCAACCTACTGTAATTTTTGGTATGACCAACCGCAGCCAGACAAGTGCGCTAAGTGGGCTAAGAGGGTGCGTATCCAGATAGAATCAAACATGATGAGGTTTAACTTGATCAGCGATGGTTTTGGAGGTATGCACCGGTAGCGATGGGAGATCCTCTGTCAATGCCAGGAAGGGCTCCTCATGTACTGCATGCTCAGCATTCCCACTTGGGTGCATCAGTCAACTTCCCACTTGGGTGCATCAGTCAACTTCCCACTTGGGTGCATCAGTCAACTAATATAAAAACTTTCGGGGCTCCCCATTTTAAGAAACCACCATGTAAAGGATATACACTCGACTCAAAGTCAGTAGTTCTGAGCCTGAGAACAGCAGGCTCCACAGGCCACCCTTGGCACCGCTGAGCTACCGGCAACCCTGACCAAACGAGACCCAACAGTTGCAACTTAAGAACCGTGCAGGTACTCCGAGTTACATATCAAATTCATGATTCTTGGCAAGTACAGGTTGAGGTAACGCATTGAAATTTGAAAGTCGCAGGTACCAATTTGATAAGAAGCAATGTAGCTTCGAATATCACTAGGGCAAGGAGGTGATCTTACACTTCGGATCTGTTGAAGGTACTTTTGGAGACAATTTGACACTTTGACAGGAATCGGTTGCCATGTCTTGCGACCGAAAATTACCCAAACTGGCTAGCTGTGCACCTCCCAGACTGTTGGATTTGGATCACCTGGCTCTTGAGCCAAGGGTCCCAGCTGTTGATTCAGAGCCTTCCATGGTTGAGCCGCTGCAGATCATGATGTTGATCTCCACCTCGATTGGTGTTATGCTTCGTAGGCGTCCGGGGCTGGCAGAGGTTGCATGGTTGCCTTGCAAGGCGTTCCAAATCGCCTGGTGGATGTTCACTAAAACATGTTTTGCATTGATGGGGGCTTCTCATAATAGGGGGCCTCAAAAATCACCTATTGATATTCTAAAACAAGCGATTTGGGTATGATTTGGGGGGTCCCCTATTTCAAGAACCCCGTGATGACTATAAGATGCTGACACGCAATGCTAGACTGTATGCCTGGACAAGCTCTGATCATCTGATTTTTTCCCAAGCGATATGCGGCCCACGTTTGAGCTACGTGTCTGCATCAGCAACCCTAGAGGGTGAAAGTTTTGATTTGGTGCTCATCAGAATAGGCTATGGAAATGGCGAGCTGAGCTTGACCAATTGAAATAGAACCATCCCCAAAATCCAGTAGGATTTCCACGGGTTGGTCAGATACACAAAGAATGCATAGATTTACTCACTCAGCGTCGACCGTCGTTCCCTTGTTGAGGCTCACTCTGACGATTGGTGATGCTGTGATCATGCGCGTCGGTGCCGCCGTTGGGACACTCAGCGTGCAGCGGAGGTATGGTGATACACAGATCCACATCGCCCAGGTTGAATCAGCAGTGATCACTAGCAACCTGTATCTACTTGTTCAACATTGTTTAACCATTTTCGATGGTTATAATATCCTCTTAACATCTATTAGCCATTATAAGCAGGGTGATAACCACTATTCAAATTTACACAGCCCCGCGTAAAATCTTAAGGGTTAACTTTGAAACGGGATCTCTACATGATTCGTCGGGCTGGCAGGCTCCCAGGTGCACCGGGGATCAGGTGTTGATGATCTTCTTTGGCCTCCAGTCATTCCGCGACCTCTACACAGGAGATCCAGCGTTGGTTTGCAAGGAACTACTGGATGTGTCTTGTTAATTTGCTTCCACAAATACCCTATGCATGATTATGTGTATCATTTATATATACATACATATCATGCATGTATGCAGCGATGGTTCCTTAGCAACATTTTTGTAACTGTAAACAAACAAGAAGTTTGCTGATTCTGAATGCGCATTATTACACTTGGCGATTGTTGGGAGTGTTAGTTTTGATCCGACATTTCAGCCCCTCTTGGTGAAAACGCTTGGTCTTTCTGCTAATGAACATAGCCGGGGATGGCTGGGTAGGCCCATTCTCTGTGTCATGCACATGACGATCGTCCCAGCCAATGACTCAGAGTCGGACAGAAAATCATATCGTGTGTACATGTATATTTCTAGAATCTATTTATAAATATGTGTGCATACGCATACGTAAAGATGTACGTAATTATTCAGTTGTAAACCAGTTGCTCACCATCGCTAATTGTCCGGCGACAGGGCTCAAAGGCGCAACTGTCGCTCGTATCTAAAAGAGTTCATGCAGCTGGAACGCTTGGAATCCAATGAACGACGATCGCCGAAAGAAGCGAACTCGTTTAGAAGTGGCGGTCAACATTCAACCTATTAGGTGTATCGGTATTTCAAGGTTGATCCTGCTTAATTAAGAATGTTCAATGATTATTTAGTTATGGCTCATCATGGTTTTTATCTCCCATGGTGAACATTTATTGACCATTGTTAGCGATATCATTAATTAATCAGTGAGCATCCTTGAGCAGCGCCTTTTACATCTGACCTATTGGAGTGTCTTTCTGCGAGGCCGCAGTGGGTTGTTTCGGGTGCCAGAAGATACTCAGTGCTTGGCAAGCACTCATACCCTTTAGGTATACCTGCGTGTCTTTCAGTTTCCTAATCACAGAGTTGAATCCGTTTCCTTGTGGGTGGCTAGCACCGGTGCTGGGTCACTTTCTTCAAAGCTGAGTACAGTGAAATGAAGACACCTGAAAGGCGTAACCCCCAAATTACCAGCTCAGTACCCCACCAGGTACACCATGGTACGTCCATGTACTGCAACTCCCTTTCCGCAACAGCAGTGGTATGCTGGGCCTCCCAGGAGATTCTGATGAAGATGACGATAAGGGCGATGCTCACACGCAGATTGAAGGCGTTTTGACCAAGGCATGGGGACCATGGCGTTTCCACCAACGACCTCCAGTGACAGGGGACCCGAAATGGGAGCTGAATGGGTCCCTGATAAACCTTGCTATGGTTCGATATGAGGGTGATTTTCGGACACGATTTTTTTCTTGATGCACCTCATTGGTGGCCACAGACTGCCTGGTTTGACCATCACTGTTGCGTGCATCGACCCTACAGCCACGACTAGACATCATTCGAAAGTTTTAAGGGTGTCATTTCCAGGCTCTCGTTGTCTCACGAACCGAGTGTCAAGTCCATGAAAGGAAACTTGCCACTCCTGCCCGCGCCGCCTTGCACGGTCCGCAGGCGAAAAGGAAAAGGTCCAAGTATTTGGACGTCTTTCGCTTTGCAGCGCCTCGTCCATTCAACCATATTCAACCCAACTTCTATCATAAAAGTATGGAGAAGCCTGAGACTGGTAGAAGTTTCTACTAGACAACAGTTGTTTTGTTTGCCCGCAGTGACTGGTTTCCTGTGCGGCCAATCAGTGGACCTGACCCCAGCTGATTAGCTTCAGCCATGGGGGAGACCACGATCCCTGCTTCGTTGTTTATGAGGCTGGCTACTTTACTTGAGCATTTCTTCGGGAAATCCTTAGCATCCAGATTGTGAATGGGAAACAATTGGACTACACCTGGGAATTTAGATCAACTGGTGCGGCCGGCGATGCAAAGTAAGCAAGGGCCACTGGTCTTTTGCAGTTTATATGGCTTTGACCTCTTTCAGGGGCACATTTCTCAACCAAAGCTTGGGATGTATGTCGCAACTTGCAGCAGTTCGTCGTTGGTGACTAGGTGACCAATGTCACCTAAATTTTTGTGTGGGTGGATGTTTTATTGACCTATCCCCCACATCTCAAATGTTGGAAGGCCCTCCAAGAGTAGCGGTAGCGATAAGGGGTTGAAACTACGACTCAATACCATTTGTCGACACAGATGGATAGCTGAAGGTGAACATCCACATTTCAGGTTTCTTTTGCTCTTGTGATGTTCACTGGGGGTACAAGGTTTTGCCCCACTGCCCATGTAATTACTGTATTGATATTGGTAATATTCTTTACAGAAAGGATGACAAGCCCGTAGCAGTTTGGGTACTGAATGGCTGTGACCCATTTGGATTCTTATATGAGCTTCTGAATCTACCACACAATTCACAGATTGATTTTGTATTCTTGCACGCTGTACATGTATATGATATGTAATGTATTTTGATTCGTATATGCAATCATATCATATAATTATTTGCGATTCTCTATACCTGCATCTCTATTTATATGCCTGTATCTATTTGTATATATAATATATGCACACATGCACATGTGTATGTGTATGATGTGTGTTAGCTATTCTTTTGTTTTGTTCGGTATTATCATATGACAAGCACCCTTTACCACGATGGTTGAAATGAACTACCATTAGTCCCGCTAATTCATATCCATGGTTCATTACAGTCCTACCATTAGTCCACAGAAAACGCCATCTTGGTTGATTCATTAATCCTACTACTAATTAGTCCTACCATTTCCTATGGACTAATGGTTCACTATAGTCCTACCATGACCATCCATAGCCATGGTTCATTGGTCCTGCCATTGGTCCATGAACTGATGCCATTTCTCTACCCCGAAGGATGAACCGAGTCGCGCCTCAGGTGCTGATCTTTCTAGCGGAATGGGGTGACCGCTCCATGTGCCTCGATCGATGGGTTGATCAGCGATATCGTGGAAAGGGGAAGATTTGTTGGAGAGGGAAGAGATACAACAGTGTAGGTTGGTTGATTGGTTGGTTGGTTGCGTGGTTGGTTGATTGGTTGCTTGGTTGCTTGGTTGCTTGGTTGCTTGGTTGCTTGGTTGCTTGGTTGGTTGGTTGGTTGGTTGGTGGATTGGTTGATTGGTTGGTTGGTTGGTTGGTTGGTGGATTGGTTGATTGGTTGGTTGGTAGGTAGGTTGGTGTGTCAGCTCAATCGGGTGGGAGATCGAAGGTGGAAGCCGTGGCTGATGCAACGGTGCCACCCTAACACCAATATCTGGTTGGTTCTAACGGGTACGGACCCCTCCTGGCTTGCAATGGTCGAGACATGACCTATCATGAGCTTTCTGATATATTTGTACAGTTCATAGATTAATCAACATTCATACATATTGCACACATATGTACTTTATTGATGATGTTTTCGGTTGACTGTGGCTGTGGATGATCTTGATTCTTTATTGGACGCAACATTATATGAGACTATTTTGATATATAAGATCCGCGTTGGCTTGTGTGTATTGCAGTCGGACAGATGAATGCAGTGGATGACATGCAGAGCCGCTCGCTTTACAGTGAATGTTTTCGTCCAAACGGTTTGTTTTTTGTTTCAGAATTCCCTGGTTCTATGCATCGTGCCACCTACTTGTTCTGTCCTTTACCTATGCTACATGAGTAGTCATCATGGCTGACTATGGTATGGCAAAAACTCAGCAACAGATATTTGAGTTGTCAATGAAGGAAAGGTATGTACTCCTACCTGCGGTGGCAGCATGGCAAACCATCGGGACGTTTTCGTGTTAGCTGCAACAACCAATGGCCCTGCTGTGCTGATAATTCATGGATGCACCCATATGCACCAGCGGATTCTTGCCGTTGCGCACATTTGGTGGTCGCATATACTATTTATAAAACTGAGTCTGAATACTATTGTGTCCGACTGCATCGGAGTCGATGTCCCAAAATCTAGACTGGACGATGATACTCTGCAAAACATGTGGTACGCTTGATGATAAACCGCAAACACAGTGCAGATATGATAAACCGCCACCATGTATCTCGGTGAGTCGTGTAGTGATATTGATTGTGTGAACAAAGTTCTCCTCTGTACCACCTTTTGCCCCCCGGACCACCCCTGGGCTGGGGACAAGGTTGGCGACCATCACTTTGGCAACCACCAAGAGTCCTTTCGGCGTCCTTGTTGGTGGCTGCTCCTTGGTTTCTGCAACTGGTGTGTCTAGGGGACACGCAGGGTTGCACGTGGGAGGGTGGAGATGTGGGACCCCAATGCCTGAAAATAACATCGATGTCATTGAATGTCAGATGTGCCAGGATGAAGATCTACCTACTCTGCGACGAA
Organism: Symbiodinium kawagutii; assembly: GCA_009767595.1. Taxonomy (NCBI): domain Eukaryota; class Dinophyceae; order Suessiales; family Symbiodiniaceae; genus Symbiodinium; species Symbiodinium kawagutii. The sequence continues at coordinate 347,060 of VSDK01001115.1, read as the reverse complement.
GACTGTCTTTTTTATGGAAATGCTGGTGTACACTCTGTGGTTTTGCTCCTGCTGCTGCGATTGCCTGCAACTGCTGCTGCCATCACTACCATTACCATTACACGCTGGTAGATTAGCAATGGAAAATCCGCCATTGATTGATGTTTTTCCAGGGTTTCTCTTCAAGGTCTGCTGATTTTCCAGCCACCAGAATGTGCCACTATCAACTCTGCTGCTCTACTCCCACATTAAGCATGCTGCGCCTGCCCCATGAGACTGTCCATGATGTAACTCAAATTAGCGGGTTCCCAGATAAAATCGCAATCTTTAGATGGGATCCACTATGGACAACTTTTGGTAGGCAAATTCTATGACACGATCAATTTTGGGGGTGCACCTTGGATTTTCCCAATTGCTCTGTATCAGGTGGGAGGTGTTACTTGACCTCCAAGAAACACGACATTGCCGAAAATTACCAGGGATTCTGCATGGCGCACTTCCAACTTCGGTTTTACAAGGAATTTTTCTAATTGGATCTATCAAACGCATATCACTTAGATCAATTAGATCCAAAGTCTTAGTGGATAATAACCCTAACCATGGTTCTATGGATCACTCACCCGTAACAGCAGCCCACCAGGCAGGCGGTTGGGATGATGCCGAGCTCCGGCTGCCAGCGCTTCCGCGAAACGAGGTTGTGGGCACCTCGTGGCTGGCACTCTGGCAGTGCTGGCGGGTCACTTCTTGGAAGAACATGTGACTGGGACAACGAGCGGAGCAGATGCGAATCTCCAGCTGGTTGGTGGACCATTGGTTGAGATTATGGCCAACAATAGGTGATAATAAGCAACAAGAGTGTTGTTTGTGAAGGTTGGTGTTTGGAACATCGAGGTGGTCAGTTGCTTGTCAACTTGGGAAGATGATGGGCTTTGTTGATCTGTTAGATGTTCTTCTTGTTGCATTTGTTCGTTCACCTTCTCTCTCTAGGCCTGTCCCTCATGTGGGATCTATTGGCATTTCCATGCGGTTGGGCATTCCCAAACCAGGCATTCCCAAACCAGCTCGAGATATACTTTCTTGCCAAGAAACACACAACTAGGGGATTCTTTCTTTCATGGAGGGACACCAAAATGCTACTGTCTAGGATCACTCATCCTACAGACATGCATTGAGATACTTGGATGATTTCCATGAAGAGGGGAGATGTCACTTATCCCTCCATAAAGTAAAATGATAAAATGATTACTTACTTCAACCCTACTTCCATTGGGTAGTCCATTCCTTGAAAAATTGGATGATTTCCATGGGTTCCCTTGTGATAGCATCGGCCCAATGAGGTGAGTGATCGCATGGTGAAGATCACAGGCGGCACTCTCTTCATCCTCTTCGGTGTGCCGACTGCAACGGCAACAGGAAGAATCCTCGCATCGTAGTAGCTGTAGTACCCTCCGTGATGTATCCTGACCAGCATATTTGCACCAGTAGTATTGACATATCGATACCTATCGCATGTGTCATAAATCAGAAATTATCTTGTTCCACAATTCACAATTAATAAGCCACTATGAAACACCAGCGATTGGGATGCTATAGCCAGATTATTTGCGCTTGTCAGATGAACTTATCGATTGTTTCACAGGGCAGTGGGGATATCCCTTAAGCATGGCCGAGCTGTGCTCAAATTTTGGAATCCCCAGGCCAGATCTGATTTTTTTTTGAAATGGAGAAATTGGTTTATTGTCATTTGTAGGCATCGATAGACATGTTTTCGTTTTCTACGAAAGTGTGAAATCCAGCATTATTGGCAAGGTATTGGATCTTTGAAATGTCACTTCCCGATGGATACTATGCCCAAATTGGGTACCCAAAAGATGCCCCCAGATTTGAGCATCATAACGAGGCACTTGGTCAGCCTTGGAGGACATCATAAGCCCCCGAAACTTCGCCATCCCAGGTGTGTCGACGCTTCTGAATATTTGGTGACCTGGTGCCGCGACAGCGCGCCTTCACCAATGAGACATGGTCTCATAACCATCACCTTCAAGGCTGAGCTGAACTGATTCAAATGGAGACATGCTGATTCTTGGAAGGGCAAAATCAGAAATGCAGAATTCCTTTGTAACATGGTCCACCATGTCCCCATGGTCCCTCGGTCCCTCCCCTTGCCCTCTGGAATCGTTGTAGCCACCGGAGCCATGAAGGCGGATTTCGGCAACGCCCGAATCCACACCGGAGAAATTGCTTGCGCGTTGGCGCGCTCAATGTGTTGGATAAAATCGGTGCAGTTGGAAGCGTGAACAGTGTCAAACCATGTCAAAGCCTGTGGTTGGCTGATTGTTTTAGGGAATTATGCTGTCATATGCTGCTACTGTACCTGGTATCTAGGCGTTTATTATCATGGGAAGAGCTGTGCAGGGCCTTTGCAGAAGTTCAGAGACTATGGCCATGTTAACAGCCCTAGAATGCCGGCAATTTTAAGAGAGGAGAACTCAAGGCATTGAATCCATTTCTGCACGGAAGGGCAGGTCAGTTATAGGCGATGACCTCGAGAATATCATGTTCCAATTCTTGTGCTATTTTGGGTAAGCTAGTAAACCAACGAGAAATAAACCAGCTGGATATTGATGTCTCTCAAAATGGGGGGACCACCCAAATCACCCAAAATTTTCACTAATCCTTCTATAGTAATAAACCATCCATTTTACAGGTCCCATATTTTGAGAAACCAACATATAAGCTGGTGAATGATGATGGTAAGCTTACCCTTACTGGTCTTCCATTACCAGCCAGAGAGGGTTGGCTGGCACCAATGCCCCGCTGTACCAAGGCCGGACTGTGCAGGTAAACCATCTTCGTTTGATGACCATCGTTTCATGAGGCGCGGGGATGACCCCGACGTTGTATCGTTTGATTTGTGCGTTTGGTGTATTTTTTTTTCAAAGAGAGTATGTATATAAGTATAAGTATATCAATTAATTATATCGTGTATCACTTCTATACACAATGGGAAAATCATAAATTAACATATAACTAATTGTTCTTATGTACGCGCATGATTATCCATATGCAATGAATACATCTGTTTTTGGATACATATAAACCTACCCTTCAAGTGGATTCGATTTGACCTTTGTCCATCCCTGTCATTGTTAGTTGCCACATCAATCTCCTACTGGTTCTACAAATCCATGCCAACCTGCTGGTGTTGGAGACACACCATTACTTGGGTCTGGCTCACACTGCCCATGTTGGAAAGTTGACCATCTTGAGCCATGCCCAATACGAATGATCCAGCACGTAGGAAACCTGGTTGATGACTCATGAGCGTCGGTTGATCATGATGGAATTGCCAAGGGACCCCTGGACCTTCACCGCTACGATCATCCGAATCATCCAAATCAGTGGTTTGGTAAACCATCATTAGCTATCCATTGACCATCATTGGAAACCATTTAACCATCAGTTCAACCATTAACCACTGTTGAACCATCATTTTTGGCTATTTTTCCCACAAGTCGCAGCTTGTTCATTTCTCCCCTTGGACAGGAACTGATCCTCAAGTCGCAGCGACAGTGTTGGTCAAAGCACCACTTGCGTCGACAGCGATAGAGTGGGTGGGCTTGGGCTACTGGGCAGTTGCTATTGGGATGACAGGCAACAGACAATGTGGGAAGATGGATTGAAGCCAACTGGATTGCAATCAAATCTTGTGCTGGACTTGTATCATTCAAATTGAGACTTTATCACGGGGATGAACCGGTGGCTAATAGTCACAGTCAAAAATTGGCTACGTCAAAGGTCTATCGCTCGATTCGTGTGGAGTGCCGGCAATTTTTCTGGCTCAATGCTCACAAAGAAAGATCGTTTCATGACCAGTTACTGGTACCACGTGGAGGAAGTTGGAGTTCCCCAAGAACGAGAAGCGCAAATTGGCCTCGCAAATGACGGGGTGTGATGATTCTCATGATGCCCTCCAATTGAAACATCAAAGGTGCACATGCTGCATTAATAGTTTGATACATGGGATCCGTGATTTGTTGGTTCTTTGATAAAACCTTGACAACGTACCAAAGGCTTCGAATGCCTTTGTCCAAGAGGTTTTGCAGGTAGATGTGAAGTCAAACTGCCAGACAGAACTTCATCCGTTGTAAGCTGGTTCAACTCTTGAACAAGCCAGGATAACCCTCTTGGTTTTCTCGGGGGACACCCCAAAAGTAAGCATTTCACAAGGCTGTCCACTCGAAAGCATAACGATGAGATCCATCGCAGCGCGGCGTGTTTTGTGCTTTGCAGTGCTGAGTTTTGGAGCTGCATTCGTGGCGAGCTGAGGCTGCCTTGGAAGCCAACAAGTAATCGTTGATGTTAATTGGTGGTTCACTCAATTGGGTGATTAACGGTTAACTGGCGTTAGTTGATGGTTCATTGGCAGTTATGTAAGGCTTCATCGTTGAAATGCCTGTGTGATTGTAATTTACCCTGCGCCGACGACTTCTGAGGAGTGAATGTAGACAACAATTCTTGTGGATAGGATTGGATACAACCAACATTCACACTGCAATGCTGTGGAATCGGAAAATGAACTGGGATCAATAGAAGAATTGATGAGATTCAATCATTGCAATCATATGGACCCATCATTAAATCGGATCGGTGGGCCACGAACCAACGAAGCGACGGTCGCAGCATCGCCTCAGAGGTGTCACATCGCTATGGTACGCCGTCGCCGATGAAAAAAACTTCAAGGCCTGTGAACAGCTTGGAACAGCTTGCGGCTGGAAACAGCCCATCACAAGTAGTGAAGGAAGTAGCACTTATGTGGCTATGGGTCAATATTAATCAACCATTTAATGGGGGATAACCACCAATAATCATAGGGAAAACAATGGTTAATGATGGGGAACCAGGGGTACAGGGTTTTGACCCACTGCCATGTTTACAATTCAAGCACCTGAAAAGGAACGTGTGGGGGGTTTCTCAAAATAGGGGTCCCCTCAAATCATCCTGTGATGACTTGTAATTCATAAACCATGTTTTGGGTCCTCTATTTTGAGAAACCACCATGTGGGCAACAAACAGGTGCCAAAAAAGCTTGATGATCGGATCCAAGGGCTGGGGGCGCGAGTGAGAAGAAGCTTCTTTCAAGGCAGTTTTAAGCACAGAACTTGTGTTCCACGAAATTCTGCAAAGTGACAGCTAGGTGCAGGCAGGGTTGATCAACTTTGGAATGATGGGTTTGTCAATTTGTCTATGAACCAACAATATACCCAAACGAGTTTTGATGCAGGAACACTGAGTCCAACCAGTCGATATACCGATTGCTATTGTTTATGAACAAGTGTTTTCCAGGAACAACTTGCTATATATTCTGCTATATTCCAATGGTTCTTGCGAACATGTGTTTCTACATCCACTTCCTATAGAATCGATTGTAAAAGAAAATCCCATTTGTCATAAATTAATCCCTTCTAATTATACATTATTCTACATCAAATTGTTGTAACAGAAAATCCCTTCTCCACTCGTCATCGAATCCCATCCTTTCCAACCACCCTGAAGCCGTGCGTCCTCCACCGTCAGGCGCGGTATCTCCCCACGTGGAGCGCCCAGCGGACGGCCCAAGCCCTTGGTGGTGCCCAAGAAGGAAGGACCTCAGTGGTGCGGCCCTTGGAGCCATGGTGGTGGGGTTTTTCCCATGGCTTTCCATAGGTTTCAACCAGCTGGGTTCCCTGCTATTAATCAACCAGGGGTTGGACCAAATCAGGTGGGAAATCTGTTAAATGTGGAGGTAGAGGTTTGTTTTTTTACTGTTCAAGAAAAACCATAAGAGTTGGTTTTTCCAGCTTAGTGTGGGTTGCGATGCGTAGCTTGAGCTGCCATGCCGCAACTATAGCTTATAATTCAGAACATGATATCATGCCACTTAGTGCGCTTTGGTAGAATAACCTGGAAGTAGACATTCCACATTTAGAATGATTTTACAATCATCCTACGGTAGATGGAATATCCCAAATGCTCACAATATTCTAAGCTACCTACAAGAATGTGGATTTTGAGTGGCTTTACCTTTGAAAAATGTTGATTTTGAGTGGGTCTACCTTTGAAAAACTGTTGATTTTAAGTGGTTTTACCTTTGAAAACCGTTGACTTTTTGGCGTTTTCGAAGGTAAAACCACTTAAAAAACTGGTTTTTAGAAAACCACTTTAGTTTTTTACCTCTAAAAAACTGTTGATTTCGATGTTCTGTTGGCATTTTTCAGGTGGGACGCTCGCAACTCCGCCTCGCCGGTGGTGCAGCCGCCCAGCGAGCCCAACGGCCACTGGGCCGCACCTGCGCAATCCATGCAGCCTGGTGGGGGTAAACCTGTGCTTGGGGCTGGTCAGACCTAGGGTTGGGGCTGGTGAAGCCACATGATTGGTGAGGCGAACAAAAATGAACCCACTTGTGAACCAACAGGTTTTGTTTGAGAGTTTCAACTGCTTTTTCAAGGGAGTTTAAGGTCATGATGGATGAAGCGATCCATCAAGGGTGGTGCAGCAAGAGGAATGGTCAAAAAGAATCATGGATGATTAACCAGTCGTCAACGGGGATGGTCATTGAGCCAACAGTCAGCAGATTTGCTTCGGAGCCATCTATTGATTGTTTGATCTTTTGTTTCTGTCCCAATGATTATCCACGTTGACTCATACTGAACCAGGGTGAACCCACCGGCCACTTGACTTGCTTTTTACGCGCACTTGAGACAAAAGGGCGACATGCGGTAAACAGGTTAGTGATTTCACGCAGATTTGAGGACAATGATTATATAAATGGGAATGAGGATGTAAGTTTGGATGGCTCTGAAGGTAGTTCCAGATTTGTGATTTCCTTCCTTTGTTTGAGATCTCTGAAAACCAGGGTGTATTCCACAGCCCAAACATTCTGCTTGATTCACGAGGTGCCTGGCGGATGTGGTACTATGGCCGGGCAGGCAGCAACGGGGTCAGGGAATGGTATACGGCTGTGGACAGTGCGATGGATTCAGCGACGTCCAGATGACTTGAGTGTTTAGACTGGGGTCAAAACAGCGAAGAGCAACCAGCCATAACTTGGCAGACCCAGTCCCAAGTGGTTCCAAGTTCCACCATTTACCTCCTTTAACTCCAGGCACCGAGTGGGCCAAGGACGTCAAGGCCTTTCTGCCTACAGGGCGCATTGGTTGTGCTGAGTCCACGGACGGCTTGAAATGGCGAAGATGCAAAGGCCCCTTGGAGGCGAGGAAAATCAGCCAACTGTTTCCTGGTTGAGATGCATGGGTGGAAGTCTTGGGATGGCTTGGGAACTGTGCAGCATGGCTTCCCCAATGGGTACCATGCTACGTGAAAAGCACATTGTGAGCTGACCACAACGGAAAGGACAGATGCAAAGTTAGGAAATGCCCGAGAAAGGTCATACTTTAAGGATTCTTCCAAGTGCCGTGACTTTTGTTTGTTGAGCATTCTTGCATTTAATCTCAATTTGATTGTTTCCAAGCGGTGACATACCAACAAAAGTCCTAGCCGTGATAATTTGTAGGTCAGCCACGTTGGCCGATTTTGATCGAAATCGTACCTGCAAAGCCTTTGTGGTGATATGTTGTCACAACACAGCTGGTCCTTATCTCAACTTTAAGTGTCCAGATGTGACCAGTATAGATTGGTATAGCCGCTGATAGCTGGTGATTATCCCTTTGTTGGCTATCACGGCTATCATCTAGCATAGTCATAGTCGGTTATGGTTGGTAATCCTGGACCCTTGTCGCTTATTCTTGGACATTTGAAACACTTGCTGGTGATTTTTGGGTGCTGCTAGACTGTTGAACTCTTGTTGCAAATTCTTGGTTATTGTTAGCAAACTGTTGATATTGTTGATATTGTTGATGTATGTTGATGATTTGTTAGCTAGTTTTTGCTAATCAACTGTTAGCTACATCATTGCGGGTTAAAACCCCTCGGTTGTTGATTCTTCTTGACCCTTGTTGGCCCTGGCTGTGCCCTCGTTGTTTCCCTGTTGATCCAGCCTTGGCAATTCCTGGGTGGCCTTGTAACTGCAGGGCGGTGCGGTGTTGGATCCATCAGAGGATGGCTTTGACGCAGTACATGTTGGAGTGGGCGTGGCAGCTCAGCACAGGGTACCTCAAACCCCTTCAGCAAAGTCTGGCATGGCAGTTCTCCTGTAACCAGCGTTTCTAAAGATAGGGAAACTGGTTGGTTTATTGATGTTTATTGCTATGAATGATTAATACTACAGTATATATGTATATATATATATATATATGTGATAACTGGGGTCCCCAATGACCTGAGAAACAAGAGGATCTGGGTACCAACTTGCAGGATCTTGCAGGTGCATTCGGCCGGTGTTGGTCTTCCCTGGATCCAACTTCTCAGCGAGGTGACGTGGTGGAGCTTCCGAATGGGACGCTGTGGATGTACTACTTCGGAGGTGCGCTGACCCGGGGGCAGGAACCAGGCACCATTTTGGTGGGGAGAAGGAGCCAGGGAAAGCACCGAGCCTAGAAAGCTGAGGTGCAAACATCAGCCATGGTAGATCCAGCTCTGTTGAACTATAGCCAGTTGCTCACCAGGGACTGCTCCCATCAACTGCCGGGTCTCACAGCATCGTTGTGGCAGGTGGGTTGGATGGGTTGCCAAACCAGGGCATCCGCATGCAGATCGGTGCGCTCAGGGGGGGTGTGAGAAGCCTTGGACGCTGGGGAAGACTAGGGAAGACTTGGACGTGTTGAGCAGGGCAGTGGATCATGAGGCCTGGCCACATCAGACGATGGCCTGGTGTGGCAACGGGCACAAGGAGGGCAACCAGTGGTCTCGCCCGGTGACGAGGATGACTTCGATGCACTCTTTGTAGCAGCTGGGCTGTGTGCAGCTACCCCCCAGAATGGATGATGAACAAGCAGTATCAACCGTTGTGTCATTGACCATGACAATCGTGATTACAACTCATGATTAGATAACGAACAATTTAGGGTTTGGATGTGTTTGGCTCACGTGTTTCGTACATGAGCCAGGGGGCGGATGGCCGGATTGTTCAACCTAGGTATACAGATAATCAAACTGAATAGTTATGCAAAGGTAGGGGTGTGTCCCAGAATGGCCCGACCCCATCAAACAAGTTCATTTCGTTTCCAGCATGATATTGATTCCAGCACATCATTGATTCATCCGGGTTCATCCGACAAATTATTTCAAATCTCATCTTATAACCGAAAGGGGACTACCATGGACTACCCAGTTTAGGATATTTGGGACAGGCCGTTTCTGTCTGAAACCATGGGTTCAGAGCCCAGGCATGGCCACGAGTGCTGCCCCCATGGCTGACCAAAGATGTCAAGGGCATTCCCAAGAATCAGTGGCATCTTGGCCGAAGTCGCTGCGAAACATGGCTGATAGTATGTTGATATATGTTGACGTGGGTGTTTCTCAAGATAGGGGACCCCGGACCCCAAATCATCCAATATTAGCCATTGATAGATATCTAAAGTGGTTTTCCATCCATTTCTTCGGGTCCGCGATTCGAAGAAACCATCATATATGTTGATATGTTTCGGATGGGAGATCCATGTCTTAGACCACCATCCGTTCCTAACCAGCGAAAAGTCGTTGGTGAATTACCATATTTTGTGCCCATCAAATATCAGGGATCAAGAGTCAAGAGCGGGATCTTCCATGAACGTCGAGCTGGTTCGGTTATATATTGCTGGTTCATCAGGGGCTTCACTGGTTGATTCTGTGACCAACTCTGAGCAGTTTTCTGAGCATCAAATGCTGGCAATGGCAACTCAAAGTTGAAGCTGCAGGTCACTAGACCCAGTGCCAAGTGCTACTAGATCCGGAGGTTGATCAATCATTTGCTCAAGAACCGGTGGTCAGGTACATGTCCTACCACACGGCGAAGTTTGAATCCACAGGCTTGCGCTGGACAGCGGGTGCCGCATTTAGCCCTGATGGAATTCAGTGGAAGAAGGCGGGGCGAGTGGTGCCCTCTGGAGACATATGTTGGTCAACAAACCAATTGATTAGAGTTTTGTCTACTAAGAATTCGCAGTTACACTTGCTCCACTTGTACATCAATTCAATCACATGACTGGGCATCACGTCGTAGTCGCGGCCCTTTGCTGGGATGTGCTTGATCATTGCTCCCTTGGCTGAACCAACCATAATGCAGTCCGAGTAAGGCTCTGCAGGTCTTGGATGGTGAGAGTTGCAAGTGAAAGTCCATCATTTGGGTTTCAAAATGTAGGAGGGTCCTAACAAGCCATCGTTTGGGTGTCCAAATCCTCCAAAACAAGGTAACATCCACAGGGTGCGGGGTGCCCTGCAAGATCGCCATCGGCAGCTGTTTTGATTGATGATGCATAGCCGAAGTTGGCAGTTCAATCGCAGCATTTCTGCAGAACAGCGCAACATGTCACTTTCTATGCCGGATCATCCAACTTGCAACCTCCTTGTTGGGAAAGTGACAAGTGATCCAAATTTCTAAGTCATCCATGGGGCACTCACCCTGAAAGGCGGGACCTGTGTTGGGTCCCGGTAGCAGTGGCTCTTGGGATGCTTGTGGAGTACTTTGGCGACTGGCATGGTGTGAGGGCAGGGTGAGGCCAAGGGAAGGTGTGTGTAGATCCTCATGGAATTCTCTTTGAGGGCAAGATAGTCTGACTTCCATGATTAGGCATAATTAAGAAACATTCACTGCCAATCAGAATTGATCACTAGTTTGCATTCTGCTTATTGTGTCGTTTTGATTGCAAGAAATGTGGACTAAGTGATGCTGGATCTTGGCTGAGAAATAGAGGGGACCCCTCTGGAATAGTTGGTTGATCTCGAGAGAGCAAACTTTGCCGAACACTTGTGAGAAAGGACTAGACATCAAAATTCAAACTTGACTCTGCACATGCTTTTGTGATCTTGTGTGCGTGTGCGGACTCCGAAAGCGATTCCGACGTTGCAAAGTGATCATGTTGAAGAACTTCACTGTTTTCCCTATACTATCACATGTAATGTGCTCATTCTTGATAGAATTGTTTCAAGGAATTTCAAAACTAGATACTCTTTTCTGCTCATGACAATCTAAATAAATTAACATGCTATAAGATATGTATACTGTATACATCTATGTTTGTTGGACAATCCAGCTCCAAGCAGTTGGAAACCAGAACACTTTTCCTGAGGTTGGCGTTCGCCACTTGGTTGTCAAGGATGGGACGCTAACCATGCTCTACGAGGCCCCAAAAAGGGGGGGCATCCACGAGGATGCGGCTGCAGATTCGGAATCACACCCGTTTTTTCATTGTTTGAAACCAATTTCATATGATGTAATTATTGTATATTAATGTATATTACATACAACTAACTGTTAATTCTATCAGGGAAAAGCAATTCAATTATTGACTTAGTTGTTTAACTCGAGTAAATATCACAGCTGTTCACGGTAAAAAAAAGGCATTGGATCACCCGTTCATCGCCAGAAGTTCAGTGCGTTGAATTCATGGGGAGGGGACCACTTGGTGATCCCAGACATTTTTAAGATTTAATGAGATGCAATCATCCATTTTGAATGTTTGACGGTTGATTCATGGTGGTTATCCCCTGAAGCCTTTTAGCCCAAGAACCCCCATGACGATCCCATGACCATCCCATGACCATCCATGACCCAAGTTGGTCAGTGGCGGCGACTTGCCAGGCGGTGGACGATGCTGGCGACCACGCTTGTGGCCTAGCGACCAGCAGCGATGGCGTGCGCTTTGAACGGCAGGCCGCAGCTGGTGGAGCTCGACGGGCCCATCCCATGTACCCTGGGATATATCCGTGGTTGTAGGACCTACAGGGTAGGTTATAACCCCTATAAGGCCCTATAATCATGTGGTAAGTAACCAGTACTAATGACCCTATGGTAAACTCACGACTTGGACAAGTTTTTTGAAGGGAAATTGTGGGAAATCAGATACAAATGATGGATTTTTACCATGCCAGGTCCGTTTACCAAAGGGTACTATAACGAATATGGCTGACAAACATGTTGGGGGAATATGTTCATTGACATAGGGGGTAACATCTATCTATCATCTCTTCTTGGCAATCATGGAATCATGTTGAAACACCCATTGAATGAGTTGTCACGGCAAGGGGGTTGCAAGCTCCTATGGGTATGTATTTCTTAATGGAGGCACCCGCAACAACCCCCAAACATGTTCATTTTGGTAGGGAAAGCTACAAGTTCGGGGGAACACCAGTGATAGCCGAGAGTAATCAAATCTAACGTGAATATACCAGAGGCACAGCACTGTTTGGTATGCACGAAACCAGGATGCAATCAGGAATGATGATAAGGTGCATGATGATCGGGATAACAACATTATTTGCAGGTATGGAACCAACCAACGCAGGCAGCACAGATAAACATATATTTGATATAAGCCAACGATGGCAATTTGCATGGGATGTGTGACATAGCGACATATCAACAAGAAGCGCTTTGGCAAATGTGCAGTTCATCGATTTATTGTGCGGTCGTCCATAGATTCGGTGTCTCAGTCTGATCAGCGGTGCAATTTGTCGACAGCCTTTTGGTGGTCATCCAAGCACACCATAGTTAAGAATGGTTGATAGCGGATGAACATTCTTTTCAAAGGTTCCTAGATGTTTGTACATACAGTGCTCCATTCAAAACTGTAAGTACTTGCCATTCAAAACTTTGAAGGTTCCTTTAGACATGGTCGCTTTCCAGAGGAAGAATGACCAGAAAAGGTAACCTAAGTGTACAACAAAATAGCAAGGGGACTGTCGGATGAACTCAGATGAAGCAGATTTGAGTAACCATCTGATTGGTTTTCACCGCCTGAATCATTCTCGGTTTCCAGAGAGTGCCAGTACCACTGGCAGGATGTACCTGGGCGAGCTGCGGGTGGGCCAATTCTGCAGAAGGCGCTGGTAAAAAAGCCGACGGAGCTGAACTCTTGAGGAACTACGACCCACTGAGTGTATCCCCAAGCTATCCCCTATCATTGACCATTGTTTTCCCTTTAAAATGGTTGGTTATTATCCGCCATTATTGGTTACTTAATATTGACCCCTGTCAACATGGTTTGTTTTGGCTGTTTGGAGGTCCAAGCTTGTAGAGGGGCTCACAGTTTGGTCATGTTTCAAAAGCCAGTTTTCATGCTTCAGCACAGTCTACGAGCCCTGAGCCAGTGATCAAAAAGCTCAGCCATGAAACCCTTTCCCGGGTGTCCTTTATCATCAGCTGAAAGGCTTTACTACTAGTCATTTAGCATAAAGGATAGTTCTGTTGTTCATAAATTGAATAATTCTGAGTCATTCAGCCCTGTTCATCATTCAGACCTGTTCAACACAAATGTGTGTCAGATTGGTGTGCTGCCACATGTTTTGCAAAGTTGCTGAAAGAGTGGGTGTCCTTAATGGACCATGCTGCAGGGCGAAGAAGGAGATTGGGATAGCCGCGTGGTGGGAACTCCATATCTGATTCCTCCACATGGAGATGCTGGTGCCTCAGTTCCACCTTGCCTCAGATCTGCAGATGCTGAGATAGGGACAGGGTGTACTTTTTTTGTTTCTCAAAATAGGGTACTGCACCCCCGAAATGGTTGGTTTATTGCGAATGATTAAGATCATATAACATCTAAGAATGATTAATATGGGATGACAGGGATGATTTGGGGGTACCCCTATTTTGAGAATCCGCCATTATGTGAGGCCAAAAATGGAAAAGTGACTGCTTTGTCATTTACATTGTCTTGCGATCCATGTTTAGGAAGTTGCATCATCTCGTGTTGTCCTTCCATCCATGTTGAGGATCATCACATCATCCAGCCCTGGGCCTGGGGTCGCTCACGACCTAAAGCAAGGCGGTTGGTCGAGTCGACGCCCAGGCACCTTGGCGTCTCTACTATGTGGGAGAGGCGCCAGCAGTCATGGGGGAGATGAGCGACCAAACATGCTGTGCAGATCGAGAGAAGTGTCATGCTGTAGGCCAAAGGAAAGCCTGGGCTGAGCATCGGAGTGGCGGAATGTCCGGGCCATAGACACTGGGCCACCCATTTTTTGGGATGGAAACTGGGGGTCAACTGCGTGGCATTTCACACTCACTTGCGACCAGCCCAGGCTGCAAGCCGGACCCATGAAGCTTTCCACACTTTTACAACCATCCTGGAGCATGTAGATAGATTATCATGATAGAATTCAGAATATTCCCTATGTTCGACATTGAAACAATTTCGCTATTGAGAATGGTTCAATTTGATCTTCTATCTACTCCAGGATTAGCCCTTTCCAATCATTGCATCGAGATCCCATCTTGCATGACTCTATCCAAGGCTACGAGGATGACTTGCTCTGCTGGCGAAAACGAGGCCGCAGTCAACCCCTCTTTGGGAGAGCAGCACAAATAGAGTGACAGCCAAATTGATGTGGTTCAAAAGCAGCCAAGATGGACCAAGTCACCATTCCCACTGGCAAATATAGAGGAAGTGACCATTTTGACCCATCCCATCCCATACTGTAGCCCATGATGTAAATAATGGCAGGATATGATCAACCATCATAGTCAACCATCACAATCAACCATCACAATCAACCATCACAATCAACCATCATAATCAACCATCATAATCAACCATCATAATCAACCATCATAATCAACCATCATAACTGAATCATATCCATTGTTTCTGCAGGATACACATTCTATAGCCAGGACTGGTGAAGCAAGGACTGAGCGGGTCGCGCCATCCCCAGGGCCCGACGCAGCCGATCTGCCTGCGGATGCGCGGGAGGGACTCTACAAGCGTGCCCTGGATGCCGGGGAGCAGATGTGGTGCCAGCGATCCATGTTTAGCAGATGAGAAACGGAGAAGTTGGCACCCCAGAAATCTGTCAGTTTATTTTGGGAAGCAACTCTTGCTGATGAAATTTGTCGATTTGTTTAGGGAAAACAACTTGTACTGATGAAATTTGTGAATTCAGGGAAAGCAGCTTTTACTAATGAGATCTCTGTTAGTTCGAGTCTCCCCAACCACTCAAAGGTTTTCAAATGCCTATTGGAAAGTCCATCAAACAGTTGTGGTTAAATGGATGGAGTTTCATATCAATTGATACTTGGCCAGGTTTCTGCCAGTGCCCAGTTGAACATCGTTCTTTGGACTTAGTGCGTCCCTGTACAATAATGAACCCACAGCAGGTTTGTCAAATGCGGTTTTCCACATCCGTATGAAGTCCCAAATTTAAGCATCAAGCGTGATTGACTTTCAAATGGGGCCTGGCTGACTTTGCTGATGCTTAGCTTAAGTCGATTGAGTTCCTTAAGGGTCAGTGTAGGACGACGTAGGGTGTTAGTCATGGTGAGTCCCGGCTTGAGATATGGAACAAAGGACCATGCTTTCCATGTTGGTGCTTCCGTGAGCATAGTTACCTTGAAAATTATGAAGTTCATAGCTGTTGGTTATTGTTGTTTTGCTTGGTAGTGACTCATAGTCCATAGCCCATCGCGGCTTGTAGGGTTGTCAGGATGATTTGTAAATGAAGTGCACTCTCCAGCACCTGACGCTTTTTCAGGGCGGTAGACTTGTGCACCGCCTTTTTGTTGAGTAGGTGTTCTATGGATTTCTACGGACATACCTACATCATCCATCATCATCCTACATCCTTCCGCTCGTTACCGTCGCTGCTGACGCATCCTTTCCAGGTGTCTTTGAGGATGCGCAAAAGTCCAAAGTGGCTGCTGCGCCCAGCCCTCCCCCAGCATTGGAGTTGCCAGATTGAAAAAAAAAGATCCGTGCCCGGTCGACTCCAAACTGGACGGTTGTTTATCATGACATATCATGACTAATCTGCAATCTGCAATTCAGTTAAGATCATTGACACAAGACATTTAAGCTGTAATCATCGACAAACCAGTATGGAGTTGAAAAGAATGATGAGCAACAATCAATACATATATCAATACTGCGATAATGACCAGGAATTCCCAGCACTAATTGGAGTTGTAGAATTACGATCCCCCATTCAATGTATTCATGACAATTGATTTCCACCAACTACCACGAACACAGGGCCTGAAATCAGCTCAAAGCCAGTGGCTCTTGACTGCCGTTGTCACCCATTCGAATGCGGCGTTTATCACGATGGATATAATTGGGCTGCGCCTCGCCGTTTTTCATATTTGTTTAGCGACAGTTATCAAAACTGTACTACCCTAGTCCTAGTCCTGTATCACTGGTTCTTGGCTTCATGGCATCTCAAAATTGGACAGAGATGCTATCAAGCTGTATCCAATATCGGGTGGCCAACTAATTTGGTTGTAGGAGCTGCACATTGGTACACTGGTTCTGTTTGTGCGAAGGCAGACTGGACACTCGGAACTTGGATGCTTGGCGTTGTGACATGTTGAATGCTGGATACTTTTGCTGCAACCCGGACTGAGACCAGTCCACTCTTCGCAAAATGTCAAGTCGATGCCTCCATATAGACTTTGCTCGAAAAGACTTTGGTGATCTTTAGTGTATTCATCAATGCAATGGAGTTACTACCGTTGAATCTTTGGCTCAAGCCAACAGATCCTTTCGCAGGTTGTACCTGCACTTGAATACTTGGAACAAGACCAAATCGACGCATGGATACGCATGGTGTGTTCGATAGACCTCAACAGATGGAATTTCAACAAATTTCATGGCTGGTCTTTCAGACATGAGACTTGATGCGCCTTGACTGGAACCCAGCATCTACATACCTTTGACAAACACTCAATCGACTAATTAGATGAAATCATCCAATCAATTCCACAGAAAGCCTTTTCCCTAAGATGAATGGCCACATTCGATGAAGCATATGAAGCATATGAAGCAAATGAAGCACATGAAGCATATGAAGCATATGAAACTACTAAGCTCAGCTGCAGCACTGCAGTGGTTTTCCCTTCCAGGGCAGACTTTTTGGGACGCTGCTTCGCTGGCCACGGCTGCACTGCTGAGAAGGCGATGGTACGAGTTGTGCCGCATAAGAGGTGGATTATTCAAGATGTTATTTAGTATGTAGTAATATGCAGTAATAGTGGGTCTATGCAGTGTGTAGCACCAATATTTAAGATGTGATTCATGGAATATTTTCATTGCAAGCCATGAATTTTGGAGACTCATCACGATTTCTCGTTGGTAGCAATGGTTTGAAAGTACAGTAGTTCGTGATATCGTTGAATCTTGTTGGCCCATTTTCGTCACAGAGTTTGAGTGTTTCATATCACAAAGCGCAGGGTGCGGCGATCCATCGCAAGGCTATCGCAGCTGAGTCACCTCATAGCCATATGTGAACACCCAGATGCTGAGCTCGATGGGAGCCACCAAAGATTTTGTGCTGCCACTGATTACTGGTGAAGAAGTAGATCTCTGATCCTGTAACTTTGAGCCCATCCAAAGCTTGACAAGTTGCCAATGGCCCTGACCAGGCACCGCAATGAGGCACCGTGCCCGATGATGCTGTGGAAGTGCTGGTTGTTTCATTGCCAAGATAGAGCAAGATTGGTGATGTCAAGCAACTCATGTTTCACTTGCATGCGAATGCTTGTGAACATTATGCGAACTTGACGTGTTTGACCAGGGTATTTGCCAATTAATTTAGGGACGGACAGGATTTTATGAATGATTCAATGATGGAGAGGGGGTGTATTTGGATGTCCTGCCTTGATCTTCGAACCAGGTTAAAAAGACAGTTTGACCCGAGACTAGTCAGTGGGCCACCGATTAGGCTCTCGAACTATGCAAAGCCAAACAACTGTCGTTCTTTGTGAGTGTAATTTCTTATTATATGTCATGATCCGCTATCATCATCATCATCATCATCATCATCATCATCATCATCATCATCATCATCACTGAAGGTATCTCCAGGGTGGCCATGCCGGCGCTCACGGGGTTCCTCCGTGTGGCCATGCCGCCAGTTCACAGCGTTGGGCGCTGCCTGCGGTGGCTGGACTGGGATTGGCATCCCTCCTCGCTGGAGAGCTCGGAGCGGGTGGCTTCTGGCAAGGAATCAGAGCTTTGTGGAAGCAGGATGTCTATGGTGATACATGATGCATATATCCACATTGATAGGTATATGTATAAAACATATAAAAACCAGTTGACCCATTGCCTATGTGCTAGAAAACTGGATCGCCGTCCGCTCAACTTAGCTCTCAGGTCTTTGCTCTCACGCGCCGGAGGCACCGGTGGGAGTGACCATGTGAGGATGACACCAGTCGCTAAGCCAAAGAACTTAGGATGGAAATGGATGTTTGGATGGATGGAAACGAAGTGATGATAGCTTGCGCAAGGAAGTACCCGAATCAATATGGAGTACGCATATTGAATATTTTGCTGGCGGACAAAGGCGAGCAGGGCTTGTATGTACCAGTATACGCGATGATCCGAATGTCGCAACCTTCCTCTGGATAAGTTCCGTTGATGCATGACTTTATCGAGTGTCACCTCTACTCAGTCCATCGCGCTGTCTCCTGTGTTTGGCAGGGCAAGTGGGGTGCTGATAATCTCCGCCAAAGGGTGGGACGCTTGCATTTCACCGATAAGTACGCAATTTCCCTAGAAATTGATAGAAATTGATAGGGGGTGAAGCCAGCATCCGTTGCATGCATAGTAGCAGAATTGTTGGAGTGTTTGTTGATCATGTGGTGTGTTGTGGGCAATAAATCCACTATAGGAACCAGTCGCCAATAGGCTACCGGCAGTCCAAGTGAATGGCATGTGCTATTTCTTCCAAAGATTATTTGGTGATCCTGAGCTCTGGGATGTTGCTGGACGGCCTGCTAGGTCAACTGGCACATCCAGCGAGGAATGTCAAAAGCTTTTAGATGCCCTCAACGAGATGGCAAGAAGGCCTGCAGTCAAGGGAGGATTGAGGGGGCATCTCCTAGTGGGGGGTTCTGAAAATAGGGGACCCCTAAAAATGGTTGGTTTATTACTACAAATGATCTATAGGGGATGTTTATTTTGAAAGAAGACCATGTCTTTTATCAACTTGCTTTGTGCTTGGTGTTTCGAACAAACTTAAGGCAGTATGAAAATGTCCACATTACACTGCTGTCAGAACCTCGCCCCAAGAACATCTGAAATTGATGCATTTTGACCGGGTGCGCAACATCTCGCCGGTAGGTCTATACATGGAGGTCTCATAATCCACCGTGGCTATTGGCAAACCACACCATGGAGCGCTGGCACTAAAACAAATGGATAGACACGGATAGACCAAGGATAGACATGGATAGACCCATGTTTGCGGTATCAATCCGCCGTCGTCAAGAGACACTGATAGACCTGCCATGTCCACGCTTCCCAGTGTGGTGCGCAGGTTCTTCCCGGTCTTCCAGGACCTAGCTGGCATCGCCAAGACTGTGCGGAACAAGATGCAGGCCAACAGGACCCCTGTTTTTCACGCGGGTGGACACTAATTAATTAGGTTGAGCCAACCAAACCCAGGTTGTGGCAGCGGCTCGATCTCATGGAAGATTGGATCAGTTGAAACGTACAACGTACGCATGAACCGATCCGCCAGGCGGGTCAAGTCCTCATCCCGGAAGAGACCTTGAGGGAACAGCTCCTGAAGCAGTGCCAGGTGCAACTCAACAGCTGGATGGATCACCATTCACCATGGTTCACCATGGTTCACCAGCTTGAAAAAAACTATTTTTGAGCATTATTTCATGGTTGACATTGGTTAATTCATCCCCCAAAAAGTCACCAACAATCACCAAAAAAATTACCCAAAATCATGGTGTCCCACTGGAAATGTTGCACCCATGGGGTTATCTAATATGTACTGCCAGATGCGGGCGCAGGCCAGTGGCAAAGGCTGGTTTAACCCCCCATTGGCGGCCAGATAATGCTACATTCCCAAAATGAAGCAGTCAACGGTGACGTGTACCCAAACCATCCTGTATGGAAATTGGGCCAGATCATGCTACACTCCCTCAATCATAATTTTACACAGATCCATGCTTTTGGTCATCGCAGTCGGATAGATTCCGATGAATTTCTAATAATTGCCTTGATTTGATCTCTTCTCAAATCGTATAAATCAATCATTAAGCATTATGTTCATTACTGGTTGTTGAACCGCTCATAACCATGTGGCTTTACTAAAGCTTATTACCCATGATTAAGCATTGCACACATTAACTATAGTCATTATCATGATGGTAACTGATAACATCATGCATACATGGCAGTGGGTCAAAACCCTATCATGAACTATTGATTCCCTTATTATTGTTGGTTATTAACCCCTATTATTGGTTGGTTACTATTGACCCATAGCCTTATAGCATCATGATTGCAACCAATGATTCGCAGTCGGACTGTGCGCCCCAGGTCTTTGAGAAGCTCCAGCAGATCCAAACGGAGGTACGGCGTGCTGCTGGCGCATTGGGGTCCCGGGGTCCCTGGAAGACGTGGCATCCGCAATTTCGATTGCCTTGGGGAGTCTACAAGGTTTCGGCTTTGGGGAGTTACTGTGACTCTGGCAGCTGAATGAAAAAAATGAAAATGGAGAGTCTACACTTTCTTGGGGGCAACGAATCCTGACAGAAATGCTTGGATCTCTTCAATCGCAGATTCATTTGCTGCAATGAGTACAGCGTTTGACTCTCATGGTTGATTGCTGCACGGGGTCATTCTAATTACTCTTTGTGCCGAGTTGGCATTCCCATGTACACGTTGTGGAAATCTCTTAATATACTAGGATTGTTCAATCCCAACCAATGCACAAAGGGGATCAAATGGGCAGGTAGAACATTCCAACAAAGCGATACAGCGGCGCCATACTGACTGCCACCTGGGTAGGTGGCGGCACAGTACGACCTGAGTGTTGAAGAGCTTCAACGCATGCAAGAGAGTCACCAGGCACCGGGGGTGCTGGGGATTGCTGAGGGAGCTGGGGCTGACCTCAAGAGCTGCGCAGCTGAGCGCAGGCCTTGCTGTCATGGGAACGTTGTGCTGACGAACAGCTATGGCAGTTGTGGCTGTCATGGTGACACCAGCAGCGAAGCAATCAACATGGTGTACTTGAGGGCCGTTGTGGGCCGTGAGTCGCGGTCATCCAACACCAACAATTTGACCATTTGTGAAGGGGAATTCTGCCTGAGCCTATCAATTCTACGAATGGCATCGAGAAAAACATGCACCATGCGGAGTGATCCATTTTGTGACATTGTTGAGAGAACAATTGTATCTTCATTCATCTTGTATAATTATGGTTGAGACAGCTCGCCAGAAATAACTCTTGGAAATACCCATTATCAACCACAATCAACCGTTCTTAGTTCTTGACTGCTGTTAATGCCTTTTGTTGTTGTTGGCGTCGATTCTTGACTTTCACTATTCCCTAGAATATATCATTGATTATCATCTATCAATGTTTTTTCCATTTCCAGCCATCACTAGCAACGATCACCCCATTGGCCACCAACATTAGCAATGATTAACCCAGTTCGAACCAGAACTAGCAGCGATGAACCCATTGCCAGCCACCATTAACAGCGAAGAACCCATAATCAACGCCAACCTGGTTGGTGGTTTTAACATCTGTTTAACCTAGTAATTATAAACAAGTAGTTGGTTGACGAATATTTTTCATTGGGGTGGTTCAACCATCAAGCAGTCATGATCATCCATGATTTACCATCTATAGTCTATAGATGTCTATTGTAAGAAACTTGGTGGTTGATAAATCATCAATTTACCAATAGTTTATATAGGTAGATATAGTCTATAATCTATAGGAATCATGCATTTACCGTCTTTTACCATTTAGCAATAGTAATAAACCAACCAGCATAAACCATTATACAGTTACAACCATCCGCTATTTACCATCTATAGTAAGCCCCACGGTTATAACTAATAGATGGTTACTATGGTTTACTAGTAGATTGTTAATACATGGTGATTATGGTTTATTAATGTCAGTTGACCCTGACTTACTCCCATGGTTCTCAACGTTATGATGGTTAATTTATAGTTCTTACGGTTATTATGTATAGTTATTATGGTTATTATGCTCTATATAACCCTTATAGTTATAAACGTTATTTGACCCTTATTGTACAGTTACTACCATGTACCATTTGCTTATTACGCTTATTGTCGTTTATTTAACCCTTACCATAGGATTATTGTCGTTATTATGGTGGTTCCCCACGGTTGTTATGATGATTACGGTTTATTTCCCATTCAAAACCATAGTTAACCCTTATGGTTGTTATGGTTTAACCCCCAAGTTATTATTGACCGTCTATAGTTACCCCCATGTGAATTTCCCACTCATAACTCGTTGGGCTTTCCCACTTGGGGCGCGGCTCGCTGTCTCCGCCAGGACGCGGAGGTGCGATCCTACACAGAAGGCACGGGGGGCCCCCGCACCGGACCGTTGGACCAGGGAGGACCTCGCAACAGGGCCGCGGCAGCTGTGGTAGCACCGTAGTACGGCTCAAAGTATGAGGTGACCGTGGTATGGATCAGGATCATAGCCATAGATGGTAGGTGATCATGGTATAGATCATAGGCCTTCAATGATCATAAACAATTATAGAATCAGAATTGCGACATATCGCGATCGTAGTCATCGTTAGAATCATCGGCTTTTAACATCAACATCACACGTTTTCCAAGGATGATCATAATAAGAAACAATGATGATGATGATGATGATGATGATGATGATGAGGATGACGATGATGATGATGATGATGATGATGATGATGATGATGATGATGAGGAGCATTATCAACTATCATCATGGAAGTCTTGTGAGGTAAGTAGATGTGAAGCAACAGGGTGCAATCATTGTTGATCTTTTGAGTCTCTACCTTATAACTGAGATCAGCAACGATACTTCAGGCCATGACTGAGGAGGTTCAACTAGCATTATGATTTGGAAACTTCAACACTCGGAATTATCCCTCAGTAGAACGATGAATCCCGACAAATCTGTTTTGCCTAAACAATACTCACTTGGAAGACCTACAAATCAGTTCAATTCGAGGGAAAGGTGTTTTGTTTGGATTCCGAGAACGGAAATATCCTTTTCATGTGAAGGCTTAATCAGCCAATAATACCGCAATTTAGCTGGCGTCTTTTTTCGGGGGACCGATCCAACTTTCTGATGCTTCTCAACCTCATTGAAGGTAAGCCATTCAAAGCAGATAACCAATCGCGAGAATGCTCAACCGAAACGCGGAAGGGAATCATCATGCAATGGTTTCATGTATCTTAATCTTGCAACTCTATTCATTGGAATCATGTTTGCCCTGGATTATCTTGATCCGTTACAGATATGTTTGGATGACTGTGGAATGGAAAACCAGCGTTGGTTACAGCAACACCTTGCCAGTAGCGCGAACATGTCACGATCTTCACGACATGTACTGATCGGTATTAGGCAGTGGCTATGGGGCTGTGGGCTATGGTTCACCGGGGACCCCTCGTGAACATCCGAGGCACCTGAGTGAACATCCCAGCGTTGCTATTTGAATTGATCTGTAGCCATCCCCATAGCATGGTGGTAGCTCGTTCACTATCAGCTCTTCATTAGCCATCAGCAAGCGTGAATAAATTCAATATAGTTGATAATGGTTGCTAATGGTTCAATTAATTAAAACATATCCATTGCGCAACATTAAACAGAATAATGGTTAGCCTTGGTTAGCTTCACGATTGCTGATGACCAGCTTGGTTAACATCTTCTTAAGCCATGGTGACTCATGGTATCTCATGCTTCACCAAGCTGGAGCTTCGCTTCGCCAGGCTTCCGCTCGATGATGGATGAAGCCATCAAGGGAAATTCCCCGGTGCTGCCCAATGCCGGGGCCCCATGGGGCCCCGGGGTCCCTTGGGGGTTGGGAAGGCTGTCCATGCCCTGGGTCGCAGCCCGAGCTCACCCTTGTTTTGGCGTGGCAACATGCTCACCATTCACCAGTGCTTTTGAACTACTGAAGAGTAGAAAATCTTAGGACAAAGATGGAGCACGTAGCAACTTTGGAAGTTGATCCTCCAGTGATCAGCTAACAGATGGCGGCACCCGCCGAGTCGCGCGCAGGTGAGAGTTCCAGATCTTCTGACCAAGGAGATGGCGTTGCTTGGCTGTTTCAACATTGTGACAGGGGAGGCTTGTGCAACAGAGTACAGTCATATGGCGGTTTACCATAACCAGGGGTACCCCTACAGTCATATAAACCAGGGGTACCCCTTGTTTCTTGTTATTAGTTAATAAACTGGATGATAACTAGGGGTACCCCTATTTTGAGAAACCGTCACGTGACCTTTCACTGGAGTTGTGGATTTGCTTTGTAGTATTTCATTCAGAGGGATATATAGACCGTTGAATTCAAAATGATTTATGATACCTTTGACGTCCTGAAACCACTATTGAAGGGTCGTGATATCTAATATATAGTTATTTCCCGTGTGCAAATGTGATCATTTCGCAAGTCGTTTCTAGAGGATCAATAGATGGTGAGTGCAGCTGCGCAATTTGGGATTTATTGGCGGTGTCTCAAAGGCCAAACGACAAAGTGTGCTCAGTTCATCTCCAGCAATCGTGACAGGGACTGCACAGTGTCATTTTATCCATGTAAAGATGATACACCTGTTCGCATTTGTTCACATGCACTTACAATATCGTACAATTTCTTTGTGGAAGGTGTGTGTGTGTGTGTTTGCTGCTCACTGTTGAATTGAAGGACAATTGCCTATCTCAACTGGCATGTTAAATTGTTGCGGCCGATTTCAGTTCGTTCATCGCATGATGTTGACGCTCTTGAGCTGCACCCTAGTGACACCCCCGCCCTGGAGTTTGAAAACTGACGGCCTTTGCTGGGCTGTGAAGGTTGAAGATTATGGAATTAGCTCAAGGCAAAGAGGCCAAAGAGGCCAAAGACGTCATTGCAAGCGCAGTCTGGTCGGGAGTCAAGTTTTATGTGGGCTCAAGGTCGGTCATGATTGTTGGATGCACCCGTGATCATCGTCCTGACACCCTGATTTCTTCATGATGTTTTGATTCGTTGTATGAACATCATTGCACCGCATTTGTTTTCCAGGAGCAGCATAAGTACAATGACAACGACGATAGGCATAATGGCCAGACTGTTGTCGCGGAAAACAACATTCTGGTCATGTCAGGTGTTCAAACCATACCCTGACCATCCTTGAAGAATGAATGCCTGCACTTCTGTTTGGGTGCTTCGAGAAACCTTGGATACGATGATGGATGTACATACACGATGCCTTTGCACATACGTCCTAAGGCTTCTTTTGAAGACGCCTAGCAATCTTGGCATTGTGCTGCTTCCACGAAAGTAATTCAAAGTTTTGGTCTATACAAACATTTGTATGCCTGCCATGCTAGGATACTGCAATCTATACTCTTGTATGTCAAACACGCATGCTGTAATCAACGCAAGATCTACTTTAATGATATTTGATTTGTCTCAGCATATTTGTTTGCATTGTCACAGTCTGACTTGTTTGTTTATCTTAATTATATATCTTTGATGTTGAGTACGTAAAAGGACTTCCCTGGGCTATGCCGTAGGCTTTGGCAAAAGTGAAAGGAAATCGCTGCTCCCTGAAGGAGTTGGGGGAGGCGGCCTTGGTCAGGAAACTGCGTCACTGTTGGTGGTCACTGGTTGCTTCGGGGCTATTAGCACCTGCATTTGGGAGTTGTGCTTGAATACCTGCAGTGTAAATAGAAAATTGCGAGTTGTGAGGATGGAAGCTCGTTTGTGGTTGCAAGATGTTGTAAGACAACAGAGGCCTCTACAAGCCGTTTCGATGCCCGAAGGTATCTGAAGGTCAAATTCTTTTGCTGAGAGATTCTGGACAAAGAGGATCGACTTTTGATGGTTTTCCCTCAGATTCTATTCTCAGATCTCACTGTCTCACTAGCCAGTTTGAAGGGGACCCGTTTTCAGTTTCTCGCGTAGTTGGTTTTTCCAAGCCGCCAGGCTGCACAAACAGTCAAAGAAGTTAGCCATAGTCCGAAGATGGGACAGCTTCAGTTCATCTAAATTGAAATTGTACAACTTGCAACAACTTGCAATATACTGGATCCAGAATGGCATTTCCCTTCGGTACTTAAGGCCAATTGGGTCATTTTTCCATCCGGAAGCCCCTTGGATTTCGGCCTGCCAGGTGCTCAATGCCGCTCACCGAGTGGCTTGGAAACAGGCCCTGGAGGTGCCGGGTGACCCGGGTTGGTAGGACCCATGGGTTCGAGACCCGTAGGAGATTTGGGTCAAACAATGAGAGCTGTTGTTTGGGAAGA
>VSDK01001115.1:299350-320662 GCA_009767595.1 Symbiodinium kawagutii | reverse complement strand
AGAGCGTCGGCTCAACAAGAAACATCTTCGAACATGGCGAGGGTGAGACGTGGTCCAAAGTTTATGTAAGGTTGTTGGTGAATGTTGATGTTTGCCTCCTGTACATGTACGTGAGTACAGATTCTAGGGCCTGTTCTTCACGTGCTCAGCTTGAAAAAACTAGACGGCTCTTGCACAGCATTTCGAACCAAGGTTTTGGCCTGTGGTAAAATTTGTGGTGCATGGATTGATCGATATTGATAGCCTTTTTGCAGTTTGATTTGGTTGATCAGGGTTTTGAAAGGGGAGCGTGACACTCTTACCTGTGAATCAACCAATTTTTATGATATGTCACAGACCCATGATCAATACAGTTGGCAGGATGAGTTTGATTTGAATTTAGGAACTACAGGGCCAGGTCAAAAGCGAAAGTGAACATCTGAAGTGCATGGAAAAACGAACTTGTCTATGGGGATTGCTGTTCAGCAGAGATGCAGGTGGGGTTTGACCATCACAGCTGGTGGTTGATGGCCCGGAGAACACAGTCATTGGGAATGAGATGAAAGTGATCCCCTGTGCCAGGAGAGCAGAAATGTTTTGGGAGAGCATGGCTCAGAGGTGGGGTTGGAATGTGGGTAGATGAGAAGCAACCAGATGTGGGATGCACATGGACGGATTGATCAATAGAAAGTGACCAGAGCCAAAAGGAATGTTTGAAACTAAACTGGAAGCGGAAGCGACGTTTCTGCAGGCAACCAATCCGAAAATGGCGGATGGCTGTTAGATGACTTGTTAGCATGGACAGTTTGTTTGAGATGATTCCAGCAATGGAGGATGAAGTGGGAGTGGGAGATGTTCCTAACACTGATACTTGGGCTGCTGACGAGGACTGAAGTCAACGGCCATGTGCATTCCTGGTTACTGCTTTTCAAACCTGGGTGAAATTCATGCAGGTTGGTGCCCCTTTCAAATGTCAGCCTCTCAAACATTTCAGTACCCAGCCGTAGATTTTCACTCCTGTCGTGCACAACCACCTGAGGTGCTTTCCCCGTTGTGCGTTTCCACCCTGCGTAGCTTCATGGGGCCATGGGAAGCCACAGGTGTATCACAGTGCCGTGGCGCTCTTCGAGCAAAGCTCCGCAGAGTTCCTGTCGGAGAAAGCCGAGCCGCTTAACCGCCGCAGCGGGGTCCGCGGGAGCGGCTCATAGTTGGTTACGGCTGGTTCATGGTTAACATGGGGATAACAGGGGGTAACAAGGGATAACATGGGGTCACTATCCCATTGCTGCTTGTATGACGCCCATGACTGCCTATGTTTACTATAGGGATATGCGATATGATAGGGACAGGATATGGAACCAATTAATTGATTGGAACCACAATCGCTGTCATGAGGCTGATGATTGACGACCTTGGAACAGAATGGCGGGCTAGCTATAAACCAAGCACGGCACTAGGGCAGTCATGGCCCATGCACTTGCGTGCAGCCCGCAAGTCATAGCTATTCCATGGCTGGGCGTTTTTTGCTGCGTCCCACTAATATGTTCAACATGTTCAAACTTCAAACTCACTATGTTTAACATGCTGTTTAGTAAGGAGTGATGATGACCAATCAGGTTAACATGCTGATTTAGTATGGACTAATCAGGTTACTGTAACCTGATTGGCTGGAAATCACAGGACCGGTTCCAATGCGTGTAGTTTTATATTTCTGAAACTGTGATTTATGAGAAGGCAATAACTGTTTCTTGAATTTCTGAACGGAATAATGGTGGCCTATAGTGGCATACTCTCGCTCCATTGAATGATGTTCCATTTGCCAAGACACTCCTGATCTGGGGCGGTTTGGCTGAACTTCAGTGTTGGTTGGATTGGACACCACTAAAGGAGGGATGGTCATCCGTTGGTGAATGTGGATAGTTTGAAGATTGATGGTCACATAATTACCGTAAATTAGTGGGTTCCCCCAATCCTTGGCTAAGCATCACACAAGAAGTCAGCCAATAAAATTTGATCCAATTCAATGATGTTAGACAATTCTGGCATACCAAATTAGTGGTCAGCAACAATCAACTACTGATCAATGAAGTTAATTCATGGTCAATAATTCTTCAGTTATAGCTTTTGGTGGTTAACCAATAATGGTTGCTTTCATTGGTTCAAAAGCGTTTTTGCTTCCGCCCATAGGCCAGATACTGAAGCTAGTATCCATTGGCAACCTCCTCCCATCATTGACCCCCTGAAGAATGTGTTCGAAATAGAAAGATCCTGGAAGAAACTTTGGCATCGTCCAGCTACCATTCCAACGATCTAAAATTGCAATTAAAGGAATCATCTTAGATTGTAATTAGATGAATTCTTGTAATAATTATAAGTATTAATGATTCCAACTATCCAAATTGCAATAATAACGGTGAATTATCAGGATGGATCTTGGTCATCTTCCGCATATGATATGTGTTATTGTCAGATACTATCAGCATCAGGGTCACACGTGGGAATATCATGAGCATCACCACTGTAACATTTGGTCCACCTGCAACTCATGAAAAGCCACCGGTAGCACTGAAACTCCTGAAATTATTGTTCCACCTGAAACTCATGAACTATTCCCAAATACCCTCCTCGATCCCCATTGCAATTTGTGCATCGTCGTTTCTTTACTGCTGCTTGGTTCATGGCTGGTCAGCCTCAAGACACTTCAAAAATACTGGGTGAAGAGGACCTTATGATTGCATCATGGTGGTTACTAACCTGGTTAATGTCTGATATTTGTTGATATTTGGTGCTGGATAATTAGCATAGTTAAACCATGTTAAACCACGATCTGAATCTCAAACAATTTCAAAAGATTGTGAATGACGACTTGCTTGACTATGTCTAGCCACCAAGAATCATGGTTAGCAATCATGGTTCCATGGTAGTGCGCCGTTCCCAAGGCTGGAGGAGCGTCATCAAGTGCGCATGCTGACCATCTTTGAGCCCGACGGCAGTGGGCACGTGAACGTGCGCCGAACGTGACCGGGCGCGCCCACGGCCGAGGTGCAGGGACTCCGTTGTGCAGCGGTCCAACCTCTGAGTTGCTCAGAGTGCCGAAGCAGCATGAGTTGTCAGGCCATGTCGGTGTGTTTCCGACATGGATGGCTGCCATGATTTACCTCATTCAGTCAAGCTGATGGCTTTGTAGGACTAGTGAAATGGATGGAAAAGGCCGTATCATGACCTGCTACACAAGTAGAAATCCTCCGTCGCACGATCCAATCATCATCCACTACATGAATAGAAATGAAAGAACTGATTTGTTGTTATGCGTAGGGATCATGACTGGTTTTGCAACGCTTACATCATGACGACCCTCCCCTTAAACCTAAAGCATCCTAAAGCGGCCTTCCCCTTGGTTTAGCAGGGCATACATTCCAGAGAGGCAGAGGGGGTTTGATATCGAAGGAAGCAGTCAGATGGTTGGACCTGCACTGAGTTCAGATGCTGGGATCGTCTCAAGGTTTTGTCGTCCCGGCGTTGTCGTGTTGAGACACGATGCGTTGAAAAGAAACGGAGCAGTGCCCGAAATCGGTTCACAGTGTGGGTGATCATCGCAAATCAAAAAGCGCTGAAGGTCAATGGGTTCATGCTAGGTTCATATATTGATATTAGGTTCACGTCATATATAATGATTATAGTATATTGGTTTGTGGTAGCCAATGGTTAATGCTGATGACTGCAGATTTATAGATTACCGTATTTGACAGGTCGGCTCTTTGGGGGTGATCCCGCCGGGATTGCTCAACTCTGATCAACTTAATTCTGCGTCATTTATGAGGTCGACACCGCCACTAACGTATATCCCGTTGATCCTTTCTTGGCATCCTTTGGCATCCCATGGATTTGATGCTGATCAATTGCTGCAAGTTTTAATGGTTTTACTGTAACAACCATAGTTTAACCAAGGGGTTTAACCTACCAAAAAAAGAACTACCGTGACGTTCACCAGCCCTGCCGAGTACGAGCATTTGGTTTTCAAAAAAACAATATAAACAAGTAACCCAGGTTTCCATTTTTTTGCCAAACACATCTTTCCTCCAAAGAAAATGATAAACATCGGGCTGTAGTTGACGCTAGACCCCTGAGCTTTAGAGGAAATATTCGGGGAAAAAAAGTATAGATTTTTCGGTGAAGGCCTCCATCCCACGACCAAACCACATGACGTTTTGGGAGACAATGGCTCCATACGAACCAGCTTCAAAAACATATTGCCGAAGGACATCGCGGCAAAAATTCACGATTTTGGCAAAAAGGACGAGCTGGGGAAGCAGCAAGTGAGATGTCAATTTGGAACAATTTGGAACAGCTGGCTCTATGCATCACATCTTCAATGTTGATTTTGTTGATAGTGGGCACGTTTTTTTGTTTTTGTATGAAAAAACAATTTTAGCAGAGTCTTGTTTCGTTCTTTGTTCAATCACGCTGTATGCAAGAATGCAACAATTTGGACGCAACACATGCAAAGTAAATTTTCTCCATCCGTTCGATGGTGGGAGCGTGATGTGTGCCCATGCCCAATGGCACTGCTGGAATTCTCCAATAGCGCATTGCACGCAGAACAACTCGACGTAAAACACAGTTGGAATGAAGTGATTCCATGCGTTGCATGTGATATGCAGCCCTGTCCGGCTCTACAACAACAACGACCGCGTCATTTGCAAGAACAAGATAGTACAGGTGCGTTCACAATGATAATCATAATCATATCCATTTGGTTGATTGTCCGCAGATATCCTGCAACAATACTGCCATCAATATTGGAATTACAAAAACATCGCAGAGGGCATCCCTTCACAAGTGCCAAAATCGCGTTTGTGTGTGCTATGTTTTTTCAAATTCTTGAGGGGAAAACAGTGTTCGGGTGAGCTTCGTGGAGCTAGCCGCCTTAGACTTTCAGCACAGCTGGAAGATGGCCAGGATAAAATTTGCTCAAACCCGGATCGTTTGTGAGCAAAAAGGCGTGAACGAAAAAAAACAAACATATTTTCTGTCGGCCCTGACGAACAAATGGGTGATGTGTTTCACTCTCCTGCGCCCAAAGCTGCTGCCGACAAGCATGCGGGATTGAAAATACCAGGTCAAATTGCAGGCGTGCATCGGGAATTCACACCAACGCAAAACATGAATCAAAGGGGCGGGGAAATGGAATAAAGACATTTGATGGAGACGATGTTTGCGGCTCAAAATTGTTCCACCAACCTTCTTGCAATGAAAATTGCATTCCTTATTATCGAAATTGATTTTTCTGATTTCTTCCTTTTGCACTTGAATTTTGAACTTCGCAAACAATTTAAATCCCGCCGGCAGAAAGGAGATGGGAAGATAGTTTCGCAAAAGGAAATGTCGCCTTTGTTGAAAATCGTTGTGACCCAGGATTTGTGCCATTTTCTGGGAACACGCAGGGTTTCCCATCCCAAATTACAAAATCATGACGCGGTCAGCCAGACTGAACCCAATCGATGAGTAGCATCCATTTAAGGGGAGGATGGTTTTCTTTACCATGCCCCTCGGCCCTCCCCCCTGTATGGAACCAAGTCGAACAATTGATAAAAATTGTACGTGTTAAAAACTCATTAATTCCTTTTTGGTTTCAAGGCGAACCCTCGAAAAAACAAAACATAATTGCGTATTGCCGTTCAAAAAGAAGTTGGAAGTTGGAAGACCTTCGCCGCTGAACATGCAACTTGGCTGGGGCAGACAAATGAGGGTGCAACTTTTTGTGGCGTCCGTGATTGACTGCTTTGGGCCCGCTTTTGGGGGTCTTTGAGTTTTTTTGTTTTCACTAATTTTTCACATGTGTCTAATAGTGTCTAATTGGGTTGCCTCCGAACATGCACTAGTGTAAAACATTCATAAACATGTTTATATATCAAATTTTCAAGCGATTTGCATCTGCAAGCTTGTCGGCCGCCCATTTGGGCATCAGTAACCGTTTTTTTTTTCCGGCGCCCATCCGAGTCACCTCGGTCTTAAAAAGACAGTGGGGGAAACCTAAAGATCAACGCAAAACTGTACAAAACACGGCTCCAGCATAGGCGGTTCTAGCCTTTCACAAGCTGCGTGGACCCAAGGTTGATATGAACATTTTGCCAAAATGTACAGTAGTGTTGTGGAAGCAGGCGATTTTGCAAGTGCATGAAAAAGTAAAAATGCGTTTTGGGTTTTTAGGGTGATTGGCTGGTTCGAAAAACAATTCTCCTAAAAAGACGCCGTGTAACACCATATCAAAAATAGTGTGTGCATGTTCATGGTCATGCTTGCCCTCAGAGAGGACATTTTGACTTTGATCCTGCGTGCCGGTCGGCTGCCTGTGTGGGCGCACGGAGGCGAAACAAAATTTTGGATAAAATGCAAAATTCATCCATTAAATTCATCCACATGTTTGTATCGCAGGCAACCTTATCCCAGTCCCCACTTTGTCGAGATTGAGCATACGCGGTGAAATGTGTGGGGCAGATATATCGAAAATATCCAGATTTGCGACGGCCTGCTGGTCACCAGGCGAGCGAAGGGCGAACCCAAGGCTCAGAAGGAAAATTTGCAACGCACATGCCCAATTTACAATATTGTTCCGAGCATGGTCGAGACATGTCGAGACCACATTGTCATACCCGACCTCGAAGAAAAGGCATGTGGGCGTGTGGTCCAACAAGGAAGGATCTCGCGCTAAGGTTTGGTGCAACCGACATATCCTGGCAGGCCAGCAATGATCCGAAAATATATATATAGCAAACAAAATCTGTTTGATCCGGGTCACGTTGGTGGATGGAGCAGTGTTCAGCAGCAAAAAAACGACAGGGCTGACGACCGCATCGATATAACACCATCGTTTTTTTAAGGGCCACATTTTTGACACAAAAATCCAAGAAAATCTTTGCAAACAACCTGCCAATGGTGGTTTGCATCTGGCTGTGGCCTGGACTCAAGTGAATCAGGTCCCAGGCAAAATCTGCAGCCAAGTCATTTGTATTGTTGTCCCGCTTTTGATTTGTAATTTGCGGCTTTGTTGCGTCAGGGCAAAAAGGTGCGGCTTGCTTTCGTTTGTCGGAAAAATTGTTTGACAACATTCAATAGCGGACCAATTTCTTCAAGTTCGGCACCATGATTTCCCTGGCTGGGAAGACGTTGCACAGGGTACACGACTTTGGCATAGCTTGGCCCGTCACTTTGTGGGGTTTACTTGCGATGAAGCGAATGATATTCAGTAGTTTTCTTGCTGGCATAATTTCTCGTTGGTTTGTGCGCTGGAGAGGCCCGCCATGTGGCGATCACATGTGGCGATCACATGTGGCGATCAGGCGTGAACTGAAAGTGAACAGCGCAACTCCCAATTTCGTGCGTGAGGGAAAACAACACGAATAAACATTCGCCTGTTGTGCGTGCACATGGCACTAGTTCGTCAGCAAGCCTTAAGTCCAACAAGCGTTGCGTCCCCTCACCGAAATCAATACCGGCAGCCGCATCCCCGTTGGAGTTTCCCGTGCAAAAAGCTAGGACTTGAGCCCCCCAGACAGTAGGCGTGAGCATGTTTGAGCCATATTTTTTAGAAACAAATTTGGTTGGGCCCTGGCTTTTTGTATGGGGTGTTTTGCTTGCCACCGTCGCTGCCGAGCTCGAGTTTTGTAGACCCCAGATTTTGGTCGTTAACAGAAGTACATGCACAGCTAGGACATCTTTTTGTAAAAACAGCCTTTGGCAGGTTTTTTTTCAGCACATGCGCTGTCAATTTCTATCAAGAACAGTTTTTATAGAAGGGTGTTTTTGTGGTGCTGATGTGTGTCGGTCGCCCAAAGTACAAATATTGCTCAACTTTACAATTTCCATTTGAGCTGATGGGAATTTTTTTGTTGGATATTCAATTTGCGTGTTCCACTTCTCGTACTGCGGTGTTTTTCGACCATGTGAAATGTGAACAGTTTTTTTTGCAGTTTTCTCATTTTCGACGTCGCACAAGTATTTGTAATGAAAAACGTTTTTCCCCTTTGGGTAATGTCTGTGGAAAGTGTTCTTGGCAGTTCCCCCTGAATTCAAGCCGGGGTGCGCCCGCCAGTTCGACTGGAACGCGACTTTTGCATGGCTGATTACAAAAAACAACACGAAACAAGCGGGGATTGAAAACACATCCTTGTTGCACGCCGGCGTTGATTGGAAAATTTGTGTTTGTTTCCGTGGTACCTTGAACGCATCCAGCCTGTTGCCAACACATACAAAAAGTAAACGCCATGTCCACAAGAAAACCGGGCATGGGGACACAGGATTGCCTTTCGCCTTTCGCCTTTCGCCCCGTCCGAGCCATGCAAGAAGCTAGCCACGATCCTAAAAGGACATGGGGAAACAAGATTGCGTCATTACTGACAACAAAATGCTACAAAGAATTGCCCTTCGGCGACCCAAACATGTTGACCTTTGGCTGCTTCAGGCCATGGGACCCAAATCTAAAATTGCAAATCCAGACAAGCGGTCATCCCACCTTTGGCATGGACGACCGGGATCACGCCTTGGCTGCGTTGTAAAATTCAGCGGCCAATTGCCCACAGGGTTCTACACTGATGCCAACATTGGCCATTGGTTTGTTTTGGCGCAGAACGCAGCTGCCATCCGAAACTGCCTCACCAAAATTTTTTCGGTCCAACGTCGGAGGGAACATGTTTCAACCGTTCTTGCCAATTTCAATTTCATTCCGCACATGGTTTCATGCCAATCTTCACCAGGAACACGGACCCAACCAATTATGGATCTAATCATGCGTCTTTGCGCGCCATCCAATCTTGACAGCTGGCCCTGTGTAAGAGGCAGGGTTGACAAACCGAACAATGCAGTTGGACTGATCACGGCATCAATAAGGTTCGACTGGAGTTTCAAGTTCGCGTGCTTGTTTGTCAAGACAGTCCTGTGTTTGTGAAATTTCGCCTATGCTGCTTTGAGTCGTTGACCAAAGTCGATGGAACTGCGTTTGGCAATGTCGCCACTAAAATTCCTGCCCAAATATTTGTGCAAATCTTCCCCGGCCAGCACCTGCCAGCAAGAGTATCAAAACAATTTATTCGGGGGAATCATTTTTTTCCTTAAATTCGATTCGGCCCCCACATACGCCAAAATTTCCAATGGCATGCCGCGCGTTGGAAATTGCCAACGTTTACGGCGGACATTGGGTCCCTTTTGCCGGCCATGCCGCTTTCACAGGAGCAGGTCAACAAGTTAAAGTGCGGGGACACCAAAATCGAATACCAACCTGACAATCCAAAAGTGCCTGGATCAAAAGCATGGGCTCGGTATGACGCATACAAGGTGGCGAAGACAGTGGCAGAGGCTAAGGATTTGAAGGTCGGGTGGCAGGATCTGACAGGTGATTTCGAAAAAGGCTTTGTGAAGTTTGTTGAAGGTGAAATGGATGTTGATCCCGGGTCTGCGAAAAGGTCTGCCGTTGAGGGCACCCCGGATCGAGAAGCTGCAGCTCGTTCGAAGGCCGCTTCACGCGGACAGGTGTCTCAGCCATCTTTTGTTGAGCAACCAGTTGTTCCAGAAACACTCCCAGCAGAAATTGCCAAGACTGAGGTGACCAAAGTTGAGATGAATGCAGCAACCGTGCAAGCACTTCGAGTGATGTTGCGAGAAGAGTTAGCCAACAGCATGGAAAACATGGAGGAAAGGATCACAACGAACGTGGGTGTCCTTATGGACGATCTTCGGGAAGATTTGTTGGAGGAGACGAAGAAAAGACAGCTGTTGGAAGACAGAGTGAAGAAATTGGAAAGCATGCCGGCCCATGATGATTTGGTAACGCGGCTGGCAAAGGTTGAGGACATGTTGTTGAAGGAGCGGGTGGTGATTGATGATGTCGAGTCCGTTGACAAGGCTATGGTGGTCGTCGGTGGCTTTTCCAACAAGTCGGTGGAAGAAGCGGAAACCTTGTTGAATGATCTGTTAGAGCATGTGCGGGGTTTCAAAGAGGTACAAGTTACAACCTCTGATTCTCCAATCGGCTTGGCTCATTTCGATACACCCATGCATGCGATGCAATTCATTCGGGGTCAGAAGAAGAACGTTGCCATGCAGAACCAAAAACTTTGGGCGTCAGAGAACCGATCAAAAGCCGAGAGGACGCGATGCAAGGCCGCAAGCAAATTGAAGAAATTTCTGATTGAGGTCGGCGGTTTGGCCCCCAAGGATGTGATCGTCAGCTACAAGGTCTTCAGGGTGCATGTTCGTGTGGACGGCAGGGTTTTGCAGGTAGCCACCTTCAGTGAGGGTTGTGAGGTCGCATGGATGAATGAGGACATAGCGAACCAGGACGTCCGTGATGCTTTGAATGCTTTCATGGACGATTTGGAGTAGGATCATGCCGCAGGGAGCTGTGACCGCAGAAAGTTGGAGAGCAAAGATAGCATTCAGCTTCAAAGTTTTCCAACGGATGATGTGGAGCAGAACCGTGGCTTTATGCAAAAATTTGTGGATGTGCATGTGGCAACCAAAAATGTGCAAAGCCTCCGAAGTGAGGACCGGCAACATGATTTGATGGCTGAGCTTGATGATGCTTCTTTTGATGTCTTGTTCTTGACCGAAACGTGGCGGCAGGACAAAGAGGAAACCCATGAAACTCCTTCAGGTTGCGTTATGATTTTATCTGGCGGTGATTGTTCCCGTGGTGTTGGCATAGTGCTGTCACGTCAATTCCGTGCAAAGGTGAGCAATGTTGTTTTCCATTCCTATACATCACGCGTTTGCGCTTTGCACTTTTCATTGGCTGGAGTAAAAATTTGTGCCTTGGCTTGTTACATGCCGACCAGTTGGGACATTGACGACTCTGTTGTCGAAGTCTATGACTTCTTGAGCCTTCTGCTGGATAATTGCCGGCGTGATGAAACAATTCTTTTGTTGGGCGGTGATTTCAATGCCCACATTGGATCCTGCATCGTTTCGGATGAATTGGATATGATTGGCCCTGCTGGCATGGGAGAAAGGAATGCACGGGGCGTCATGTTTGTGCATTGGATCTTGCAAAATGGTTTTCATGTTGTAAGCCGGTTGGGATTTACACACCCGGTCGAGGACAGTTGGACTTGTGAACGGTTCTCCGACAAACGACGGGTTCAACTTGATTACTTGCTGGGCGATTTGCAATTCCTGCCCGTGAGGTCCTGGAACGATTGGAACATTGGAGTGGGGGTGGATCACAAGTGTGTTCATGCCATTTTGAGGTTGCAAGTGTCAAAACGGTTGCGTGTTTACCATAAGCGAGTTAATTTGAAACACTGGGTGCCTCATGTGAATGCTGATGCTGAACTGAACCGCATGCATTCCGAACAGCGCTGAGCAGTTTCGTGTCCAACCGGCCAGCCGCAACCTCGCAAGAACTGGAAGGGGCATTGCTTCAGGCTGGTGTCTCGCATGGCCGTTCCAGTGTTCCACATGTACATTTCCATCTTTCACATCAGCTGAGAATGATGAGACGAGATCGGCGTGCATGCACCGATGCAAATGAGAGGAGGCAATTAAGTTTTGCAATCCGACGGGTTCACAGGTCGGAAATTCGGA
The DNA here is from genome assembly GCA_009767595.1 of Symbiodinium kawagutii. Lineage (NCBI taxonomy): Eukaryota > Dinophyceae > Suessiales > Symbiodiniaceae > Symbiodinium > Symbiodinium kawagutii. The sequence continues at coordinate 309,106 of VSDK01001115.1, read as the reverse complement.
AGTGGAAATCGGACAAAGTGAAACGTTGGATTCGTTCTTCGTCTCACTGGCGCCATTTCAATTTCTTATCTCCCCGCATTACTGGCTGCAATGTGCCGCAGCGCCCTGATTCAAATGAATTTGCCACAACTTTGCAAATGGTTTTTCGTGGGGAGCCAGGAAGACCGATGCAACCACCAGTGAGAACAGAACCAATGTGGACCTTAGCCGAGATGGAAACTGCGATCGGCAAACTGAAATGCAACAAATCGCCTGATGAAGGTGGTTTGGTTGCGGAATTGCTTCATTTTGCACCGGCGGATTTTCGGCAGAGCTTGCTTGATTTGTACAACCATATATTGACAACTGGTGAACCTCCCATGTCCTGGCGGAGAATTTTTTTCAATATGCTGGCGAAGAAAACTAAGGCAGTCCTCACAAGTGATTTTCGTCCAATCGCAAGTGTAAAACTGTTCTACAAATGTTTTTGTTACATGCTTTTGGGTCGACTGGAACAAGGACTTGATCAAAATCAGCCGGAAGAACAACATGGTTTCAGGAGCGGAAGACGCATAGAGGAACACCTCCTGAAGGCCAACATGCTGATTGATAAGACGCTGCATTACAAAACCCCGTTGCGGATAATCAGTTTGGATTTGTCCAAAGCTTTTGACCGTGTGGATTGGCGTGCGCTCTGGCAAAGTTTGCGGGCACATGGTGTTTCAGAACATTTGATCTGGATTCTTCAAACACTATACCACGAGCAGGAAAGACAAGTCATTGACCATCAGACTGCTAGCAATGTGTTTCCAATTTTGTCCGGTGTGCGACAAGGATGCGTGCTAAGTCCTCGGTTTTTTTGTGCAGCTTTACAATGGGCCATGGCAACTTGGAGAGATGATGTTTGCGAGAAAGGAATTGACCTAGGTGATGGTATGAAGAAACTTTTGGACTTGAGGTTTGCAGATGATATCCTCCTTTTTGGAACAGACCGGGACACCATCATACAGGTTTTGGATTCGTTGGTTGTGGCGTTGGATGGTGTTGGCTTGAAACTGAACATTGAAAAGACGGTCGTATTGACTACTGAGGCCCAGCCTCCAACTCATATAGTTGTTGCAAATGGTGCTCACCTCCGAATTGTGGATATGCAGAAATGGTTGGGGTGCATGCTTTGCAAATTTGGATCCAAACATTCGGGCAAAGACACGGAATACCACATTCAAAATGCAATCAAACGATTTTTTGGATCGAAATTTATTTTGTGTGACAGAAATGTCTCCATCAAGGACCGCTTGAGGTATTTCCAGGCGATTGTTACGCCCGTGGCTTGCTTTGCAGCTGGGCATCGTGTGATACACAAGGACGATTTGAACAAATTAGACGTTGCAATGCGGAAACTTTTGCGTACACTGGTCGGGCCTCCTGTGACGCGCTGGGATTTGCCGTGGCATGAAATCAACCACTCTTGGAATGAACGTGTGCACACGCATATGCAGCAAGCTGGTGTTGTGCCGTGGTCTCAGGTCTGTTTACGTCACCATTGGAAACTCGCAACGCACATTGCAAAGCTGTCCCCAGATCGTTGGGCCAAACGCGTTTTACTTTGGAATCCTGGTGGGCCTGCTTCCGTCGGACGGCCACATCTCACTTGGACATCGCAAATCGAAGCGTTCTGCAGATTCAAAGGGCTGGGCGATTGGTTGATGGTGGCGCAGGACGAAGCATTATGGATGCACTACCTGGATGACTTTGTGACTTTCTCTTTGTCTGGACGTTGACTCTGTTGAATTTATTTCGTTTCACCTTCCTGCGCCCTAAATATGGGCCGCCTCCGGGCTTGCAGGATCTGATCTGGTCTTTACGGCGGACATTAGATTGTTCAGCTGAACCCGCAGGGTTGTTGGAAAGGAAAGCGCCAGTCCAAGAAAAATAACAGTGCACAGATCGTTTGCATTGCCATTGGGGTTTGTTCAAAGCTAGAGCCCTGCGAGGAAACTACGGGGAAAATATACTTGCTGTAATTTTTTCACTTTTGATCCAACAAGTTCCGGGACGCTGATTCATTTTTTTTTCTCCTTCGCCCGTCCGAGTCGCTGGATCCTATAAGGATTGGGGGTGGTTCACATGTCACATGCCGCTGCAAAATTGTACGTGCACTTGTTCCAAAAGTGGCCATTCTGGCCAGACCCGTGCAGCTGTGACCCACGACGTCCGAACAAAAATTATCCTTGCACGAATGGTCCAGTAGGACGTCACGATGGTTAACCATCCGGAATCCAATTTTTTTTTTGCGAGTTTCTGGCTCGCAGCGGCTGGAAGCCAATACGTTCCCAGAGAGCCCCCTAAGATTGGACACCCCGAGAAAAGCAGTCCTTTTGCTAGAAGACCACTTTGGTTGCCGAAACCGCCCAGATGCTACATGAGTGATCATGAGATGGGCAAGAGGGACCCCTCGGACTGTCTTCGCAGTGCAACTCGCATATGTGCCACTCGCTGGATTATTGTGTTTTTCTACTCACGGCCGTTGATTTTGTAGGGAATTTATGTTCACATGCGTTTGGCGGACCGTGGTGATATTTTAGAGGGTGTTTTGATATTGATTTCACAACCATTCTAGGGAATATGCGTTCCGTTCTTGGGCTACCTGCGATTTGCAACTCGGATTTCAGGATCCCTAACCCGACCTTTGCACTGGCACCGGGACTAAGACAAGATCAGCGCAAATTTCTCCAGATTGTCATCCCATCGTTTTGATGGACGACTTGGCCTACGTTTGGGTTGACCTGAAAGGACTAATACGGCTGGCATTCCCAAATCGACATTAATTTTTTTTTGTTCATCCGGGACATGGCATCGGAATGTATCAGACCAATCTTCACCATCAAGCCGTACCATGCCGTACCCAACCACCAATCAAACGAAACATTTTCCACTGTAATTGATGCACGGTCTGGTAATCAGATTTTGCGCCAGTTGTATGCAGACCAATCTGGGACGGTTCGCGGTAGCAAGTTGGTTTTCGACATCGCACGCGGAGTGAAGCAAGGTGAGGTGCTAGCCTTATGTTGTTCAATTCCGGGTTGGAACATGCCATGCGAAAGTGGAAAAAAATTTTTGCAATCACATGGCCTGCGCATTGGTGCTGTTGGCAGACTGGCCAATATTTGTTGTGCAGATGACCTCTGGTGATTTGCAAACTCCTGGCGAGAACTGTGGGTATTTTGGAATCATTGGTTCTGGAACTCAACTGCGTAAGTTTACATCTGCCGCACGCAAGCATTCCCGTCCGAGTCAGGGTCACTGCTACGGTCCACGAGGGACATGGGAAAAGAAAAACTAGAATTACACACATTCAATCCCCATTGCTCCGACAAACCTGTACAAAAGATTGTTCATGTGACAGCCATTGCTGCACATTCCGCGCTGCCGAAAGCCATGGTGAATGAAATGTATGGTGTGCAAAAGCCTTCAATCGGTCATCCCATCTTAGCTGGGGACGCCCTTGGCGTCTATGAGGTTTGGAAACGAGGTTCCGTGTCCAATTTTGGCACGGGTTCCAACTACAAACTATTGCTGGCTATCGGTCTTCTCGACATGCAATGTGAGCAGCGAACCAAAATTGACCAACCAGAAGTTTTTCCGTCCACGATTTCAAAGGATATATACGCTCTGCAGCTGCCAGTTTTTGATTCATTTGTATCACGTGTATCATCGCCGAATGCCAAGCCCCATCCAGCACCGGAACCCAACCAACAATCGGCCTTAGCATTCGCCTCCAGACAACATCAAGGTGAGAAAATTGGGCCGCACTCAATGGAAAAGTATTCAAACCATAAAAAATTTCGCGAAAAAAATTGTTCACATATTCTTTGGGGAGGAACATCCATTATACACAGATGGATGCGGTGACCTGCTGGCCGAGCTGTAGGGCGGGGAGGAACACAAATATTTTGGCAGTGCCAGTTGTGGACATTTGAGGCGCCGTGGTTTGGTCGAGCGGCAACACGGGTTCCAGTTTGGTTGGATGACTTTCCAAAAATAAAACTTCATTTTCACAAACAACTACATTTTTTGTTTGCAATTTTGTTTGGAACTGTTTGATGCCGTCATCTCCCGTGATCTTGTTCGGAGCGTTGATGCGACGCAATATTTGTAAAAATTCTGTAATGACGGCTCGGGATGCCGCAGGCAACCCAACCATGACAAAGGAAAACCGTTTGAATTTTGCACCTTGACATGTTGCCAACGGAATCAACCATCATGATTTGAAACAAATTTTGGTTTCAACAAATCTGATGCACGATGACGCATGCGTTTGTGCAGTTTCTCGTTGCTCAAGTTATGCAGCGTATCGTTTGCGAAAATCATTTGTACTTCAACACGGGTCCAAAGTTTCGCGATGTGTGGATCATGTCAACTGTATGATGTTTGCATATGTTTGGTGTAGTGTGGTCGGGCCAAGACCCCCAAAAAAAAAATTCAGGGCAAAACGCATTCGATTCACTTTTTCATCGGTGTTGTTTGTTCATGGCAATTTGGATGGAACAAATTGCGCACATTAAGGATCGGCATTTCTAATGGATGCCCTGGCCGATCATTGCGGAGCTGCAACAGATCAGTGGTTGAGCTGCGTGGATGCATCTTGGTGGGCCCGTAACTGGGAAACAAGGTCGGCCCCCCTGTCTCGGAAGTATTGCATAATGCAACAAGCACCGCAGCGATTCAATCCCTTGGAAAGTATGGCATTGTTTCTCCCATTGCAAGCTCTGAAAACGAAGGTCGTTCATTCAAACCAATATGCATTATTTTTGCCAGCTTGATCAGTAATTTGTCGTCCATGAGTTGTTGCATTCGCACTGGTTTTTTTCAATCAAAATTTTGTGCGCCCCATCCTGCTTTTTCCAAACGAGTTGCTCAGGTTTTCCGCGGCCTATTTCGTCGAGGTGCCCAGGGGGGGATCCTGTGCCAGGGTTCCCCGAACGGATTTGCAACGTGGAAAATCCTAATTAGATTGCCAACTGCTTGGGGATGCTACAAATTTCAGGTGCATGCTTGGGAAAGGGAAGGGAAATTCAAAACGATGGGTGACAATATGGTGCCGCTTGCCAACTGCAGTGCGAGTGAGAATGTCAAGTTGGAAAATCCACAAACTTAGATTTTAATGTTGCATACTTCAAAATGGAATCTGTGCGTCTCGGCGATCCAAAAAAACAATATTGAAATATGACACCGCAATGGCAATGGCAATAACATTATTCACTTTAAAATATTTGCAGGCATCATTTTTTTAAAACCAAAATTTTGCCGATCTTGCTTCGAATGACACCCGCCACGGCATGAGAGCGACATGCGTTCACAAAAACAGTCCGACATTTCTCGGCCATGAATTTGGGAACATATTGTGACATGACAATAAATGACATGCATGCACCTAATGTACCCTTCGGCATATGTTCCGGCATTGACATGCATCTTGGCATTCGCTGTGAAATTCGTTTTGGCATCTGTTCGGGCGTTGTGTCAACAAATGACTTCCTGTTATCGTCGTGATGACAATATGGTTAGTGAAATGAAATATGAACACATGGATGCGCATTGGCGAAACCCCTCCTTGCTGTCCCCCGACGGTGGATTTCATCATAGGTAGGTGCCGGTGTTGAAAACTATGACACATCATATGACACCCAAATTGCAATTTGTTTTTAATGTGGGTGGTCAGATCAAAAACAAAAAAAAACAAACCAAAGTGATCCCGAAATCATATCTACAATCATGGCACTTGCTAATAATCATATCTACTATGCCAATGTTTTCCGTGAGCACCCGTGGCAAGATGTAGCAAGGAGATGGATCCACACAGCCGTGGTGTGCTCAGGCGGGGAACCACAGATCCCTGTGGCACTTGCTTTGCTTGGGGTGAATCACGGCCACCAAATGGCCACTGCGCCCAAAGATACGCAGGGCCTGCCAGGAATTTAAAACAAAAACAACCTAGGGAAAGGATGAGATGATTTTGTGGTAGCGGCTGCCTTCATTCCTATCTGCATCGACGACTGTATGCGGTTTATGGCCGCTTACGTATGAACAAACAATCGAACCCTAAGACCTCATGACATTTCAGGAAACAATCCATCACGATCCATCACGCAGGCGGAAAACAACACCACCAAGTGTGCCGGGAGGATTGCCAGGCGTGACGCGCCATGGCTCTGAAGCGGTAAGCGTGTTGGGGAGGCAAGAGGTCACAAAAATTAAGATCTGATCGTCACATCTAGGCCAGGCTATCTAGATGTCTCATATTTTTTGTGAGTAGATTGAGCCGACGTTGGATTGGCCAATTGAAACGGCGGACGAACTTGCAAGGAAACGACACACACACACATTGAAACACGCAAACGCAAAAAAACATAGGGACTATTACGTGCTGTTTTGGAAATCGGGAGCGCAGCACCAATTTTCAACAAACCACTTGCACAGTTGGAGCCGGTTTCCATGTTGACTTCCTGGCGGTCCCAGCGTCCAGTTCAGCCAGATTTGTCAGGTTCCACGCCCACATCTGCAACCAGTACTCCGCGATGTGTAGCACCCTGCAACCGACAGCAATGACCTTAGGATTCGATTTTTTGAGGCGGGCACCCACGGTGAAACCAGAGATACGTTCTATGTTGCCTTCATGATTTGGAAATTTTGTTCCGCCTATCCACCATTGTTGGTTGGTTAATATTGACCCATAGCCATATAGCTGGTATCCCCTACAACTGTTTGTTATCATCGTACTATTGACCACTAACCAGCTGTATTATCGGTTGGTTAAAGCCATATATCTTGACATAGATATTTGATATAGAAATACTTGGTGGTTGATCATTATTTAGATATTTGACATAGACTGGTTCCCTATCATTAACCAGCTCGTTTTCCCCATAGTTTGTTGGTTATTATCCACCATTGTTGGTTGGTTAATATTGACCCATAGCCATATAGCTGGTATCCCCTACAACTGTTTGTTATCATCGTACTATTGACCACTAACCAGCTGTATTATCGGTTGGTTAAAGCCATATATCTTGACATAGATATTTGATATAGAAATATTTGGTGGTTGATCATTATTTTGATATTTGACATAGACTGGTTCCCTATCATTAACCAGCTCGTTTTCCCCATAGTTTGTTGGTTATTATCCACCATTGTTGGTTGGTTAATATTGACCCATAGCCATATAGCTGGTATCCCCTACAACTGTTTGTTATCATCGTACTATTGACCACTAACCAGCTGTATTATCGGTTGGTTAAAGCCATATATCTTGACATAGATATTTGATATAGAAATACTTGGTGGTTGATCATTATTTTGATATTTGACATAGACTGGTTCCCTATCATTAACCAGCTCGTTTTCCCCATAGTTTGTTGGTTATTATCCACCATTGTTGGTTGGTTAATATTGACCCATAGCCATATAGCTGGTCCAATTGGATGGTGGTGCTGGTAGCGACAGAGGTTTCCCAAGTTGTAGTCCTAGATCCCGGGACGAACTTGCAAGGAAACGACACACACACACATTGAAACACGCAAACGCAAAAAAACATAGGGACTATTACGTGCTGTTTTGGAAATCGGGAGCGCAGCACCAATTTTCAACAAACCACTTGCACAGATGGAGCCGGTTTCCATGTTGACTTCCTGGCGGTCCCAGCGTCCAGTTCAGCCAGATTTGTCAGGTTCCACGCCCACATCTGCAACCAGTACTCCGCGATGTGTAGCACCCTGCAACCGACAGCAATGACCTTAGGATTCGATTTTTTGAGGCGGGCACCCACGGTGAAACCAGAGATACGTTCTATGTTGCCTTCATGATTTGGAAATTTTGTTCCGCCTGTAGCGATGCCAATTTGTTTCTTTTGATCAACTGAAAGTTTCCATCGCTTGAACTGAGGCTTGCACCCCGTGATGAAGTGGCGATCGAAACTTGCAGGGCCAGTATTCCTGCAGGCGTTGGGGTGCCGGGACAGATTGGCAAGTGGGTGTGTGAGTGGCAAGTATGGCAAACCCCCACTTTATTGGGGGGAATATGGCTTTTGAGTCTTGAGGCTGCACGATTCGCACGATTCGTAGGCAATCCCAACTTGAAATCAATATTTGGTTGCCTTAGTATTTTCTTACATTTACAAGACTGCAATCGCCAGCGGCAGTAACCAAGGCCAATGAATTCCAAAAAACTAGTCCTGCACTGCCAACCACGAAAACCATTGCCAGCATGATTGAATTGATTGACACGCGGAAACTTGGTCCGTATCCGAGTTGTGGGCCAGTGTTCTAACATTGCTGGGCCGCAACATGAAACGAAACGGGGGCCGGAGCCAAGCGGGCAAGCACGGACACATAAACACACAATGGAAACAACGAATCAAACAACGATTCACAGCAGGGTGACCTCGCCACATTGGAGGTTTTAGTCAGTTCATCCCGCATGGTGACTTGAAACCAGGTCAAGATATGCCATAGATCACAAAATGTTCTTCACAATTGTTGGGCGTGATGGAAGCGAGAGGCCCAACACATCATCATGAAGAAGGAGAGGTTGGACCGTAACAGTTTGTCATAATTAGCCATTGAATGTGAAAAATGAACGAAATGTGACTTTGCAATTTCAATCCGCTGAAACTGCAACGATCTTAAATCTCACCCAAACTTCAGCAGAGCAGCACCTGCCGGCATGTCCAGGCGAGTGGGAAGTCTGGGCCTCAGAAACTTGAGGCCAGACCCCAGCATCCCCAGTTGGAGTGGGCGTTGGCTTCCATGGTTGAATCTACTAGGAACCAGGCATTCCAACACACACGAACTGAGGATTGTAGGTCACATGCTATAGACTGATTTGCATTTTCTCTCGGTACTTTTACATCTCTACCAGGGATGGGTTGATTTGACACAGAAGGTTGGGTTATCACAGAAAGGAACAAGGGCCATGCACTTCGCATTTTTGAATCACAAAATGTCAGTCAGTATGCCTGCAGTTCATGGAGGTTATCCTGATGGTGGCTACCATTCATATGAGTGTTTCTTAAAATCGGTACTCCAAATCATCCCATATTAAGCACGTATCCGCATAGTGATAAACAAGCCATTCTTGTGAAGTTCCCTATTTTAACACACCACTTGGTTATTTTGATGATGGCTACCATTTATATAGATTATCCAATTGGATGGTGGTGCTGGTAGCGACAGAGGTTTCCCAAGTTGTAGTCCTAGATCCCCACAGTCACCAGTTCGATATGGCACAGCGATATCGGACCCCACTGGCAGCTACACTGTCCTATGGATCTTTTGGACCTCCAAACTGCATGGTGCGCAACTGTGACAGCGTGAACATCCATGGGAGTGTCTTTACACTTGCATCCCACCGGCCCCTCCCCCGACCATCAGGTATTTAGGGTTTATTTTTGGGGTTCGTGCTCACGGTGTGCTGTCTGTCCTGTGTACTGGTGAAAGTGTCTATCCCAGCAGCTTGTCGTTTCCGTGTAGACCGCATTTCCGGGTCCTCCACTATCCGCCAAGTCCCAGTCATCTGGTAGTAGGTTTCCATCTCCGGAGCCCCACTCTTCGTCAAAGCATTAGCCAGCTGAGCTTTGCTATGGACCCACCGCAACCTCAATTGGTTCCGGCGCTGCGAAGACTTGATTGAGAGGAGTTCCAAATCCACTCGTCTTTCTTCTCCGCGAATGGTCATCTCAGTAGCCTGTAGTTTGTCATATACATTCGTGCTATACAT
>VSDK01001115.1:277683-299032 GCA_009767595.1 Symbiodinium kawagutii | reverse complement strand
GTATGATCAAATGATGGTTTTTCCGTTGTTTGGCATCATACAGTAACTTGTTAGCCTTTCGAATAGTATCAACCGTACTATTGGTGACATCCGACAACAACAAACCAACCGCCGCCGACATGTGTGGTGCACATTGTTGACTGTACCAGCTCAGGGCTCCCAAGAGTCCTCGAAGTTGTGTTTTCTCATAGTCATTGGTGGGCTCATCCGAATTTTTCCGTCTTCCACTATTAACATTGATTTCACTCACTTTATCCAAATATTGTTGTTGGGTCAACCGAAAAGAAAAATCATCCTGTTGTTCAATCTTTACACCGCATTGTATGAAATTCCCCTCTTCCCAATCGCTCCACTTGAAGTGTTCTTTGATTCTCTTCTCCAAGGCACACCATTCCGAATCCTGGGTGTCCCCTGAGAAAAGAAAGTCATCAACATGTCCCGCTATCATCCCCTTAAGGATTCCCTGGGGTTTCCACAACCAACAGCACGGGTCGGCCCAAGACTTGACTAACCCTTGTGACTGGAAGAATTCAGAAATGGTTTTGTACCACTCCAGGGGGGCATCAACCAAACCGTAGCAACCGCGTTTGATCCGTACCACTTCGTTTTCCTGAAGTCCCATGGCTTTCAGAATCTCCGGGCAAGGGATACAATACAGGTCATTGGGATACTCTCTACCTTGAAGGAACGCCCCAGAAACATCCCCTTTCTTTACCCTCCACTTTTTCCAAGCCGCAACCTGTAAAAGGAACTGACGGGTCTGTCTGGTCATCACCGGGGTGGTCGTAGCCCTATACTCATACTGGGGGTCTTGGTAACCCTTCAAGATAGCCCTAGCCTTAGCTTTATAGCTGCCATCATCTTTCTGTTTCCAGGTAAGTATCCATCTCATCCCGATAGCTTGCTCCCTACTAGGCCGTTTATCCGGAGGTATTGCCTCAAACGCCTGAGCCGCAACATAGTTGGTAACCTCTTTGTGTTTGGCATCCTGAAACTCCGCAAGTTCTTTGGGGGTCAACCGTTTTTCACTGACCTCAACCGCCCGTCGCTTGAGCTGTCCTACGAAGTACCCAGCCACATCATCAACCAACCGTTGGATTCCCCTCTTGGTTTCCGGTACCTCAAGCTCAATCTCAACCATACTTCGGGGGTCATCCCAAAATTCATCACCTTGGCTGTTACCATAAACGTCATCCGGTACCTGGTTCCACCAAGCCACTTGTTCCTGTTCCCCCATAAGGCCAGAGTCGTGGTCATTTCCCCTACTCAGCTTTTCTCTTGGGTTCTCAGGAGCGTCAACTGGTCGTTTGGTCCTATGTCTTACTGTGGGTGCTGCCTGTGCTGGTTCAGCTGCGCTTTGCTGCCAAGTTGCCAAGTCCGGGATTTCCTGGGTTATGTCATCCATCTCATTGCCACCCAAGTCACTTGCTACCCTGGAAAAAGTCCAAGGCACCTGGGTTTCCTCAGTCCTTCCGAGGAACTCCAAAAGTTCCTCCCGCTCTGAAGCAGGTCGCAACTGCTCCGGGCAACACTTGATCAACCGCCTACCCCTTACCAGCCAGATATAACTGCTAGGCATCAGGTTTCCCTCACTATCCCGTTTGGTCTCCGTAGCCAACACCCTAGCCGGTCCTAAGAAACAACCATTCTTTCCGGGGTTTCTTCCGCTCACCTGTTTTCGCCAAAAATAAACCAAATCCCCAGGATAGTAGTCGTACTTAGGTTTCGCTCTAGACTGCATGGCCCTGTTGATCCGTTCCTTAGCCTGCCACTCCGACAAAGCTTGTTCCGCTTGTTTCCGCAGCTCAATCCCCTCTTGACATTCTTCACTAGGATTGGGAACCATACCATACCGATCCTCATCATCCTGGGGGGTCACAAACCTACCAGTTTCATCCGGGGCCCTCCCAAGAACGTGTTGGCATGGTGAGAAACCTCGAACCATTTCTCTCTCATTGAACGTTTTCACAGCTCTATTCAACAAATCCTCAGGGTCTCTTTCGGGGTCTTGTTCAGCCAACTTGGTCATAACCGACTTCACCCCTTCAATAGCCTGTTCACAAATCCCCAAATGCCAATGAGCTTCCCCGGGTATCAGGTCAAGATAGATTTCATGCGCATCACACATGGCTTCAATCTCCCTACTACGAAACGCCCCAGCCGGATCCAACCGTAGAACATTGGGTACCCCGAAAAACTGGAACCAACCATCCCGAAGGTAACTCACCACCTGAGCCGCATTCATGGTTTGGTGCTTCCCCTTCTTCATGATTTTGGCAACACGATACCGGGATCCTTCATCAATAACCAACACAAACTCGTAATGTTCATGATTGATCGGATGAGTCCACTTTCCCCCATCAGCGTTGATAGTAGACAGTTTCGGTGGTAAAGGTTCCAAAGAAGCAACATGTTTGCTACTGATTTTCTGTTTTTCAGCACACAGGGAACACTTGAACTCCTTGGCTAAAGAGATCACCCTTTCACTGGCTCCCCTCCGTTGTAAAGCCATGACCAAATTTCTATTGTTGGTATGCCCAGTAGCCGCATGTAAGAGATAGAGTTTCCGTTTGATCTCTTCATCACCCAACTTCGAAGAAAACTGGTCCGTCCCAAGTCCCAACTCATGTGTCTGTTCTTCTTTTTGTTGGTTGCCAGTTTGGGCGCTAAGTTGCTGCTGATCTCCTCCTTTGTCGCCTCCTTGTTCGTGGTCATCTTGTGTCGTTTTGTCCTGGTGTGTTTTCTCATGAGTGCATGTACCACACACATGGTTGCATTCATGTTCCTGAAGGCTCTTGCAAACACAACTCATTCCTTCCCCAAAGGCACAGGTCAAACTGGTACCCCCATTAATCTCATGTTTCAAGCTCATACGGGTCATTTCCAACAACAAACTCTTTCGAACCCGCTGGACAAACTCTTTGGTGTAGTAGGCCGTACTCCGAGTAAGGGATCCTTCACACTTAGCATGGTTGTAGCCAGGTGGGCATCGACATCGCAGGTTCATCATGTCAGCCAGCTTTTGATGGGTAGTCATCAGTTTCCATCCTTTCCTAAGAAAACTACCAGTCTTGGGTTCCCGCAAGTTCACTTGACATCCATGGGTCACCGCAAAGTAGGGGTTATACCTCTTGACAAGTTTTTGAATCAAAGGTAACCTCCAGGCTTGGCATTTTTCCGACAGTTCCCAAGTAACATGGATACCCTTTTGAATAGCATACTGGAAGATACAGCTAGCCGCGACATACTGCTTCAGGGCTTGTTTTCGTTTCCGCTGCAGTTCGGCACATTGTTCAGGGGTTCGCTGGTTCACAGCTTGCATGGGTGAGCAGGGACCACATTCAGGAGAGATCCATATGTGCCCTGGGTCCAGTTGGTCAATCATGTGAATGATGTTTCTGAGCCCTTGACTGGTCTCCAAGTCACACCCATTCCAGTGAGAGCATCGCACGGCAGCGGTTTCCCTACCTGTGACTCTTTGGATTTCTGAGCTAAGAGCGCTGTGAGGAGAACATGCGATTTCCATCAAAATGGTATCCCTTTCAATCAACCGTTGAAAAGCTTGGGGGGCCAATTCCTGAGCTTGTTGTTCAAAATACTTAGCCATTGAGTCACTTATAGTGCTACCTGCCTCAGGATCATTGGGATTGGTTTGCCGTGGTGGTGTCACTGGCAAGCTGGATGCTGCCATCGCAGCATCTAATGGCCCATCTCGGCATCCTTCTCGACCTTCTTGCGAGGTCGCTGTTGTTGGAGAGCATCTAGTTCCTCCTTCATCTCTGCCATCATGGTTCGCATCTCCTTCAAGTCCTCGGCATGGGTTGTCATCTCCTCGGCAGTCTTGGGCTGGCTGCTGACAGCGCCGTCCTGCTCCTTCTTCTTGATCCTCTGCTCGAGCTTGGCCATCTCGGTCTTGCTGATCACTTCCAAGTACTGGGGCTTCTTGGTTGCCGCGGGTTCGTCCATCTTCAACCACTTGACGAACCTGGCCAGGCGGGGGCTCACTTCTCCCTCGCTCTTGAGTCTGAATGGCCCACGTCACATAGGATGGCTTCTCGCTCTTCACATCCCCATAGGACATGTCGGCATACTGGCCGAAGCCCATGCCATCCATTGCCGAAGGTCGTGTCGTGGCATAGATGCGATCCATCGCCTTCTTCTCCAGCTGCAGCATGGTGTCCGAGTGGTTCACCTGGAGCTCGAGGGTATTGGTGCAGAACTCGAGCAACGTCGCTTTCTTGCGACTGGCTTGAGTCAGCTTGGTCACCATCATCTGAAGCTCGGTCTTGTTCTTGCGCAGCTGGGTGATCCCATGTTCTTCCTCCAACTCGAGGAGGCGGATCTTGAGCTCTTCCTTCTTCCAGCTCTCTGGCGCCGTCTCCCCCAACTCCTGGATGGCCGCCTGCAACTGGGGCTTGGTCATGGCACCGATGCTGGGCATGTTGTCCACAAAGCGTCGGGGCTTGATCTTGAAAAAGGCTTCCCTGGGCTTCTGTTGTTGCGCACTCATGTGTGGTGTGTGTAGTGTGCACGCTGTGGTGTTTTTCCCCTAAGACATCACCACTCCCCATACCAACCGGGCTTTCCCCGTTAGCTTTCACACTACGGTCCTCATCATCATCACCCCCGTTAATACCAAAATGGTCGGAGGCACCAGTGGTCTGAAACACTTTTCTGCCCTCCCCTTCATCGTCAGACCGCGATTGAGGGAGGAGCTGTCCCTAGCAGAAAGATTTCAAGCTAGGTACAGGGCTGTGACATTGCACAGCATCTTTATACATGTCTTCGGTGAGTGGCAGCAGCTGGTGTCCGGACATCGAACGCTTCACCTTGATGGCCTGCTTGTCATCGAGTCGACGAAACACCACCAGATCTTCCTCGAAGTCGATGATGGCACCCAAGGACCGTAGTGTGCTGATGGACAGCAACACTGGGCCCTGGCCTTCCTCTAAGGCGTGCACTTGGAGCACTCCTTCTTTCGGCCCAGCCTTGATGCCAATCTTGGCGGTCGACACGCATTGGTTTCGGCTGCTGTTGCCAAAACCAAAGATGGGCTTGTTCTCCAAGTCGACGTCAATGATCTTGGTGTCCTGGTGCTTCTTCAGGTTCTCGGTGGCTACGGCCTCCAAGGCATGGATGCTTCCAAGGGTTCGTGTGGCACCACCATCTATGATGCCATATCCCTGGAGCACAGCATCTTCTGTAGTCAGCTGCCCCTCACTGGTCATCATGGCCTCCTCCTTGTAGTCCATAGCAGCATCGGCATAGCAGGCAAAGGAGGCTGTCTCAGCCTTCTGACCTGCTCCACCACGCGGTGCTTGACGATCAGGGCACTGGGCGATCTTGTGGTTTCCCCCGCATCGGAAACACTTCAGTCCACCTGAGCTGCCCTTGGAGCGCACCTTCTCAAACTCCGCTTTGTAGTACTGGCGGTTCATCTTCACTTGGTGCTGCTTGGCTCTCGCTTCTCGCAAGCTCCTGCGGTTGAACTCCATCGCCGCCAGAGCTTCTTCCACTTGTTCCTCTGCCTCAGCCATCAAGCTGATTCCTTCTTCGTTCATACCTTCTGCTGCTAGGCTGGCGGCTGACCAGCCTGGCTCTTCCTCCATGGCCTCATCTTGCCAGTAGCTCATCTGGCGGGTCTGCGCATCGTGGACCTTGATCTCGTCATCGGGCCATTGGGCCCGCAACTCTTGGGCCACTCGATCCAAGGAGAAGTTTCCTTGGAGCGCCGTCTGCACCAAGTTGCGCTCGGCACTGGACAAATTGGCATCTGTCAGGAGATACCATCCCTGCAGGAAATCCGGCAGCAATTCTGGCGTCTCTGTTGCCCACATCTCCTCCTCGGGCTGTGTGTTCCACTGGGACCAGCTTCGTTGATCCCAATGCCAGTTGTCGTTGCTGCTCCATGTCTCCTCCGCATCTTCGAAGGTGTCGGATTCTTCTCCTTCTCCAGGGTTTCCTCGGCTAGATCCATGGCCATCTTCTTGCCATGGTGTTGCACTTCTCCATGAGCCCCATTGGTTGCTGGAGCCCCCATAGTTGCTGCGGTTCGACCATGAGCGGTGTCCAGCTTGTTGGGGTAGTACTCGGGCAAGGGCTTGACGAGCTCTTTGATACACCTCGGTCTTTCTCACGATGTATTGGTTCATTGTTTCCATCGTCTTGCGCTTGGAGGATTTGAAGTAGGTGCTGAGAAACTCTGAGAGTTCAGGCACCTGCGGACGCCCCAAGCTGGAGCGCAAGAACCCAAGGAGGTGAGCTACTCCTCCGGAAAAGCTCAGCCAATCCGGACGTTTTCCGGTCACCATCTTCCGGGCAGTACCGGATAGCTCCTGAACCAGCTTTGGTCCGCAGAGGTATCGCTTGTTGTAGGCCACCGATTGCTCCCAATGAAGACATTGCTCTTCATAGTCCTGGAAACTTGCCGCGTCCCCACTCCATTGGGGCACTCCCTCTTTGTTCCTTCCTATACTTTCCACCATCACAACTGCTTCTCCAAGGGCCTGGCGCTTGGAGCTTTCCTTTTTCTCAAGAGCACAAAGGCTCCGCTACCATCCAATTGGATGGTGGTGCTGGTAGCGACAGAGGTTTCCCAAGTTGTAGTCCTAGATCCCCACAGTCACCAGTTCGATATGGCACAGCGATATCGGACCCCACTGGCAGCTACACTGTCCTATGGATCTTTTGGACCTCCAAACTGCATGGTGCGCAACTGTGACAGCGTGAACATCCATGGGAGTGTCTTTACACTTGCAGATTATATAGTAGATATTAGCAGATTCAGTAGATGAAGCCACGGAAACTCACGAAGGACAGTGACCCCAGCGGTGTCAGCACCGGGTCAACCACCAGCGGCCCATAGGTCGATGAGATCCGTGTGCCGCTGAGCCGTGCCAAGTGCCATGCCTTGCTACGTCTTGGCGTGGTACCCCAGGGGAGGTGACTGGGAGAGCTGGTTGATGCTTGAAAATGCTTGGGGGCGGAGGGAATTTTCAGCAACACTACGGGTAATATTGGGGTATACTGTTGGATCATATCGATGGATGAATGAACGGTTACTGATTTATACGAACTGATCTAAAATAAGTAATGGTCTAGTGACCTGTTCATATAGGTTTGGGGCTGGCACTTTATCACCACGGAGACATTGGAGCTGCGTTGGTTTGCATGCTCATGTCCAAGAGTTCCCGTCCCCCGGAGACAGAGGATGCTGACACCAACTTACACCAACTCCTATGTGGAAATGGATCTTTTTCATAGACATGTTTGGCCGCCACAACCTTGTGAAGTCAGAACTGTCCCACAGCAACATAGACAAGCCAAGATACACATGTGCATGATTGCATCGCAAGAATCCACGTGATTTTTGGTACCTCCAGTGGACGGCCATGTGGACTCCAGTTCCGGGCTTTGGACTAAAAAGTGCGCGTTACCGCAGCAATTTTTTGTTGTGCTTTAGAGGCGGTGGCGAAGGGGGCGGTTCGGCGCGCTGAGGATGTGCCATGGCTCAGTTGGTGCTTTCTGGGCTCAACAGGAAATAGCAATCAAATGTTCAACCACTTGTAGACGATGATGTGATCACGATGACCAATTGAGCTTGAGAATAGTAATCTTGAAAACGCTGAATACAGAAATGCGACTCAATCTCGAAAATCATATCATATTTATCTTTGTGCGCACTTCGATAGACAATTTGGTTTGGGGGTCGTTCATGCCTTGTGCAGGGGGTTTTATGGACTGGGAATGCCCCTCCATCCCATCAGAAACGACCGAACAATTCTCCGACTTGTGGTACTTGCATGACGTCGCTTTTTTCTGCCAGATGACTTGCAGGTTCCCCGTATCAAACCACCACGGCTTTGGTGATACGGACCCCATTCTGACAGCTCTGTACAGTTTTTTGATGATTGATGGAGCTGCTTGACTATGCTGATCTAAGCATGTGTGATGGTGATGGCAATGGCAGGTTGTGGTCGCAACTACTATAGTTAGAATTCGTGTTGGTGGTGGGAATGATGGAAGGGTCTCCGTACTTGGCTGGGAAAAATGGAGGAAACATGTTTGACAAGACAAAAAGAACCATCAGCACATGCGTTCACATTTCCCTTCATTTCCCTTCATTTTCCTTCATACTCCTTCACTTTCCTTCGCTTCCCTTCACTTCCCTTCATGTCCATGCGTTTCCCTTCATTTCCCTGCATTTCCCTTCATGTCCATTCATTTCCCTTCATTTCCATTCAGCTCCCTTTATTTCCATTCTCTATTTCCCGTCAAGTCTGCAAAGATGAGCACAAGGGGGCATGATAACGAGGAAAAAATTGGGAGACCAAGTCTGGGATCAGAGCTGAAGTATTCCAAGGTGACACACCCAGAACGAATGATATTTCTGATTAAACCATTGATTTCCCAGTGACTGGTGATTTGATTAGGATGGTACAATTAGCATATTCACATTAAACCATCATTGATTTCTAATTAAATCATTGATTTCTCCAGGTCATCATCCGAATACATTACACTGGTAATTTGGCACCATATTAAGACCGTTCTCCAGTAGCTGGATTTGGTACACCGTGCAGTCACGTGTCGGCTGGGCAGCCATGCCAGGGGCCGCAACGACAGCCGCAGCCCTCGGCGAGAGAGCCGGAGTCCTCCCAGGACTGGCACAG
The DNA here is from genome assembly GCA_009767595.1 of Symbiodinium kawagutii. NCBI lineage: Eukaryota > Dinophyceae > Suessiales > Symbiodiniaceae > Symbiodinium > Symbiodinium kawagutii. Next base: position 290,360 of record VSDK01001115.1, on the reverse strand, counting down.
GGCATGGCAGTTCTTTGGGGTACCTGGGTACCATCCCGAAAGGACCATGGGGAAAGCAACCAGCGAGGGGTACACATAGAGGTTGGAAAGGTTGCTGTTGGATTTTTGGGGGATAGGTGCGGAATTGTGTGAGTTCAATGGTTGCTAGCCGTTGATCCAGTTTATTTGGGTAGAGTAAGCCGGCATTTTTTTTGCTTATTTCAAGTTGTAAAAAAAATATGGCTCAGCCATTCTGAAACAAGCTTGTTGTGCCTGTCCTTGTGATGTTATCGCTGCTGCTATGATTGTTGCTGCTGTTGCTGTTGTTGTTGCTGTTGTTTGGTGACAATTTAGTGCTAACGCTTGAGTTGTATAACGCTAACAAGCCACGCTGTTTCAGGAGAGGTCGAGGAGGTGGCGGTCGAGATAGCCGCAGCCCACCGAGGAACTTGCACAGCTGCGATCTGCTGCGATCTCCACAAGTTGGCATCCCAACATATTGCAACGTATGATTACTGGTGATACATGATAGTTATGTTTGATTGTTCACAATCATAAACATACCATTTCGAATTGTAATCTTTGAGATTCTTTGTGTGTATATATATATATTATTTGCATATATGTATATATTTCTAGATCTTCGACGTATACTACATGTTGCCAACATGTCGCATGTTTTCATCATATATCACTTTGCAAGCTACCAGTGCTATTGACTATTGATTCGTTGTGTCCATATGATTTTTTCATGAACCCATGGGTGGTCAAGGCTGATCCTTAGATGTTCTTGGAAGACCAGATTTTGACGATATTTCAGCTATAGGCTCAAATAAGTCAATCAAATCAATCTGGAGCCTGACAAACCGTGCATGGTTTCGGAAGCCTGACAAATTCCAAGCCATGCAAACTTTTGATAACTTTTACTGCAGGCATTTTTTCGCAATGATGTGTTGACCTTGGGTCGTACTGCTGCAGCAGTCAAGCAGTCCTGAGCGCTTCTGTTAAATTGCTTTCCTTTCAAATTGATGCGTTGTAATGCGTTTGACTTTTGCCAGACGGTTTTTGTCGACTTGTGGATGCGCTCCCAAGAGTCACTTGTGCACAAACACCGTGAAATTTGTGATAAGGCTGCCAGCTGAAGAACACTTTCGCAACTACTTAGCAGAAGTATAGAATAACTCGTCCGCACAACCATGTTCTCGTGGAACTATGTACAACATTTTTTGTAAAATCCCAACTATGTGAATGGTGCCGTAGTGCCATCACGAACGGGGAATGCATTTTAACGGGCTGAAGAGCATGCTTCCGATGCTTCGGCCCATCAAGAATGCATCCAAATCAGTTTTTCCAAAACTTGCTGACCTTTCCAACCAGTGCTATTGACTATTGATTCGTTGTGTCCATATGATTTTTTCATGAACCCATGGGTGGTCAAGGCTGATCCTTAGATGTTCTTGGAAGACCAGATTTTGACGATATTTCAGCTATAGGCTCAAATAAGTCAATCAAATCAATCTGGAGCCTGACAAACCGTGCATGGTTTCGGAAGCCTGACAAATTCCAAGCCATGCAAACTTTTGATAACTTTTACTGCAGGCATTTTTTCGCAATGATGTGTTGACCTTGGGTCGTACTGCTGCAGCAGTCAAGCAGTCCTGAGCGCTTCTGTTAAATTGCTTTCCTTTCAAATTGATGCGTTGTAATGCGTTTGACTTTTGCCAGACGGTTTTTGTCGACTTGTGGATGCGCTCCCAAGAGTCACTTGTGCACAAACACCGTGAAATTTGTGATAAGGCTGCCAGCTGAAGAACACTTTCGCAACTACTTAGCAGAAGTATAGAATAACTCGTCCGCACAACCATGTTCTCGTGGAACTATGTACAACATTTTTTGTAAAATCCCAACTATGTGAATGGTGCCGTAGTGCCATCACGAACGGGGAATGCATTTTAACGGGCTGAAGAGCATGCTTCCGATGCTTCGGCCCATCAAGAATGCATCCAAATCAGTTTTTCCAAAACTTAGCACCGTTTCAGGGACTCCCTGTCCCCCACAATGGCATTGATCCGTCGGATTGACGGTGCCGCACTGATTCAAGGATCGCGCTGATCCAATAGAAAAAACAGCCCATGGCCAAAATATGCTCTCGAGAGGTCATGGGGAAAGATCAACTCTTGAAAATTCGAAATTCAACTTCGCAAATCGAAAGCACTCGAATGGTAGCATCCAACCTGATGACCTTTTTTGGTTATCCCAACACGGGACGACTTTCGTTTCACAGACCAGAGTTGTACCCAGGACGTTGTGCGCAGGAGCTACCAGGAGGGTTCGAACCAAATGGCAGTTGCAGGCCCAGGGTGAACTTGTTGAACCGGCCCAGTGCTCCCAGGAGAGGGGCTCGCCGCTCGCCTCCTCGCAACCGAAGCCCGGTTCGGCGGCGGAGCCCACCTCGGTACCGCAGTCGTAGCAGAGGTAGAGGCCAGTGATGGTAGTCGTGGCCACCTGGGCATGAGAACAACGGGGTAACAACATGTTTTCTCACAGTTTTCTCACACATTACTCTTACAGAAAATCACTCTAGTTTGCAAACTAGTCATTTTTGGTGTTTCCAGTGCTTGGCGACCATTGGGAGTTGTAGTGACAACGGTGCATTGACAGCAAGTTCAAGGGTCATATAGGGTCATAGTTGTCACTGACGCGTCGGTTTCCTGGTTGTGCGCTCTGGTAGGTGGCGACTCGTATCGCATTCCTCCGCCAAAGCATCGACCCGATGGTGTCGCCCAACCAGCGGTGCAGATCACTCCAGCATCTCGACATGATGGATATTGATGGATATGACGTGACATGATGTGGCATTGATATGGCTATGGGTCGAGGCTTTAACCATCAATAATGGGGCATGATAACATATGATAACAAACACAATAGTGAATAATCACAATGAAAGGGAAAGAGACTGAAAGTCAGTCCGGTGGTGCAAAACTTGGCATTCAAGAAATGAAACCTGCTACGCTCCGACTTGTCTTTTTTGAAGGGAGGGGGAGGGTAAGATTCTCAACATTCTGGGGCTCTCAATTGGTGGGGTGCAGCGGGGTTGTCAAGACGGACAGCAGTGAAATTGGGTAATGGTTGTCACAAAAAGTCTGCTGGGCTTGCCTGGCATTTGGGGACCAGCCGTCGTAGCGACCACACATGAACCATCACATATCCAGTACAGTACATTCATGTACATTCCATTACTGTATGTGTGTGTGACACATTGGAACCAGTGGAACTATCACATGTTATGACATGTTAAATCATGTCATGACTAATCACTATCTTCGCATTTCGATTGTTTCCATGCTATGTATTGAAAATTGCCATGTTTGTTGAGCCTATTCAAACAATTTCGTGCTGATATCAGCTCAACTGGTGATGTACCACCACTGGTTCTGGGTGGGTGCTTTTCCCTCAATGGCAGGGGCTCATCCCAATTTGCAGGGGCTTGGTGACATAAAATCTTTACACGCGGCCCTCTTCCCCTAAAAAAAGGCTAATCTCAAAGGATCCTCATTTCAAGGTTCTCGTCACCGAAGTCGAGAGTGTATCTGGCCTAAGGAGATGCGTGCAGCATCCGTAGCAACTTGCTTGCACTATGGCTTCGCATCAGCGCATCTAGGAGCAGATTGAAGTTGCGCAGTTGCAGGGAAAGCAAACAGAGGCAATGAGCTATAGGCAATGCTAGACATATTTTTTTGAACGTTGAAATTTATTACCGCATATGACGCCAATGTGGGTTGATGTTTTGGGATTTAGATGGATTTACATTTGCACGGAGTCGGGAGCAAATCGCTTGCCACAAGAGTCGAGGGTAACAAGTTCCTTGGAATGCGCTGTCGATGGATCGAAACACCCCATGGTCTATCATCCCTCAGAAGTCTTAGGAATGCGAGGGGTTCCTCTATGCCACCATCGTGCCTTTGGCAGCATAGATTACAGGTTTTGTGTCCTGTCGATGGGTGCTATGGTACTGCTAGGGTGAATACCTGGCGAGGGGTGGGATGTGCAGATGATTACTCCATTTGACCAAAATAGAACGGCGTAGCATGAGCCATCAACCAACAAACATGTTCCAGCGTGTCTTGCTGCACTGTATTTGAGAGTTCTTTCATTGTTTGTTCTTTTGGCCTTCCTTTGGCCTTCCTGTGGCGGAGTAGATGAAGGAAGTTTCCATGGTGACCTGGCATTGATGCTGGACTTGTGACACCCCTAGATAGTCAAACCTGGATGCTGGTAGAAACTGCCAAAATCCCGGGGAACCGGCTAGTTTTGCACGTTGTGAAGTAGCAGGCAGATTTTTCTTCGGAAGTGATATGTTGCAGCTCAGCTTGCCTACCCACCGCATTCACGTTTTAGCTGGGCAATGCCGGGTTTATCACTACAATCCACAGCCTTGCCTTGAAAAGCCGTGAGGATTTCACTCCGCCAACTACGGTTTGCACCGTCTCAGCGGAAGTGCCAAAGAGTTACGAAGCTTGGATGTTTGTGGTGACACCAACAAGGAATGATCAGTGCCAGGGCCAAAGGCACCTCAAAGAATGGCACAACGTGCAGGTTTCCGTTATTTGCCTTGTCGCTTCTGGATGGACTTGTCGTAGATCTTGCCATTTCAATACTTTGGCTTCACCAGAAAGGCTGATGCGAAGCTTCTAGTATGGCACCTTCCTGCTGCATGAAAGATGGTATTCAGATGTATTCAGCATCCGCTGGGACCTCGTGCCACACAGTATCACTTGGGCGCACTGAGGATGGCAAGAGATGCACTGATGATGTCGTGCTCCAGTGGAACAACGTTCCGTCTCTTGGCACTTTATCACCCGCTTTATTCATTGAGACCACCATCAACCACCCTCAAATGTGGGACAATGTGCCATACCATGATTAGTGACCATGATTAGTGACCATAATTAGTGACCATGATTGATCCACTTCGGGGGGCGAAACTGGTGCTCACATGTAGGAACCAAAGGCGCAACAATTTTTCAACATGTTTTAGCATTCGAGCTTCTTCGTGGAACGTATCCAGTGGAGGGGGGAGCCCGGGAATAGGGAGGAGGTGCGTGCAAAATGAGATGCTCTCGACACATAGAAACCTTTGGGGGGCATCAATTTCCTTAACGTGGTGTATGTCTAGATTTGAAGCGACAGTTGCATACAATCCATGCCGAAAAGGTTGGATGTTTGATGATTTTTCACAAATTTTGCCATTTGTGTAGCAACTGTTGTGCCGGTAGATTTTGTCAATAGTGCATTCCAGATAGTGGGACTTCATCATACCTTCGGATGACTAGGATCTCTCGATTGGAGAATGGTTTGTCCAACATGTTTTTTTTGCAAGTGATGAATCTTGTGAGTGGACTTGATGAGTTTGGCTGGTCAGGCATTTGGATCACTTGAGCCAATGGACTTGCAGGTTTGTGTATATGGGGAACTTGATGGGAACTTGTAATGCACGCATAAATGAAAAAAGGAAACAATTAAGTTAAATAACGCCATCTAACTCCATGTATGTGTTTATTTATTTATATTTATATATTTATAAATGTATTTGTATACGTACATGTTCATTTGCATGCGCACAGAAAGGTCTCAATGTATTTGCAAAGAACATTAGATATAGAATTATAGAATTATTTACATGGACATGTGCGCATCCGTCAGCATGGTCATGGATGCTCGCCTCCAAGGAACGGCTGGAAGCAGGTGCAGTTTTCGGGGACATCTGTGGCTCAACTGTGGGGGTCAACACGCGCGGGGGCCGGTGGAGTCTGAGGTGTTTGGCCAAGCTTTTCCAATGACGACGGCCAGAACCAACCTTGAATTCGCCCCAAACATCCTCAGGTGTCACATCCACAGGTCAGGACAGGTCGGAGAACACACCACCTACGGTGCCACAGCCATGCCGGTGGCAGGCTCCATCCAACATCCCAGCAGTCTTGGAGAAAGTGGTGAAGCCCTACCAGTGGGGCACTCACCTGCTGGTGTTCGAGGTGCTCCCGTTGTGGATCGGTTGGATGGGATCCAAGGCCGGACTTCCAAGGATCATGGGTCCTGATGCTCCAGGGCAATCCTGATCAAAAACATCACAGCAATAGAGGAGATGTAGCTCATCACACTTGGAACATCCAGGTTTCAACCTGGATTAGCAACCTAGAGGAGATTAGCAACCTGAATTTCAACGAAGCTTTGAGTTCATTTCAAGGTGAAGCATTGAAGCACGGCCACCTGACGATATGTTCTCAGCGCCTCCACGGATCAGGATGGCAAGGCCTACAGAACACCTGGCTGTGGATCTAAAGGTGATCCAGGCACAGCGTCGTGATCCAACATGCAGTAATTGAGGGACGCAGTGCCTGTGGCATGTTGGATAGACCACAATATACCACAACAATATTAAAAAAAAGAGGACTGGACCATGGAACTTGTGGTATATTGTGGTGAGCAGATGTGGCTATGGGTCGATATTAATCAACCAATAATGGTGGATAATAACCAACAATAGCAGGGAAAACAATGGTTAATGATGGGGGAACCAGGGGTACGGGGTTTTGACCCACAGCCATGTGAGAAGAACGTGCAAAAAATGACATGTGAAGGTAACTTTTCAATGCCAGTGTCGGGTCTATGAAGTTTTTATTGTTTCTGCCTGTGGCTTCTTTTCGTCACCTTCTGTCACTCCTTCTGAGTCCGGAGGAAAGGAATGCTTAGGGGATAGTTGCTTCCCACACATGACAAGCCATGACTTGCACGTCTCTAAGTTCAGATGCCAACTGAAATGAATCCTCCAACCCGTGACCATACGAAGCTAGGAGCCTGATCATTTAACCTGAACATCCTACCCTACCTACCCTACCCTACCCCACCACTACCCTCAACCTTGAAGGGTCGTGAGTTTCCAGATTTTCCAGGACATTGTGTGGATTTGTTTGCTTTTTTTGCTGCCAGGAGGGCTGCAGATGATTTGGGAATTTGAGAAGGCCCGTTTCTGCTGTAGGATTTCATCCGTTTCAATGCCCACAGCCACCAACGAGTTGATGATCATTGTTAGCCATGGCCAGCTAATTGTTGATAGTTGGTGAATTGGTGATCATGCTCAATTGTTAATTATAGAGCCACTATTAGTCTACTGGCCACAAAGTAAGCCATGGCTTCAGTGACTCCAATGGGCCCTGCTTGATACCAGTTGTGCTTTGGCCGATCGAATTTCCACCTGAAAAATCTGCGCTGTGATCAGCTGGACTCAGCCGTTGACCCAACTGCAACGCCAGGGGCCAGCAAGATTGAAACTTCAACGCTTGGGTGGTTCTCAATCCTACTGGTGCCCTGGGCTGCTGTTGCCATGGCTGTTTCGAGTTCAAACTGACATTGCATAGAGGATCATAGAGGTAAATCATGAAAACACTGGTTGGACATGTTCGGATCATGGCCAGCAATAATGTTCCACTGTAAATGTAAAACTTTTTTTTTTTTTTTTTTTTCGAACGTTTCTTCCCATGATGCTTGCTCACATCAGCAGATCATAGTGAACTGCTCCTGCACTGCTGCTTCCAATTTTCTTGAGATGTGGTTTTCCCATTGTTCAGGAATGTTAGATTTTTGGCCCCTTCCTGAGTGAGCTGATTTCTAATGATTTTAATGGCCCATATCATATCCACATTCTCCAGGTACGGAAAGTTGCTGATCCGAGCACCGGTGCCAAACTGACACCAGCCGTTCCCTTCCATGTTTCACCTGAGCCAGCCTCATGCGGAGAGATATGAACGGTGGCAGAAAAGAACGGTGTGGACCAGTTTGCAGGCATTGTGCCCGCCTACCTGCCAGCACCATCATGTCACAGTCACCCAACGCCCATTGTGCCATTGCGTGCCATTCAATTCTTGCCGTCAAGCTGCAACCACCCAGGTGACCATCAGACGATCCATTTGCCCCTGCGCATTCATCACTCTGAAGCACAAGGTCAGCTCGGTGGGAGATCCTCTGAACGTGGAGGTTCTGGTTCTACTGAGGTACCAGCTCATTAGGCAAGCAGGGTGCATTGATCACCTGCAGAATGATGATCCATTTCGTGCTGATTCATGGTGATGCTATCAGGAAAAACGCGGGTGGCTGGGCATGAAAGCCCACACAGAGAAAGGCTGAGAAGACGAGAAAGACACTGACAGATAAGAAATAGAGAGGGAGAGAGACGAAAAGAAAGAAACGAAGACCACGAGGGAGGGAGACAAGACTGAGAGTACCCGATGTGGGTTCCAAATTTGAAGCAGACATTGAGAGGAATAGTTCCCAGTTGGGCATTATGGATGAACTTTGCATATCTTTGCATTACTTTGCCCACCTTGGTGTGCACATGGCCACGGCTCGCATTGAAGTAGCAGCTTGGGATGTGTCCATGTTGCCTTAGCCAGGAAAGCGTCATCCTGATTCCATTGCCATGGATGCCTTGATTGTCCTCATTATGCTGATTAGCCAGTGATCAGGGCGGTATGAAATTGATTGAACATGGTTTGCCTGCAGGGAAGAACACATCAGAAAATTGAACCTTGTTGCATCTCATGTCATTCACACATGGGATTCCTCTTTTCTCGGGTCCGCCAGATTGCAGGCACCATTTCCGCAAGCATGCGAAGTATTGAGGCAACTATCTTGCATTGCTCATGGCTTGCATTGGGGATGAAGTTCAAAGACCATTTGCGCAGAGGCCATGCGTCATGCTAAAATTGAAATCTGTGTGCACATGATTATGCAGAAGCCAAGGAAACGTCTCCCGACTACCAGTGCCCCATTTGAGCGGGCCTCATGGTTTGATGGTTTAACAATGGATCCATGTTTTTTTTGGGGATTCAGCCTGGAAAAAAGGATATTGTGTTTCCATCACGAGGGGAAGAATACAGCCTATATCAGTATTCTATTGCGATATGTATTCATTTATCATCAAACTGTAGATTGTTGCAACTACTTCTGCTTTTAGGGGAATCTTTGGCAACCTGGCAGAATGAAGTAGACACATGAATTACGTGCGCAAGAGTTTTGGCCATAGTTCAGATTGGCAAGCTGAGTCGAACCTGGCAGGGTTTTTTCCATCATTTTCAATGGCCCCATGGCTGCCAAGTGTACCTGTTGATATTTCGCCGCCGCCAGAGCTGCCCGACCCGCCACTTTGGGTCCATGTTGCGTTCCGACGCTAAGGCAGGTCTTAGCGTTGTTGTGGATGGCAGCGCAGCTCTGGGAAGGAGAGGAGTTGCATGGCAGCTTGGAGTGGGTAAGCGCAGTATGCAAATGAATATTTTGTTGTTTACATGGCAGCTGGGAGTGGGAAAGGTATGACATAGAGAGACTATGTGAGACAGCCTGAAGCTTCGCGGGAACAGCTGTCAGCTGGTGGCTCGCCCAATGACAGAACATGGATGAACATGGGCTTATCCATGAATTCGGTATGAATTCTTCTATAAGACTGACAGACAACCGTTTAAGTTTATGAATGGCTGTGGTTGGTCCACGGGTTCCGGACAGAATGGCTTGTTGGACTTTGATGGTCTTAGCCGCGGCTAGAAGCTCAAGGATTCATTTTACACAGCTTTTCCTCAGCTTTGAGTTGACACCTTTCCGAAACGGATGCAATTCCCTGGTTGTGAGCAGGGATGGCCAAGTCCGGCAGATTTGGAAAGGGATTCGTGCCCCATTTCCCATGCTCAATTGTTTGACTTCCTGGCATTGATATGCACCTTTGCTCAAAGTTTAGCCGGTTAGCCATATGGTCTTTTTAATTTTGAAAATAAATAATACGGAATCCCAGAACTGGACGCAATAGTATTTTTAATATATATATATATATATGTAAATACTATTCTGATATATAAATATATTGATATATATATATATACCTTTATATGAATGATGATTTGGGGGCACCTTGATTTTCACAAACCACCAAATCTTGAGTGCTCCAAGAGTAGCATGGTAGCAAGGCTTGCCGTTCGCGTCTCAGCTTGACCCCAGGAGTGATGACATCTCCCTTCCAAGGAAGGGATGCGCAGGGCTGTTGAAGGGGCACTTGCTTCCAAGCAGAACTTCCAAAGTAAAAAAGCTATGTGTACATTTTTTCACTACACCACATATATGTATAGATACATGTTTATTTACCAATCAATATCATGCACACACATGAAATCTCCAAGCGTCAATTCTTGATAGTTGCCAAGAAGTTCCCAATGCCTCATCTATCCCATACAAATATGCGGGCGTACTGTAATTACAACAACAGCGCGTTCTCAGGAACAACCCAAACTGACGAGTGTCCATGCATGCTGGTTCCTAAATCCACGAGACGTCCAACTAGCTCTCTCGGCTGGATATTTATGCAACAGAAGGACAGAAAAGGACCAGGAGCTGAACCTTATCGTAGTTTCTTATGTTCTTCTTGCATGAAAAAGTGTACCCATGCTTGTGGCCTACGTCGGGTGGAAAGGGTGTCATCATCGTTCCATAGACTCTTCAATTCTCATATGAACAACCATCACTCCCTTTATGTTTGATCTCGCCAGAAAGGGACGGTAAATTGGGAGGTTTTTGTTAAAGCATTCAACTGGGTAGGGTTTGAAGCATCATCATGTTCATAGAAGCGATTTTCCCAATGCAGTACAAAGGCCACTTAAAGGAGCAGCCCCCAATAGCCCAAAAAGAATCCAAAATAATCTATTTGCATCAATCCATTGAAACACTGCACTTCAATTGTGCTGCGCACGCTTGGTACTGGCTGACTGCCCTGATCCATCCTTGACACTCCCAGGAACCTCGAAGCAACTGCTAACTGGTCCTCAGGCGACTGCAGTGATTGAAGATGTGATGGATGTGATTTGCCTGATGATGATGATGATGATGATGATGATGATGATGATGATGATGATGATGATGCTGGTGGTGGTGGTGGTGATGCTGGTGGTGGTGGTGGTGATGATGATGATGATGATGTGGTTCGCCATTGTTGAGGTCTTGTGGCCCAAAATTATGGAAAACCACTAGCAAGGATGAAGCTGGAGCAACTCCCCTTGACCCTTGGACCAACATGGCGCCACAACGCTGGGTCAGGTGAAGGAGAAGAGGCAGGGCGCCAGGGTCTGGAGTTTGAAGAGTGTAGCTTCTGTGGGGATGAAGCTCCTGAGAGCGGCTCTGAAGGCTGTTTCGAAGACCTCTAGAGACCTGATTTTTTGGAGACCTGATTTTTTCAGAGACCTGATTTTTAGAGAGCTGATTTTTAGAGAGCTGATTTTTTCGATTACCTCTGTTTCGAAGACCGGATTTTTTTTTCCCTTTTGGTACGCACACGTTTGCAGACAAGGCATTTGTGCACTGCTTTGGGAGGCCCTTCCGCTGCCAAAGGCACTGGAGTTGGGGCCGCTGCGATGTCAAGCACAGCTGGGGCCCCCGGGGGAAAACTTCAGGGTTTCACCAGGCGGCCATTGCATACAAGGGGCATCGTAAGAGTGAGAACCCATCCTTGGCTGAAGGATGTTGAATGGCTTGTTGAATACTGTAATGATTGACTTGACCTATATAGAAGTTCGTAGGCATGATATAAGCATATCTCAAGTAGTAGGAGCAGTTGAGTTCTTTGTAACTTCGACTAGTTCTGGTATAGCATCACAATCTTTCGCATCAGACAGAAAAGAAGCACATTCTGGCATGTGCATTCATCGAAAAATATAGGCACCTTAGCAAACCCACATTTGCATGAGCAAGTATGGAATGCATAGACGAGCTCACGTGGCTCCGACATTACATAGTTCTCTGGGCACAGAAAAACACCCACTGGGGAATTGTTGCTCATGCATGGGCACAGGACATGAGGTCCTGTGTCGGATTCATCGCATTGTCGTCTACATGACTCACCAAGTCAGGCTTGTCAATGAGCACAATCATGTTGCCTTGTTCCATTTGCTCCAGCTTCTATATCAAAGAATGTCAAAGAGAGAGTGAAAGATGACCAACATTGATCAACCATAGAAGGCAGCTATGGCTCTGGCTGATCTGGACAGGAATCTGGCCCCACAAGTGGTTGGGAGTCTTTGGGTGTCCCGTTTGGGCCGTGTATGGACAGGATTCAGGAGGCACAGCTTCTCCAATCACTGGATCTTGTTGGATCTATTCTCATCAATTGTGCTGCGTACCGTCTTGGCTACAAGGCCCAGCCTTCGACAGGGCACAAACACAAACCATCCAAACCTCTGCTGAGAGCTTCACCATGGCGGGCAAGTAGGGGTCCAGCTGTGTTGCAATGGCGACCGTGGCCAGATCCTTCCTCGCATTGCTGGCTTTCAGTGCAGTTCTGGCGTTTGTTCTGCAAGAGCAGTGGGCTGTTACTTTGGCAGATTTGGAACTTAATCTAGAATGTATGGGAACTCTTTGGTGAATCTGGCAGATAGTATTGGAAGGGCAGCATTGATCGCTGCTCAGGCCGATGTAGGAATCTTGAGGCACTTTGACGTGGTCAAAGTATGAAGGTGGGCAGCTTGAAACAATAGAAGGCATGGATACACCCTCAAAAAGCTTGGTCAAATTTTCTAGTGGAAAGCCATTTGGTGACAACTAATGTAAATCTATCCTGCCTGGAGTCGCCCTTGGGCCAATTTATTGTGCCTGCGAGCCGGCGGAGCAGG
>VSDK01001115.1:249953-277662 GCA_009767595.1 Symbiodinium kawagutii | reverse complement strand
GAGATGCCGCGTGAACTGCAAAGCCTCTAGCTGCTGCGCTGCTCTTGCGGGAGTGATCATGGGCAAGCAAAGCTGGGTGTGTGAAATGGATGAACATCATTAAAGTCCAACATCTTCACATTCAAAATCGCTTCCCGTTGAACATGCAGATTCTGACCCCCAAACTAACCAACATAGGGGATAGCAGCAAGTTTGTCACGCTCGCCTCAGGTTCCGGATGTTCAGCCAACCTCCTCGGCTGGCTTCAGTGCAGGGAGGACTAGACGAATTCTCAAGGATCTGGTGGCCTGCGGCCCCAAGTATGTGAACTTGAAAGCATTACGTTGATGGCTCTGGCTATGGTTTGGACATTCACTTTGGGGTAACGTGGTGTGCTTGATGTTCGTGCCAAATCACGGAACGGAAATGGCAGTTGGGCAAACATACCTTTTCGTAGACTTTCCAGGTGGCGCTGGCTTTTAAGTGAAGACCACAAGAGTACCATCCAACGAAAACACTGTGACATCATGAGACAGATGGGCGCGGAGACATTTGGATGGATGTGTACTTTGCTAGCCGGATAGATAGTGAATAGTAATATGGGGGTGTAGGCACGCAATGACGATACATGTGGACAAGAAGAAGGGCTGACACATGGCTGGACATGCACAGACAGGTACCCTAGACAACAAATTGACGCACATATAGATTAGATGATTCGTTGGCGGGCAGATTGTTCGATCGTGGCATGGCAATTGTTGTGCCAACTGACTTCATCTGGCTGTTTCAGGTTCGGCAAACCATCTAACTACAATACATCTAATTACAAAATATACTGGTACGCTGCTGAATTTTTGTGATGCAATATGCAAATTGCATTTTTTTCCAAGGGCCACCATCCTAAGTTGCAGATCAGCCATCATTAATTACCCACTACTCACCATGATTCTCAATGATTCACCATGAAGCATCATCATTAGGCAATACAGGTTCCTCATGCTTGATAATCACCATCATTTGCAATACAGTGAGTAAATATCAGGTTAATCATGACATGTCTGAGATTTGCCATTGCCATGTCAGCTTCCCAGTGGTTCCCCCCGGCATTGCTTCGGTTAGGTCGGCTTTGAGTCCAACGAAGTTTGTGCCCTCGAAGCCCTACGCCGTGAGCCACGAGACACAAGCCATGCTTCCAGGGCTCCAGTGCGGGTAAGACACTAAGGATCGAATCTAACGACCCCAGAAGGGTTCAAAGAGGTTGAAAGCTATTGGAAAGATTCAGAATGCTTGTAGCTGGTCATAATCTTAGTGCAAAAAAGATGATCAATGATAATTGGATCATTTTGGGATCGGTTTGAGTCGCGCAATTTGGGAGTTCAAAATGCCCCAGTGGTCTCAAAGTGTGAGGTGCGTTCCAGCTACGCTTGTGTTCATAGCCTCTCAAATTCATCGACAGCTTCTGGAGTGAGTTGGTTTCCTGTTCGGTGAGTCCCCCCAGGCCATGGGCGTCCGTATGCTCCAAACCACCCGCAGCTTTTTTTCTGGGGTCACGAAGCATCGACCAATGCCTGAACGGTGGTTGTCGTTCACAGGACTCCGCAGAGGAGCTGTCGCAATCACAGCGCAACCAACGTTCACTAAGGAGTCAGCAACAGCAGCAACTGTTTGCGTTGGTATTCTTTCGCATTTGGCTGTTCCTGGCTCTCTTCTCATTTGCTTTGCCGTACCTGTCTCGATCATATGCTAATTATTTCGGCCTATTCAATGTTTTGCGTTTCTTCTTTGCTCATGACCCTTTGTCCTTTTTTCTGTATTACGATCCATCTCTTTCATTGTGCTAGTCCTGAGGAACATGTGACACACCTTCCATGATTTGTGCACAGTCAAGAGCGGTGCTTGTCCTGTTCCACTTCTGTCTTCTTTTTTCTCTCGCGCCTACTCCTGGTGTCCTTGCTCTTTTCCATTCCCTTCCTCTTCTGCACGTTTCTGCCAAGTATTTTTCCAATTTTTCGAAGATTGACAAAGCAACCTGAAACAAATGTCAGTGCAGCAAGTCTGAACGGTCTCTGAAATGATGAAAACAATCAGCTGCAAACAGTCGGTACTGTTGATAGATTCCTCTCCTATTTATCACTGTCATGGTCCTGGTCTGTTTGGATTCCAATGATGTTCTTGTCGGGCACGGGTGAAGACTTAACTAAGCCAAATCACAGCGCTTCAAAATAACCAGCAAAAATTAAAGCCAACTGAGAGGCATTTTGATCATTAATCCGGCCCTGAGATTAATATGTGAGGGATTTGGCTTACAGTGAAGCAATATACAGCACTGCATTCTCACCATAGTAACCCCACATGTAAAAATCTGATCATTTGATTTGAGAAGATTATGGTTCTCATCATCAACGAGGTCAGTTCAGATTCGAACAAAGCTCCCATTTTGCCATGACTTCTTCGCCCTTTGCCTGGATCCCAGGATCAATCGCATCGTGTCCGAAGAAGCAGCTGAGTCAAAGATCGTGATCGATCAGCAATCTGCATCCGGACACTACTATCTCGACACTTGTTTGCGAACATTGGCAGACCGTTTTCAATCGTTTGGGTAGGCTCATTCGGCGCAGCCACCTTGGATGACTTGGACAATACGCAATCTACTCAGCGGGTTTACATAACTGCCTTCTTTGACGATGTTCTTACACATGACCAGGTTCCCTTCAAGTGAACACATCACCAGCCATGCTGCGCCTATCATGTTAATCATCGGAAAGTGACCCTACAAAGGACATGCTCCAATCTTCGGGGTTGGAAAGCAAAGACTAGCTGAGGAATGTTGAATAATTAGGATCCCTCCGCTTGAAGAAACGCCCTGCAGCTGCCTAGGACTTCATCGGCAGCTCAGATGCAAACCTTTGGCTATTGCTAAGCCTGAGATTGTTTTGCTGCGATCTTCTTCTGTTGGACTCCGTTGTTCGGCTGGGTAAAATCATCGCGGAACTAACCGAAATGCAGAACATCGTCGCATCGCTGTAGGTGATTCATCTTGAGAATAATATGCGGTGACATGTAGTCCGTGTCACTTGTTCATACCCATTGGGTGAACTAAAAGATGCAGCTGCCATGACGTGCCAAGGAAAAATCATCATGAATCATTCAGGTACAGCATGATTCATCCAGATACCATCATGAATCATCCAGTTTTTCTATGGTTTTCTGAGGTGGTCTCACCATCACCTACCGCAACCTGACGAACCTCTTGGTGAAAGTACCAGGGGTCGGTAAAGATCCATCGCCGCAACTTGGCATTGCCACATTTCGAAGTGGGAACTTTTGGGAACGTCTGCAACTTGTCATTGCTATCCTGGTGATTGGTTGCGTATTTCCATGTCAGATTTGGGTTGCAGTGTAAGGTTTTTCCGGTTTTATTTGCCGCCATTGACGGAAGCACCCGGATTTGCTCAATATATATGTTTTTTCTGGTTAGTGACGGTTGATTTTAGCCATCCTGAAGCCGATACGATGTCGAATTGGACCATTCACAAAAGCTAGATGAACCTATAGATGATCTACACATTGAACACGGGGAATATGCTTCTAGTTTATTTTAGTTGTTCTTGTCCTGTCGTAGTGTCAGATAAGATGATGGCGCCATTGCATCGCCCGATGTCTTTCCGCATGGCAATCTTTTGCATTGAGTATCATGGCTTAGTGGTGCAGTTGTGCTTTGGGTGATCTTGGTGGTGTTTTCACGTGGCCGTAAATCGCGCGTTGCTGAGGTGTGCGTTGCTGATCTCCTCTCACTTCGATTCAGCACTGGGGTCTCCTGCTGCGTCTGATGCCAATGTCACTGGGACCTGGGATGGTCGCCATGATGCCATGTCAACAGCTTTGCTTTGCAGCTTGCGCTAGGTTCCCGTATGTTTCTGTCCATAAAGAGTACGAATGAGTAAGAAGCAGTAATTTTCTTGATGATACATTGGCGATCTTGGGCATATGCGCCCGCAATTTCAAAAATCGCGCTATCCAACGGTTGGACATGCCTATCTCCAACCATTCTTCGATCAACCCTGTGCTTGGATGATCTTGGATGTTCTATTTTAGGTCGTAACTGTTGCAGATTGTTCCAGAGTGTATTTGAACGCATGCGTGCATGGCATTCGATACTTTTCGGGATGCGCGCTGAATGTGGGTGCTGTCCATTACAACATGACCGATTTAAACAAAACGAGGAAAACACATGATAGTTCTGTATCGTTCTGCTGGGTCGCTCCATACAAATAAAGATCATCCACGATCATCCGCGATCCTCCATGGTCATGCATTCTCATCCGTGATTGTGCTTGGGTTCTCTTGCGGTATACCTGTCTCATCTTGCCCCTTTCATGAGCTGCCCTCCGTAGATCCCAACACGGGGCGATGGTGGCAAATGGCAGGCAGAGATGGCCATTATCACAGACGTGCTGCGGCTGGTGATCCGCAATCCTTTGCCTGTTGATGTGATCTTCAATTTCAATGGTGGGGAAGAAACTCAGCAGAGAATCATCGATTTCTTTTTTTGCGGGGTAATTCATTTGTAGTGCAACATCATTCAACATTTTTCCGCCAATTTGACTTGAAACCTGGACATTATGGTTCGAGAGGGCCGATTTGTTGGATGTTGCCATGTTTGATTTACGAGCCGTGCAGCCATGTATCAACCATGGGCTGAGGGCTGATGTTTCTGTCAAAGATTAATGGGTTGATGTGTTGATGCTGGTCGAGCCCATGGATAGTATGCAACTGAAGCCAAATGCGCAAACAAGATGCCAACGGATGCCAGTGGATGAAGCAGATGCTAATGGATCCCAATGGACGCCAGGGGATGCAAGGGGATGCAAGGGGATGCAAGGGAATGCCAGGGGCCAGTGGCAAATCTGTGACGTGTATCATTGGGTTTCAAGCTGGACGCTTCACGCCTTTGTTATGTGCCTGCACTGATCAAGCCAAGAAGGCACTCTGTAACGTGGAAAACTTGACACGTAATGAAGCGTTTGTTACACACTAGTGGGTGGAATGTGCAGGAAAGAAGTTGGATAGGTTGCAGCTCACGTTACATGCATATGGCCACACGAACAAGGAATTCCTAGTTCATCTCGGCATGCTGAGTTTCTCAGCCCAGTTGCCAGAATGAAGAGGCAAAGCAAGGCACAGCGTGAAACCGGACTTGTGTATAGCAAAAATGCAGATACATGGCTGAGCCTCCCGCGCCACTCCTCCAGGGACTTCGTTGGATCAGGTCAGTCACAGGAAGCCTACCCCAACATGTGGCGAGACATTGCATTGGAAGTTTACCTGACGTGACGGTGTGTAATGGGCTTGGCGTACACCCACACACTTGCACACAGACACACGCACAACCATGTATCCTGTATCACACATGTCATGTTATTTTCGTAAATTCATTCTCATATGGTCATGTATGATTTTTGTAGAACATATAGGGATGTAGTACTCCGTAGTCACAAATGTGACTGTGCGGTATGACCGCATGTTGCTCGCCTCTGCCTCTGGCAGTCTCACTCGAGATGGCGATGGAGAGAGTAGTACTCCGTTCAGGCAAGAGAGTATAGCCCTAGACCAGCCATGGCCCATTCTCGCAGCTCTGAGGAATCGCTGATGCCTGCGGCTCATGGCACCTGGACTGCAGATGGCTACGGTAGAAAGAAATGGCCACAGGATGCCATGGCTCACGACCCAGGCCATGCAGTCACCCATGCTCCAAAGCCTGTGATAGGAGCCATGCCTGCCCAGGATCCGTAGGAATATGTAGGAACCTGTTGTTGTCTGATATTTCCAGCTGCCGCTTGCCAGGAAAATGAAGGACGTGAACGGCATTTACTTATTGCAATATATGTGTCATTTTCTGGAACGGAGTGGTGAAATGCACCAGGATGGGTGGGTCCGTCTCCGCAAAGTGAACCCGTTGTGGCTGTGTCGCAACAACCTTTGAGAGATCTCATTGCAAGAGCCTCGCCCCGGATCCTAGGATTTGTGACCAGCCACCCGTGGGCAACGTCGATTTGCGCCATGGCTCTGAAAGCGACTCTCGCCTCCCCGTTTGGCTTCCTTAGATCCCACCATGTGAGACTTGCATCATGATCAGCAGGGAAACACGCAATTTTTTGGGGTACATCCTGGCAAAAACATGCCACAACCAATATGTCGTGAATTCCATGTCCTACCTTGTACCATCTTGCATCCGAGTAGATCTGAGGATGGATTCGAATCTCTATGATTCAGTTAGGTGTTTTTGGTGACATGAAGCATTTTGGCCCACTAGCAATTGCATTCCTTCAGGGTTTTGAATCAGAGGAACAAGACACATGATTTGATAGGGCAACCCAGCAACCAAACATGGTTGCGCCCACTCATGGTCGTTATTGTTGTTTGGTTTTAAACAGTCAGCGTTGACCTTATAAATCATATCAAATCATGGTAATGCATATAATATATAATTCATGGCAGTTTTTTGCCTTACAAATCCGCCTGACGTGCTGACTTTCACATGTTCTTGATACATTTTCGCAGCGCTCCGAGCACCCAAGGGCAGCCCAGATACCAAGAGTGGATTGTTTTAGAAGCGCCTGTTGTTTGTCAGCAATCGCAAAGGGAGATTCACGATAATTAGTGAACCAATAATGCTACGATTTACGGAACACATTGAGGTGGTTGACCAAGAGATATCAAGAGCTGGATCTTTGCTAGCCATTGTAAGTTATAGGATGCTATAAGTTATAAGTTCTCAAGAATTAGCATGATTAATCATGTTAGTCATAATCGTCAATTAATCATTAAGCATCAGATAAACATGCAAGACATGTGCTTCTCACCATTTCAACCATGGCCTCCTATCGGTTTCTTTTGTTAGCTCTCAAATGTTGGCTGGACAGGTGCTCAGATCAACTTGGAAGCTGCAGGCAGTCGAAGCTGTTGGGTGATGGTCCCTAACCCATGGCATTTGAGTCCATCTGCAGCAGTAACCAAAAATCAAAGCAATGCTTGAAGACTAAAGATCACTGATTGAAGAGGCATAAGAGCAATTCAATTGAGATCATCAGCCCTAGTGATCCTCAAGGCTGAACACAGGTTCAAAGTAGCCCTGAAGTTCAGAACAGCTGTTTGGGTCAGCATTTGTACAGGCTCCGGTGGCCGGGAGCTTCTTTTTCAAGCAGGCCCTTCCAACCGATGGCTTCTCGGTTTCAAGGCAAGACCTGCCCAGCAATTCTCAGCTCCAGTTGAGTGATACTCTTCTGGTTATCATTGATTATCCTTGTTTGGTGAGGTGCCACGGCATGGGATTCATCTTACCAATGCCATCAGTCAACAGGTCAAGGAGCTCGATGATGGACCTGCCATACCTGCCCCATGGGCCTTTGTGTTTTGGCGTGGAACTGAGGATTGCCGAAGCCTACAAAAGCCATGTGAAGCGACCATACGGCTCGTCCATCACCCAGGCCACACCGCTTGCGATGAGAATTGATGATAGGTGCTGCATGGTGAACCGTGGTGGTAGCCATGCATGATTATGAGTGACCATGGATGATCATTGCTGGATGGCCGGTGAACCATGGTGGTCGAAGGCCATGAGGCGAATCATAGGCACTGCAAGGTCTCAGCACCGATCTGCTCCCAGGCGCTGTTTCACACGGGCCTCATTCCGGGTGAGACCGACTTCCGCATCTACCGGGACTTCGGGGACATCCCCGGAGTCGACTTTGCGGTGCTGACCAATGGCTGGGTGTATCACACCTGGAGGGACGACTTGGAACACTTGGACTTTCGCTCGCTGCAGCGATATGGCGAGCTTTGGCGAGCAGGGTCAAGGTTCATGCGGCATTGAGTAGTTGGTTGAATTTGGTGAAGCCCAGGAAGAGTTGGCAGGCTATGAGGATCAGCCTTTTTCCACTGATTGGTGTTTCGATTCAGGGTAATTTCCCAAAATTCGTTGGGTTTTCCTTGCTGGATGTGAGGGTGCCTGCAAGGAAGAACACGGAGAACAGACAAATTTTGGTCCCAATGGCGACTCAAGGAAACGGTGCACGAGATTGCATTGGGCATCGCTTCCAAGCTGAAATCAGGCGAGGTGAGGGTGGCTGCCATCATTGGTCCAGATTCCTGCTGCAGAATCCAACATGCGACATCAATCAACATCAATCAACATCAATCAACGTCAATCAGCGTCAATCAACGTCAATCAACGTCAATCAACGTCAATCAACGTCAATCAATTTCAAAGGTCAGCATGGTCCACAGCTCACCAGGTCGACCTGAAGGTGCTGACGTCACCGATGCCGCGGTGTTCTTCGATGTGGGGGGTCTGTTTTTTGTTGAGCCTTGGCGTTTTCGAGGCCGGCGATGGCGGTGAACTTGGAGCCCTGGGGAAACACGCACAGACAAGGAACTACAGAGAGAGAACTGGTTAGTGGTTCCCCTAGTAATAATGGTGGAGAATAACCAACAAATTATAGGGAAAACAATTGTTGATGATGGATTTTCCCTAGTAATTATTCACAAATGGTTGGTTGACACATATTTTTCATAGGGATTGAAACCACCAACCAGCCAAACAACCCATGAACATCCATCAGAATTATGGATTATGATTGGGAGGCGGAGTGGGCCATGAACATCCATCAGAACATGTCGGTGGGGGCCATGAATGGAACATTAAGCAAGTTCATGACGAAAAACAATTGAAGCATCGTTTCGCATATGTTTTTCAGATGTTTATATTCTTCAATGGCACATGGAGGGGCAGAAAGAGATCAGAAAATCTTGTGAATACTGGTTTGGCACCATCAACATGGCTAAGATACATAAACATGCATTTGTAAAGCAGATGAACAGCAATGATATCACGTCATGCAATGTTAACATCATGTTTGTTCAGTTTAAAAAAGACAACCTTTCCTCAATTTCCCCAGCTGTTGTCCTGAAGCTCCCAGGAATACGCTGCTTCCACTGCTCAGCAGCTCCACACGGGGGCCTGTTTGGTGGTCCTCTCTGCCATCGCTTGGACGGGTCGCGGCGGGATCCTCGCGGCGATGAGTCTTGGCCGTTCGTTGGGTCGGTTGGGGGACCAGCCATGGTTGGTCTGCTGGGTGATCATCATGGGAAGAAACCCAGCACCAGTGGTCAATCAATGTGCCAATCATGGGTCATTCCATGGAAATCATGGGTAATCATGGGTGATAATAGCCAACCATGAATGGTCAATGTCAATCATGGGCACTATCTGTGGTCAAGGAAAGTTATTAAGAATGGATATCAATGGATAATGACCGATGAGAGATAACAATTCCACGGGAGAGTCGGCCCTTACTAGTTTTACAATCATTCGCTTGTGCGCTGCAGTTGGTGATCTTGCTAATGTGGACCTTCCATTGTGAACCAGCCAACAGGGACGCACCCCACCAGGCCATGTGGAACTATGAATGTGGCCTGCCAAGGGTCTTCGGAGATTCTCCAAGAACACCTCCACTTTTACTTGAAGGTCCTATGGGCCTGCATTGTTCATGGCTTTGATGTTTCAAGTGCAGGCATGTCATCGTTGCCACGGGTCAACGCAGACACTGGCTTTCACCGTTCACCGAAGGCTGTAAACACTTTGGACATTCCACGCACTTGCATGACGGTATTGTAGTGACGGTGCCGATGCATACAACTTTCTGTGGCAACTTTCGCCCAGGAAGCTGTTCCTCTCTGCGATTTTGTGCATCCTGGCCTCCATCGTTTCTGGAGTCTGCGTCGCCTACACCCCGGCGGCGATGGTTGCAGCTGGGCACCCAGAGACCTGGCTTGAAACGATGGGCATCCAAGAATCACACTCCCAAATCAAGATAGGGGCCACGGAAGCATAGGCTCAAGATTTGCCAACTACCTATCCATTTATAATTCCTGTACATAAGATGTGTCCTGAATTCATATGTATCATCCTAGGTTTATATTAAGCAATATTTCTTCATTCTGTCAAATGTATTGTGCATAATAAGTAATTAAACATGAGTAGTTATTGATTTCCTAGATGAGAATTGCACACATAAATACAGTCTAATAATACATTCATTAAACGCATTTGGAGTCTGACGTCAAGCAGTGGAGCAACTCCAGGGGTCTCCCAGGAGTTAGCCCCCTTTCTCTTCGGGCCGCCTGCGCTGATGTCCTTCCTGGGATGCTCGGGCGGTGGCTGAGAGTGGCGAGCTGGGAGCCATCCAAGAGATGGGCCAACATTCCAACAGTTCGGTTCCTATTCCGATCATCCTTGGGATGTGAACAGCGGGAATGCAGGGTACCCACAGTTTCATGGTGATTGTTGAATTTGCTCTCAAGAAGCCAGCTCCAAACAAGCCCCAATGGTCAGGATATGTTTGTACTTAGAGGCAGTTGCGGAGTATCGAAAGAAATTGGGTGATTCTGAGGCCGCTGGGCCTTTGTTCTTGCTGCCAAGGATGTTTTCATCTCTTGGGGGTTGAAGACGTGGAGAAAGGTTCCATTGCACTAGCTGCTCTTATTTGCTTAGCCGCTCAGCCGCACTAGCTGCACGTGTTTTCCTTCCAAAACCCTGAGGCAAAGTCCATCTCATTACGGCATTGCAAAACTAGTACTGCCTAGATGCGACATGATGTGAAACCTTTTCCTTCAACCTGCTGAAAGCCGCCAAAGTAAAACCTTCAGATTTCCTCAGTAAATCAGGGTTTCATTGGCGGGTCTGGCTCGAGGGATTATCGATTGCATCCTATTGCGTAAGAAGCTGCAGTTTAAACTCCCCTGAAGCATGGCCTTCTTTGCCTTAGGGTCATCCCATTGGCGGTTTGTCAAGGGCATGGTGCCATCGTAAGAATGTATGGAAATGTTGGCAGGCCAACCAACAGGCTCCGGGTATTGATATGGCTTGATACTTTTGATTTTTGACCTCTGAGACTTCGGCTGATCCTTGACGAACTCAGGCCTTATCTGCGAGTCCCATCACGGTGATGGCCTCCTACATTTTTCTGATCTGGTCAGTGCTTCCTGCCCTGTCTCTGGCCCTCAGTTCGGTACTGCCGAGCCAATTTTCAGCTCCTTTGATGGTGGGCTCCTACACCTTACCTTGGATGTTGTACGTCCAAATGTATCCTGCCTCAATTCATGGAGTAGGAACGGGGAGTTTGGTGCCTGGTCGTTTTATGTGGCTGGCTGAGAATTTCGAGGATCTCTGGAGAATCATTCTGACTTAGAACTGCTACATACTGCTACTATGATATCAATCGATCCGTTTAAATTTCACTGATCTATCTGGTAGATCCAGCTGGCCGCAGGGGGGTTCTGTTGCTGAGGTTAGTTTTGGGCTTGGATTTTCTGTCTCCTTTGACTTTCCGGAGTGGCACCACCATTCCTGGAGATGTGGTCATTGCCGGCTTCTACGGCTTGATGACACTTGCACTGACCATCCTCATCCCCCGTGGTCAGCCTTCCCCTGACCCCCAGCAAGATGTATGGCATTCTCGGTGAAAACGAGGTTTCCGCGGGAGGTCAACAGGGAGAATGGATGAGAAAGGTCTATTAATTGGATTTCTACCTTGGGCATCTTTTTCGTTGGTGGAGAAGGGGCGAAGAAAAGGGAGTTTGTTGGTTCTTAGTGATGTTTG
This sequence comes from Symbiodinium kawagutii, assembly GCA_009767595.1. Classification (NCBI taxonomy): domain Eukaryota; class Dinophyceae; order Suessiales; family Symbiodiniaceae; genus Symbiodinium; species Symbiodinium kawagutii. The sequence continues at coordinate 266,023 of VSDK01001115.1, read as the reverse complement.
ATACATTATTGATACCACTTGATACCACTTGCATGTCAAAAAGTGTGGAGGCGGCAGTCTGCAATGAGGCAGCCAGGACGAGACCTCATGATTGATCACGCGCAATCAATCACCAATGATTTTTTGTCAACTTAATGTACACTTATTATATTCAATTGTTCATCTTCGGATGCTTGTTGCAGATCTTGTTATTCAACTGCGTACGGAAATGTTCTTGCAAGACTGAAATGCAACACTGATGAAGCCGCCACTGCGGCTATGAAGCTGATGCGCATCTGCCTGCGTTTCCTTTGCCGATTCCCACGAGACTCTGTGGTTCACGACCGGTTTCAGCCGGTCCCTAGTGGCGATGGCTGTCACTGCAGCCCAGGATTAGTCTTCTACTGTCCTTGTCGGCGCAGTTCGTGGTGCAGCTTCGTGCGCGAGACGTCATGGTCGTTTCCGCGGCGATTTTCTTTTTGAGTCCATGGGTAGCAAGTGTGGGGGTCAGCACCGCAACGCAGCTACCGGCAAAAATGCACATTGACCGGGGGTGAACGGCCTGTCAATGTTGGAGAGATAAACCCTTCGAGGTTCATGGTTCGCTCTCAGCGTCATATCCATACCCAATCGCATTCATATTGAGGTATCTTTCAAAGCGAGATCCTATGCTCCTGATTCATGAAGCGGGGTCTTAGAGATTGGATGTGCGGAGGGCCATGATGGGAATCCAAGTCAACCAGCAAAAAGCGACTGTGCTGCCCATGCGGATGTACCTGGATGTCCTTCACCTATCACCTCACAGTCCCATGGTGGCAACACAGATATCCCTTGCCACGGTATGGGCTGAGGTTTGCTGTTGGCTTTCCAGCTGTTTCCCAACAGCTATGACCGACCAAAGCGCATCTTCCAACAGCATGTGGCACGTTCCCATGCCACATGGCAGTTGGCTCCACAAGGCCGGTCGATGGATCTTGATGTTGGTATGGGGCTGCTTCACTTGATTGGAATTCCCTCAGTTCTCCTCTCCCTGCTGACGCTCCGCACTCGGGATCAAGTGCGTACGAGACTATGATTGGATCCCGCAGCGGCATGCAGCGGCATGCAGCGGCAGCTTATGATGCATCTGTAGTCTTTCCACTGCCTCCACAGTTGGCTCAGGCCAAAGCTCTGTCCAGTGGGAAGAGATGGAGCATGGCTTGTGGACGACAGCCATGGAGCCTTGTTTGTGCTCTTTGTAGTGCGAACCTTGCGAGATGAAGCGTTCAAGTTGATGGGAAGATAAGATGTCATGGACTTCGTCGTAAAGGGTCTGGTGAATATCTCGATCATTGGGGATACTGATTTATGATCTGGCATGTTTGTATTCATGGGCCGGCTAAGTTTGCAGACTGGATGTCACCCTTTGTCGTTGTATTGTGTAGATGGAAAATGGCTTGCTGTGATGCATGGAGCCGGCCGGATGAACAGGTGGCACGACTCGTGAATTCAATGCACGACTGGTCTGACTGGTTGTTGGTTTCGAACATTTTTCACTTTCACCCGTATTTGGATTGGTTGGTTCCTTGACCAATATTTTTACATGAGTTGAATGCACTCCTACTGATCATGATTATTGTAACCATCAGTAACCATCATTATTTTCCACTGATTAACCAGTGGTTGAAAGCACCCAAACATTTTGGTGCGTCCACGCGTTCAGGACTGGAACAATGTTGCAACACTGAAAAGCTTCTCTCCCTACGGGCTGCCAGAGGGGTCAAGGCCATACAATGACTCTGCCGGCATCTACGGGCAGGTGAGAAGCGAGGGAGTTGAGAGGTTGTCGATGTCTAAATGTGATTGTGCATATTATTTTGTTTATTTTGATTTCAGTACACTATCAGACTACTAGTAGGCTATTAGACTATTGGACTATTAGACAATCGTTTGTGGATGTATTTGGCTTTTAGTGCTTTCAAACTGATTGAAAAGGATATTGCAGGAAAGATAGGTTGCATTGCTGGGGTTCTTTCGCAGCGGCATGGGTTTTGTGAGATGATGTGTTGAAGGTCACAACGGTGGAGCTCAAGAAAACTGAGCGAGCAGCTGAGGGACTATGGTCGTTATAGTCATTTCCAATTGTGGCAATGTTCATGCAGGATGCGACTTGATTGATCTCCATACGTGCCATTGCCAGCAACATAGATGGAAAAGTGTGTATGACTGTGTAGTCAAATCAGTGCGAAACGCATATGGCGGGGTTTTGCAGCCCACCCTTCCACTTTGAAAACTGGATTGCAGCCTCTGCAGGTGGATTGAATCTGGAATGGTGATCCTCCCACTTGCCTTTGGGAAAAGCACCTGTCCTGTTGAGTCAAAATGACCTTGATGCATCGAAGGTGTCTCATGTGTGATGTGGTCGTGCAACAGCACCATACATGTTTCCGTCACCAAAAAAGAACATATAGTAGATGTGCATGTTGTCAAGGTACGCCGAGTTACTCGTTGATATCCAATAATCATAGAAGATGATTAAAGTGCAGTGGTAAGTTCATGGAAATAGGCAGGAAACAACACAGGCAAAATTCGATGATGAATCACCACATGGTGAAACAGGTTGGGGGCTACCCATAGCTGCCATTGATCACCATGAACATCCTTCAATTGCCAGGTGCCAATGCCATTTCCCATGAAAGCCTTCTTGGTGGGTGGCGCATGGGCCCCCCGCAGTGCCCCTACTATCCCAGGCGCACCAAGGGCAGGGAGTGCAACGGGACACCACTCAGGGATCAGAATTCATCAGGGAAGACATTGAACAAATGCAAAATACATGCTGATGATACATGTAGCATTTCAGTGGGTAACGAAGATGCTGCGTCACCCATACAGAATCCATTTTGCTGTAAAACACCAGTCATGGTCAAAGAATGACATTTCTTTTTCTTATTCTTCTTCTTCTTCTTCTTCTTCTTATTCTTCTTCTTCTGTTTGTTGTTGTTGTTGTTGTTGTTCTTCTTCTTCTTTTTCTTCTTGTTGTCGTTTGGCAATGTGATCACCCCAAAAAGCGGGACAGTAAACCACTGCAAACCAACTCAGCATGTCTTGAAGTCTGTGGCCTGGGATCCCGTGACCTTTGTGCCGTGGGCGTTTCCACGGCAGCCCAGGCAAGATCTCCCTGGACCTCGGTGTCAAGGAGCTGGACGGCATGCGACAACTCCTGGTGACTGCCAAGGGTCCACCGCAGATGATGATGGTGCTGTCCCCAGCCTCCAAGGTCATCAGCTGGTCCTACGGCCGTTACGACTCTCAGCTTGGGATGGGTGGAGCATAGCGGTTGTTGGATGTTGTTGGCACTTCGAGGTGGTTAGATATGATGATACTTCGACTTGGGAAAGGACACTCAGTGTGGCTTCATGACGATATCGAATGATATCTATATTGGATATCGCTGCTCATATGTCCTCAAATTCGTCGTTGAGTTCATCACTGGATTCGGAAGGCAGGTACCCTGTTCACCTGTCCAAGATGAATTGGCCCAGCCATGCGAACATGGAATTGTCAACGCCAAGACTCGATAGTATCCGATAAATGGGTCCTTAAAATTTGGCCCATGGTGAACCACAAACAGCCGAGTGTGGAATGAGCGGTGGTATCTCATGTTACTGGTTATTCTATGTTATTCTCGTAATGCCAGCCCATCATGGGCCCGTGATATTGCCACATCACCGTTGTTGACATGTTTTCATCATTTGTTACCACCCATCGAAAGCAATGCTTCCAAATGCTTTCCTAAAATGTGCACCCAAGACCAGCTCAGCTGGCTGGTGGGATAGAATTTGCAGATACGAAGCTGCCGACTTTGCTGGCGGCTTGGCTGGCGGTTCCTTCTTATTAATCTTGCATCTTCAGATTCCCGAAACCATCATGAACATTTGAATCATAACCATCATTAGCGATCACTAATAATCATTAGCCATTGTTAGCCATCATTATAGCATTGAGACGTGCCTGTCACCACTGAGGAGAGAAGCTCCGATGCGGCAGAGGCGAAACACAGCAACGATCCGAAGAAGTTGCCCAAAGGGTGCCCTGCTCAGAACATGGCATAGAGTTGGTCCTCATGGCGGTTGGCATTTTTGGGCGACTACGATGTCGCCCTCTTGGTTGTGGTGGCCCCAAGAGTAGACACGTTAGTAGTGACGGTTGGCATGTCGACTGGAGCACTTGTTTTTTCACGCTCTTTGGCAGGCCGTTGCCACATTTGCACGATCGAATAGGCCATCGCAACTTCTCAATACTGCAGTGGTATTCTAGTTTGCATGCTTTCCTGAAAGTTGCAGCATTTTTCGCATTAATTCCTGTCCACATTTGAACCGCCTACAATTTTCCAAGTTGGTGCCTTGTTTGTGCCTTGCATTTTCCTTACGAAGAGCCACGAAACAGGTGGTACCTGGATGTAACTGGGCTATCTGACAGCGCATCAAATCAGAGGCCATTCCTTGTCGCGTCACTGAGGCTTCCCAGGGCAAGGAGTGATTGCGATTGTTTTTTCCTGCGACTTGCTGTTGGTTGGGAGGGAGCTAAGGAGGCAGGGGTATCCCGTTGCCTTTAAAGGGGGGGCCAGGAGCTACCAGGAGTGGTGTAACCAAATGGTGGCTTGCCCGGTCAATGTTGATGTCACTCAATCAATCTGTTGTTAGACACCTCCTCGAGGTTGACATGAGACCATTCGCGGGGCCACATTGGAGCCACCAGGGCCCCAAGGAACCCATGGTTTTAAGGGAAAAAACTGTGAATCTATCCATCGTTGGGGAGAATCTATCAAAGCATGTATCTTCCCAAACCGCATGATTCTCCTGGATCCCCGGTAGGGAGATGCCATTAAGATGAAATCCTATGGATTAGAAACTAGACACTGACAGAACAGTCAATTTTTTAGGGCCTGAGGCCACACTACACACTACAAGACCCATGTACATTCGACCATGTTGGAACACACTGTGCAGAATCACCTTGGCACAGGTTCCTCAGTGCCCCGCTGTTGTTTTGAGATCCGAGGCTCTATGCTGAAGGCGGTTCTCAGCCCAGTTATGGAAGCCATGAAGCCTTCAATTTCACGGCCTTGGTACCCCCTGGTGAGTCACCCGGCGGGGAGCAGCCCATTCGGAGTGTCGGCCGGGCAGTTTGAAGACGGCCAGAAATAGGAGTAGCGATGAGGCATGCCACTGTGATCCACTGTGTTCATCCCAAGAAGTTGGTAGCTTTCGAAAGGTTGAGCAGTGATGGTTAGGAGTGACCCATCCACTTTTGTGTTGAGATGCCGATCTGAGGATGCATTTGGATATTTGGGCCTTGCATTTGGAGACCACCAGCCCGGAGTTGCAAAATGAAGAAGAGCGTAATCCAAGTTGGATCAGCTACATGGGATGGGTGTCAGAGCTGCAGGTGCCTTGCCCAGAGTTTCATACGGCTGAGGATTCATGTCAATGTGGGGAACCATGATTGACAAAGGTTACCTGAAGACAGCTGACCGTCTGCATTGATTGTGGTTTTGTGTGTGACCTGTTGAATGTCTCTCACTAAGCATTACCAGTACTTTTTCATGGTTTCTTGTGACACTTGTTTTGCCACCGTCACCCAACTTTCCTTGCCCTTCACCACGCTTGGGAGAATTGGAGACTTGTCCACTGCATAGCCAATCTATGTGTTACGCGACGTGAGTGTTCGTACTTGAATGAAGTACCCTGAGTGTTCATACATATATAAATCATGTACTCTCAAATGTTACAGGCCGCTGTTTGATTATTTTTTGGTTCGGAGCACGTCTGTTCGGATATCTAATCACAGTACATGGGTGGCGCACCGCACTGAATGGCTTGCCATTTCTAGGTCCTGCAGTCCAAGATCCACAGTTCGCTGCCAATCCATTTAAGACATGGCGTTTGATGTATGATACATCATGACATGGCATAATACAGTTGACAAGATTCTTAGTGGTTCTGGCTGGGTTGTGAATTGAGAGAAGGTTGGCTGCAGTTGCAGTCATTGCACATATTTAGATTGGCGAGGTTTTGGTTGTTATATTTGATTGCAGTTGCTGTTGCTGCCATTGATGTTCTTGCCGTCGCTATTGTAGTTGTCGTTGTTGTTGTTGTTGTTGTTGTTGTTGTTGTTGTTGTTGTTATCGTTGTCTTCATTTGTTGTTATTGGTGTTTTTTGTTGTTGTTTTGGTTGTTGCCGGTTGTTGCAGTGTTTGCTTTTTTCCACCTCCTGAGATTAAGGTGCACAAGATAATGCTCTGAGTGCACATTTGCACGGGTGCCAGTTGACTCGCGTGCAGTGTTGCAGAAGATGAGTTGGATTCGGGGTCATTGGGTGAATGTATCAGCATCATCGCCATGACATCGGATTGGTTCCTTTTTTGAAGTTGTCCAACTACACTCGCACTATAGATATAGCATTGGCGATATTGACAAATTGACCTGTTGATTGAAACAACACACAGCACATAAAATTGTACATCGGGAGTCGTAGAGATGTATCAAGTCAAAACAAAACGTAGCGAAAACATGGCTAAGCCATTGTAAGATATGTTAAGCCCAATAATGATCAACATAGAATATATCTTGTTCATTTTGGGTTGTTGTTTTGCCTTCTGACCAGTGTGAAATCGCCAAAAATCCCTTAGTGTTGGCGAAGCCCAACGTTATCGAAGGAATGTGCCCTGGGCCACAGGCAGCTGGACAGTGCAGGGTCAGCGTGTCGCATAAAACAGGGGTGACGACCGGGTGGCGGACATGATGTTCGAGGCGAAAAGCTGGTTGTTGAACGCGCATGTGAATACAGTACTTGAAATGACCCTCCAATGTTAGAAGGCTCCTACCCCCCTTCATATAAATCCACCTCCTGAAATGTATAGATTTTTTGCTACGCCGAGCGGAGGGGGAGTGTTTTAGTGGGGGCAAGGCATTGGACTTGCTTGTCAGGAAACCATGCCTGTTTGGCCAGAATACTGGATATGCACCACTAGGGCGGTCTCACGTCTATCGGTTTGATGGATAAGGATGTCATGCAGTCATGCAACTTGTCTTCCTCACCTTGTGATGTCGGAATGTAGTTCTCTGTTTTTTGGCAAACTTCTGGTCGCATATTTTGAAAGTAGTTCAAACATGTTGGCCATAGAGTCATGAGTATGTGGTCCTCCATCCCGAAGGGTTCCAGATGGGCATGGCACCCCTGCAAAATGGGCATGTTTTGACTGCCACGCCACGCCTTTGGAACAGCAGGGAGCCATGAGATTCCTTTGACGTTCAAAGTCACAGCTGGTGGATGAGTATCCAACGGTCAACGTCGGTTATGATCAAAACCTGTGGGGCCGTGGAAGCCGTTGGAGGATTGTCATCCTCCGTTCGGTTTCAGACTGAACTGATCCATGTCGATCCTGATATTTTTTGAGTGTTTGTTGAACATTTTTTTCTGATCTTTTCTTTGTTTTCATGAGACCATTCATGGCTCCAGAAGGTTTCCAATGTAAGTGACCATGGCATTGACTCCATCCCATTCCATCGAGATTGGGTTCTAACCGTGGCTCGAGGTTTGCAGATCACAATCTGAAAGGTGTTGCGTCCCTTCTCACACACTACGGTGATCCCGGCCCACAGCAACTGGTCGTTTGCAGTCAAACCATGCCCACTGGATCCCACTGGACTCCCAGGTTTCGCTGCGATCTGTCGTTGCGGTGCCACTTATTGTCTTGAGCCCAGTAGGCTGCAGGTGACAACAGTCTGGAACTTGAAACGGGTCATGCGAGAGAAACGGGCTATGTTTGGTTGTTTCATATGTTGTGTGGCGTGGAAATTTCAATACACCATTGGTTCCCAGAATTGGGGACTCTCTATTGGTCTTTGGGGGTCCCTCCTTGGGGTGATGCGCAAGCGTGGGGAGACAGCAAGATGTGAGGCAACCAGACGGAGACGAGGCTTGTCGGGACATCAGAAAAAATGTGTTGTCACAGCTGATGATGTGACTTTGAGCGGTACAAGTGACCACCAGTGAGAGCCGCGTTTTGCGATGTACACGTCGTGATGTTTATAGGCCGCAATCAGTGATTCAAAGCCGTGGTTACCTAACAAGAGAGAGGAACAATTGAGAACTCCAATCACTGCTCATATCTGCTCATGTTTCCGAACACCAGAGCATCATCTTTGGCTCAGTTTGGAAAGTCCATAGATTAGATTATGGGAAAATGCTCTTGGTAAACAGACCTGGCGGGTCGTGAGGCCAAGTGAGTAGGGGAACATGACGACTTTTGCCATTGCTTCTTGGCATACTTGATGGATCTTCATGGATCTTCATGGCTGGGTGGATTCGGATCCTCCTGTGAGGTGGTACACGCCTCGGTTACTGGAACTTTGTGCATTTGGCCCTGGCCGCGGATCCTGGAAAGAACTGCCCACTTAGGAGTTGTTGGTGCACGATGTCAGGGATTGTAGCCTTCAGGGGGGCAATTTGACCATGGCACTTTCATGATTTTTCGTGATTTTTCATGATCTTTCATGTACTTTCCATGTCTTTCAACTTCAATGCGTGCAGATGTTCGTGTTGGTCCTCATGTACATTTCGCTCTGGCCTTTTGTGGATCAAGGTGGTATACCCTTCACCTGGAGCTTTGCGGCTAAATATTCCACTTTTGTCACCTCTTGTCACTGTCCCTGCAGAAGTTTGGACGAATTAGTGATTTTGAATTCTGCATGAGCCCTAGGCTTTTCAAATCTGTTCAAATCCTCAGCCATTCGGCAACATTGGGACTTTGCGGCTGGCGCCAATGGTTCATACTCTGCTCGGCTTGCTGCTTCTCTTGGAACAAGATGCGCTAGCAGCACTGAATTTTGGAGACAGTCTCTCCAAGACAGCCGAGTTTTCCCAGGACTTTTCAGTCGAGACACAACTTTCTTACCCATACCGCACCATACGATCCATACGGCCTCCATACCGCCAGACCCACATCAAGATCAGAGTGATATCAACATAACATTTATATATATATATATATCAACTTTTTGGTGGTTGAGGTCATCGAATTCGAAGGTGAGATAGTAGCTGTCTTTCTTACATGTACTTGCCACATTTGGGGAGGTTATGTTGTTCTATCATCACTATGAAAGCTCTGCAAGTCAACTTCTACATTGACATGGCGCCGCATTACTCGAAGAAGTTGCTTGAAGAGTTGGTCGAAGCCGGATCGCGGAGCGCCGCGGATGTGTACGATTATGATCCACTAGGTGCATGTACAACATCCACTTATTCCCACATGTGACGCCTAACAATATTCCACAATATTCCACATGTCATATCCATGTGCCATGTTGCACGGCCCTATCTATCTATCTATCTGGTGATCCACACTCCTGTGCCTCCTTTGGCAGCCCTTCAGCTCCCACACTATTTTTTGCTCAGTGCGAAGTGAGGATATGTCGGGACGCCGGTTTATGGCTGCCTATTTAGATCCTTTTTTCAACCTCTCGCTCTGTCTGTTTTTTTTGGGGGGTTCAAGCTTTCTATATAATTGATCTAATCCATCTTCCATCTTCAGATGATTGTTTATGCTTTCGATTTCATGTCCGTTGTCTATCTTACCTATCTGTTCTATCCCGTTGATCTCATTAGTCTTATCTAGCTTCATCTATCCTGCCTATTCTATTGACTGCCATGTTTGCTTGTCTTTAGATATAGCCATATAGCTGTCTACCTGCATGTCGATGTGATTGCCATGGAGTCACCGGCCACTCAGGCGTCAAAGAGTGCGTCAAGTCTCATCCAGATCTTGCGCAAAAATAATTGCCCAAGCAAGATTCAAACGTATTCAAGATGTTCCAAGAGAAGATGCTCCGACATGCTCCAACCATAATCTCAAGAAAACATCAGAAAACAACATGTTTTCGCACTTGTTCGCAAGTGCCGCATGTGCCATGATGGCACCACGACAGGAGGACGTCAGCAACTCACTCTTGCAGCAACGCGTCGCAGCCCGCGACAAGGGCGGCGCGCCGTTGGTTTCGCCTCAGAGCGCCACGGAGACCCTCAAGGCGGCTCCGATCCAATTGAGGAGCTGGGGTCCATGCCCACACATGGGGTGGCATCTCCGGTGGTGATAGGGGATCGTTAGGGGATCTTTGATGATCTTTTATGATTTGTGGATCTTTTATGATATTTATACGGATCTTTTGTGGATCTTTTTATTGAAGGAGTCTTTGATACGTTGCCAGTATGATTGCATATAGGGATGCAGGTGTTGATTCAATGTACTGACGACACTATGCTTTAACACTATCATGCATTGTCGCTCAGCTGACACAGCAGTGATGCTGAATAAAGTCGGGACCAAATTCCAACGTTTGGCTTAAGCACCTCAACTTGTGCTTCCTGCAACATCCTACTTTGCACACGGGGCTTCATTTTACGCATCTGCCTTTTTTTGAACATCTTTTTTTGAACATCTGATTTTGTGCTTGGAGCACAGCGGAACCATGTGGCACGGTTGGCAGAATCGCAATGCTCAAGACATGGCACCAAATTCCTCTTCACTGCAGGCGTCTATTCCTTTAAAATTTATGCACACTCCAAAGTGCCTCGGCCAGAGACATGCTGTGGGCAGACCTTGAGTTTCGCCTCGAAGCAAGGTCCAGAGCCGATGTAAGAGCTGCTATGAGCTATGTCAACCGACTGGTCACAGTATAGCACTGACCACTTTTGGGCTTCAGCATGCGATCGTACCCGATAGCCGTTCCTCCGCAAGCTTCGAAGGTTTTTTGCGCCGCAGGCTGCACCCCTTCATCTCTTGAACCGTTGCCGCAATGCTCGGCTGATCAATCGTTGTGTACACTAACTGGCTCATGGGAGTTCTTATAGGTCCTAACTAGTCCTAACCCACAATGGCATGCCAACACTAGAACCGATTCGATCTAAACTTTGCCTCGGAAACTGGTTACCACTGGATCCGAGGTGTGGGTCATCGTTCTCCAATGTCATTGTGGCTCGGCGGCATCGGTGCTCACTGATGAAAGATGGGTGGCGAATGAGGTGGATTGTATAGCGTTGTATAGTGGGTGAGCTTGAAAATGCAGTGTAGCAAAGTATAATGGTATAGTTTAGTGATGGTATGTGGGTAAACTTGAAAATATGGGGTGGGGTGTAGTTATTATAGTTTGATGATTGTTGTGGATTGCTCCCCCATGGAAATTCTTGCCTGCTTGGTGTCATTCAGCTGCCATTGTTCCTGATCAGGCGCACACGCCTGGAGTTTGTCCTGGCTTGCCGGACACGGTGGCGCTAACCGAGGACAATCTTGGAACATACTTTGACGTACAGTCACTTTGACTTGACCGAGCTGTGTGGGGGGCCGCTGGTTCGGGGCTGGAACCCTTCACTCAGCAGAAAAACGTAGGAAAACTGATGAAAATGCTGGGCTCCGATGAGCATGTAGTGCAACCGCACATCACGGTTCTCGATTTGGGGGCGGCGGAAACGCAATTTCTTGCCAAGCGTCAGCTGCTCAATCTCCCTGCTTCAGGTTTTGGGAGCTTTGTCCTGAGATTTGCGATTCGAAGATGCTAACTTGCAACTGGACATAATGTTTACGGCACAGGGACTAGATAAAGCATAAGTGTGTGCTAGGTAGCATTTGATGTGTTTCTTAATGCATAGTTCAAGAGCTATCAGGTGATGTTTGGAGCAACCGCCCTGCCCATAATGTTCTACACGAACGTTTCCACAATGCAGGTTTGAAATGACAGTTTTTTCCGTAAGGCAAGGATCCACTCAATCATATCGGGGATACTCAATCTCAATAGTCGGAATCCATCCGCTTTCAAGACCTGTTCCAGAAATCCGGTCCATCATTTTTCCACTCTAGGTCAGCTATTGAACTTTGGTCGTTCTTCGATGATCTAGTATGTTAAGTATGTTAAAGTTACTCAACCCATGTATTTCCTATCATTATGCCGATGATTGTGCTTTTTGTTGCTCCGCTGTGTTCATTCCTTGTTGTTGTGGTTGCTGTTGCTTTTTTCGTTTTTTCTTGTTTGTTGCTTGTCTATTTCCATAGTGGTAGTCCTGAGCAGTTGTCGTCATCATATTCGTTGTAGTAGCAGCAATACCAGTAGAGGCAGGCGTAGAAGCAGAAGTAGAAGTAGCTGTAGAAGTAGAAGTAGTAGTAGAAGTAGTAGTAGTAGTAGTAGTAGTAGTAGTAGGAGGAGGAGGAGGAGGAGTATGAGGAGGAGTAGTAGTAGGATTAGGAGTAGGAGTAGGAGTAGGAGTAGGAGTAGTAGTAGTAGTAGTAGTAGTAGTAGTAGTAGTAGTAGGAGGAGGAGGAGGAGGAGGAGTAGGAGTAGGAGTAGTAGTAGTAGTAGTAGTAGCAGCAGGAGAAGTAGTAGTGGTAGTAGTAGGTAGTGGCAGTCGTAGTGGTTATGTTCGTAGTTGTTTGTTGTTGTTTGTTGTTGTTTGTTGTTGTTGTTGTTTGTTGTTGTTTGTTGTTGTTTGTTGTTGTTTGTTGTTGTTTGTTGTTGTTGTTGTTGTTGTTTGTTGTTGTTGTTGTTGTTGTTGTTGTTGTTGTTGTTGTTGTTGGTTGTTGTTGTTGTTTGTTGTTGTTTGTTGTTGTTGTTGTTCTTGTTCTTGTTCTTGTTCTTGTTCTTGTTCGTTCGTTGTTGTTGCTGTCGTCGTTGTATTTGTTCTTCTCTCGGTGACTTGCTGAGCGCACTTGTGAAGGAGCAGGGACACCACATGGGAACCTGAAACCGTTGGGTGGTAGCATTTCCCCACTTTCTGACTACACAAGTGACAAAATGGATCAAGATGGCCATCTCGCCACAGAGAATGGACATCCGTTGAAGTCCCCGAGGAATCAGCAGCCTGAGCCGAGGCAATCCACCTCTGTGGAAACACGAATATTTTGGAGGACACCTGATCGATAAGTACAGTGGGCACTTGGTCACCATGGTCCGTCTCTTGGCACTGAGGGTAAGGCCTGATCGTGCTTTTACGCCGGCCTTTCCGTTGAAAATTGGGTATGGGCCGGAGCATGTGGCACAGTCGTCAGGTGTTTGATCATCCAAGTATTTGACTCTGTGGGCATGTTTGGATGTCAGAACAGCGGTGTTGTCGCTTGTGGCGTTTGATCACCACAGCAGTGGCAGTCATTGGGCCTTGCTGGGCATGTGAGAACTGAGCTTAAGGAGATCCAGTACAGCGAATTGCTGCTTCTTTCAATGATCCGGTCTTTGACTCTTTGCTGCAGTTCTGTTTGAAAGTTGTCCTTGTGCATGTTTAGTGTATAAGTGTCGTTGTTGCCAAATGGCTGGATGTTTCTTGACCAATTAGGTCATTTCAAGCTTATGCATGTTTATGGTAATTTGTAAGTGATTGCTGGGCTGTATTCATTTGTTGTTTTTGTCACCACTTGCAAGTTGTTACAGCCTCCAAATTTGGGCGGCTGCAATCTGAGCCATGTTGAAAAGGCCCTTTGATGTAAGCATGGTTTGGAGCTGTCATGCCCGTGTTGTCCGGACCCCGTCAGTTTGCTCCCGGCTGATTTGTAGGTGAGCATTCGGATACTAAGCAAGCTATTGAACAAATAGACCAATTGCACATAGACAAGTAAATGGCTATTATGATTTATTTGCACATTTTTGCAGGGGCTTATCTTTTTGGCAAATAGCCATAAGAAAATAAGTCAAAGGCTTATTCTTTTGGAGGGGCAGTTCAGATTCTCGTGGGGCACAGTGGCCGTTTGCAGCGGATTTGTTCAGGACTTCATCGGCGATGTGAACCTTGGTGGCGCCATAGCATGCCGTGATGCACCCTAGCCCACCGATATCCACAAGCCTTGTCCATAGCCAGGAATCACGCGACCAAACGTAAGAATTCGCTGAGATGATCCATAGCAGGTGAGAATTAGATGAAAGTGTTGCCTCATCTCATTCGAAGTTCGACCTGCTAGGAAGTTTGATTCTACCATTCCGCTTGCAAGTTTGATGCTAGAGATGCCATTCGTTGTCTTGTGAGACCTCTGCAAGCCGGAGTCATGCCGCAGCTCAGCGTTTCCAACATGCTCCATCCACATGCTACTACGCAGAAACTCTGAGCCAACAGTTTTTTCCAATGGAAACTTCTAAGGAGCGAGCCTGGGAGTCGCTATCGAAGAAAGGATATCTTCGGAAATCCAATGCCGCACAACTGCAGCTTTTCGGAGCTTCTTGGTTTGAACGGCAGGATTGGCAGCAGCTACATGCAGCTACTAAGAGCGAGCATTTTGCCAGCTGCAATGATGTTTGGCAAGCCCGGGTAATCAATCAACAGAATTTGGCAATGCCTTTTTTGCGGCCATGCTCAATAGCAGCATGCCCTGGATGGATCTTCCAAGGTCGACTGAGTACCCCTTTCTGTTGACAAGAACTAATCTCAAGTTGAAGATGGTTGTCGGGAGGTGCAGCCATGCTGCGGATTTCTAGCCTATTCACTCTTATTGGTCGAAATGCGCTTTTTCCGCTCCGCCGCTTGCCTCTGGACAAAACCATCGGTTGTAAGTTCGACTGAGGCCTCACAGTACAGACTTCTCATGAATTCTTGCTCCACACGTTCATGCGCGAATTCATTCATTTCCGTGTGCACATTGCCAGCACTACAGCCGGTGCCCTCCTCCAACTGCTGAAAGCCACATCTCACACCACATCAAAAAGGCCGAGATTCACAAAGATATGCGGCATGTTCATGTGTGTCTGTGTGCGTGCTGTTTGCCGTATGTATTTGCAAACCTCGCTGATAACGCCGCTAGTCTCATTGCATTTTAATGTGCTGTGCAATCTGACTTGGCTAACAGCGTCTACAATGGCGCCCAACAAATGAGTAGACTTGACTTGAATGACCGGCAAGGCTTGAGACCTCCCAAAATCATCCAAAATCCGACAAGTAAGAAATCAGGATTTGCGGGTACTTGCGTACTTCCGCAAAGTAGTCGCGCATCTTGCGCGGCATTGAAAATCATCATGATTATTTTACACTATTTGACAAAATTATGCCAGTTTGGACATTTGGATAGTTTGACGGGGACATTGCACGTAATTAGCCAGCATTTACATTGACAGTGCAATGGCATCATATTGCATCCATGGAAGATTGACAGTAAGAGCTTTCATGAAATCAAACATGCTTGATACCTCATGATGCCTCTCAGAACTGCAGGTTTTCCTCAGTTGGAATGTTTGAAGCTTTTGAAGGGTATTGGGGCTAAAGTACCCACAGTTCCGCAATTTGGATGGTCCAGGGTAAATTGATGTTCGAAGAACTGGTTAATAGCTGCATGGGTTAGGTGGTAGACTGGTTGGTAGCTCGTTGACTTCATCGAACCCAGCCTCTTGGCGAGGTTCGCAGTCGATTGGATTGGCTTGGTGACCAAACATCTGACCAAAACAGGTGGGGATCGCTGCCGTGGCGTTTGTGCAGCCAAGTAGTTGGGCCAAACTGGCCTAAGAAGCGTCGGCGTTGTTGGAGGTTTTCTGGAGGGCGTAGCAGAAAGATCGTTGATCAGGAGTCTCAATGACTAAGCTTCATTGGCAATAACTTGTTGGTGAATAGCCGGCACGGATCAGGTGTTCATCCACCAGCATTGCATAGAACCACTGGCGGCACGACTGTAGATAATTCTATTGTTTTGTAATTATTTGTTTGCATGTTTGAGATTGGGATTTGGGTGCAAAGCAAGTCTGCCCTCGCATGTGGTGATGGCTAGGCCACCTTGCAAAAGGATTTCTCCTACCGTATTTCCTTGGCCACTGGTGTAGTTGCAAAAGCGGCATACATATCTCTTTTAAAATTTTACTAACAAGTTTTTCCAAAGCGGTGCTCAAGAAGCACCATAAATACGCAAAAATATTCTGGACGTAGGGCATTGATTGCGATGTGCAACACGATCAGCTGGGAACCGGCCGGCTCACAGATTGGTTTGCCTGGAAAAATGGCACCTATCTTACGGACAAGGACGCGAGGGAAGCTATCCGGCGTTTGCGGAAGGACAGCGCTGCAGGATGAGACATGGTACCCGTGGTGTTGCATGGGCT
>VSDK01001115.1:210249-249748 GCA_009767595.1 Symbiodinium kawagutii | reverse complement strand
TGCGGTAACCCGTGCAAATCCAGAGAGTCAGCATCTCGAGATTTGCGGTATTGATAGTGGCTTGGTTGATGGAAGCATCTATAGGCATCGATTTGGTGTGCAGTGTTCCTTCACAGGAGATTTTATTAGATGTGAAGCTGCTAGTTCTGAGCAGAGATTTGCGCAGCTGGAGTCGCTATTGTTTTTTACTAGAACTGACCTGGGCATTGTGATCTGAACATATTTGCACTGCCCTTACTGTGGCATTCTCAACTGTTTTCTGGTAGCTTCAGATTTTTGGAACTACGTTCTTGAAACAACCAGAGATTTGGCCATGGTGGTTTTGAATCGGTGAATCCTCCCGTCAAGCGAACTGTCAGCTTAGCCATGTATAACCAATGAGTTCCACTGATTCTTAGCCCGGAGGCAGGCCCCCAATCATTTGGAAATCCTCAGCATGCAGAACTCGCAGGATTTTGCCTTTGTTGGTATTGTAGAGCAGTGGGAGCTTTCGATGTGATTCTCGCCTCAACGCTAGCTGTGGCCTACGCAGGCCGCCAAGAGAGTGAGGGGATGATGGGAAGGAAGAATCCTGGTCACATTTGGTCACTGTAGACATCCATTGGCCCAGCGTTTTCCTTCAGTGTTTGACCATTGGTTGACCGGGAGACCTAACACGGGTTCATGCCTTGGGCACACACTACGCTATGCTTCTTCTACTGAGAGATCGCACGGGGCCGCAGTATGCCGCAGTCATGAATAGCTCCACCAAGCTTCATTCCAATTTCTTCAGGGGGTTGCTGGGGTTGGCTCAATTTAACTCACATTTGTTGATGGATTTTATAGCTATTGTGCCTTTCGATGGCATCCTGAGATATCGTGAGTATTAGAGAGCATTTGTTGAGGGAATCTCATACACTGACGGCGGATGTCCCGCTGCAAATCATCATCATTCTCGGTGCTGAGGTCATGCAACATTGTCATGGTTGTGGTCGCAGTCATGGCCCCTGCCATCACAAGTGCTCACATCTTCAAACACATGTCTACCAACTAGTGCATGTATAGGACAGCACCACCTTTCAAGCGTCATTTTGCTAAGATTCTCCAGGTTTCTCGTCACAGCTTCACCGTCACACCGTAGCAAAGCCAAACACAGTTGGCATCCAATTCGCAGAGGCACACGGCGTCCTTTCAGGCTGAATGTTTCGCAGAGATCCTGAACAGATGATGGTGTGGTTCCCCCACCATCCAGACGAACTATGGGTGATTTTAGGATATTCTAGGTGTATGAAACCAAGCTCCATGATGAACTAAGATGAACTAAGATGAATTATTTCGATCTTTTTGGTGCAACATCTTGAGTTGCCAACTTGACCACGCAAGGCGCAGCACCGCACCAGAAGCCCAGGTCTCTTCCGTAGAATGTTCGGCGGTGAGTGTTTAGCCAGCGATTTCATGGACACGCGGCCAGGAGCCGGGTGCAGGGGAGATGCATCCAGGGCAGTCAATGGTCGTCTCGGTTGGTTGTTTGGTTGGTTGTTTGGTTGGTTGTTTGGTTGGTTGGCTAGTGTTGGCATGTGTTGGCTATAGAATGCAATAAAAGGTAATACAAACATATAAAAACATACCTCGTAGATATGATAAGCATCAAATAATGACCAACCAAAATGGGATCAACCCATGAATCTGTTCAGCCAACTTTTTCAGCGGTTCCGGCGGAAGAGGTGCTTTGATCATTGCAGATCCGGGTGCCACCCTACCCAAGGGTACGACACCCCGACAGCTGACCCCCCCGGAGGATTCCAAGGGCGAAACGGAGCCGAAAAATACGACACCGAGAACTTCCAGGATCCCATCGATGAAGCTGCTAGCCCTGACGGGCTGACGGGGGTCGAGATCGAATCGGGAAATGGCCTTCGAGTCGTCAACTTGGTCTTGGGGTCACTTGTAAAACCCAGCGATGGACAGCTTCCAGAGTTGGTCTTGAAACTTAGATAACCATGGCAATCGGGTCAATGTCAGCAAGAGTTGATCAGATTCAATAAATTTAATCAGCAATAGATACATAGTCTGGTCAGACTCACAAACAATATCAATAGGTTCCTACACTTAACGAGCCTGAGGAACGGGAATCCAAGCGACATCAATCCCTTCTTAGCCAAAAAACCCGCTTCTCCCGCCAAGGGGCGCTGCACCGTGGCCGGTTGTGATTTGAAGCACGATTGATGCACTGGAGATTGCTGGAGCTATCAGAATCAAATACGATTTTGTATCAGTGAGCCACCATTAGCGTATCTGTAACAGTGCTTGATGGGATCCAGGCTGCCGGTTGGCTGGGTTGCTTTGTTTGGACATGTTTGGACTGTATGTATAGAGGCAAATATTGAATGATATTGGATGATATTGGACGAATTGAAATCAGGAGATTCAGGTATTCGACGGGTGATGGGTGCTGAAAGATTGATTTCGCACCATTGAACATATCAGCTGTCCGCGAAAGAATCACGAGAAAACACTATAACATAATGTAGTAAGTCTGAGAAACCCGTGGTAATGAATCTTAATCAAATAATATCAAATGATCATGCCACACCTACGTGCAATTCCACATCGATGGCAAGTTGTGTGCCATGCAGCTGGATTACACGGTGAAAACGGCTTATATTTTAAACTCGGCCCCAGCCGTTCAACTACACATGTCGAGTTGTGAGTCAGCTTGTGGTGCTTTCAAGGTTTGGATATTGTTGGTTATTACATGTTATTACCCCCATTAGAAACCAATGTAAGCCACTATGTCCACTATAGTATTTTTATAAGCCTACTGGGAGGTATAGAACCGTTGGTTATTCATGGCACCCAATGTAACCAAGGCTGTCTATGAAGCAGCGCTGGAGATCTTCGAAGCAGCGCTGTTGAAGTACAACGTTACGGACTCCACCTGCCAGCCGTGCTATGCAGCTGCTGGACTCCTGGGCTGACTCGAAAAGGAACACACCGGCCGTGCAGCTGCGCCGGGATGGGTCTTGGAAGCATGTTCCCCTATCCTTCCACTTACCTTTACCATAGGCAACCAGCCCCAGGTAGAAACATGTAGGAACCAGCTGCTTACGATAGAGGTGGAAGGGTCGTGTGGGCGCAGCAGCCATAGGGAAGACCTGATGACAGGGCTTATGATGGCCATGGTAAGTAGGGGAAGCACCACTTTGGGGGTACAGCAGATGGCTATTAGAAACGGCAGATGGAAAAAATGTCTAAAGATCTCCAAGCTGACAGTGTTGGACAAACCCCCGATGAGCAAATCGCAAATAGCGGGGCCTCGGGACATAATCACCAACTTCTGTGCTAGCAACTGCGATGCCACAATCCCAGCAGAATTGTGTGTCCCAAAGCAAGCAGCTCGCTGCCGACTCCAAGCAGAATATGTTGAGACATCCTGTCACTCGCAGCTATTCCTTGACAAGTTGCGCAGATCGAGGTTTCATGCCAGCAACAGGGCTGCTGTAGTTGACTACTATCATACAGCCAAGGCAGGACAGCTGATGGCAAGATTGGCTGTCCATCATTAACCATTCATTAACCAGACAGAACCAGACCATAGCATGGTGATGATGTTCAATGATGGGGTTGACAATGTTTGACATGATTCATTTTCTCAGCGAATGATGTTTCCGACTTGATGGCTGATTTAGGCCTACAAATTTGAACAATGCTGATTTGACTTTGACAATGGGTGATCATGTTTTCAAGCAATGCCCATTATCAACCATTGGCAAGCTGATGGTTTAATGCCATCCAATTGTCAACTAATAACGCCATTTAACAATGGTTGATAGCGGTTGCTGAAAGAATGAAAGAGGACGAGGACCAACGATAGGTCTTCAGATTTGGGCACTCCCTCCCTATGCCTTGTGTCGTCGCTGCAGGCGTGGTTCCTTCAAGGTCAAGATGACAAGGCTCAGCAGATTTGCGTGGCCACCCAACCGGACGCAAATGAAGCCTGCAGTGACCCATGAGTTGCCACATGGCAGAGATTTCTGGATGGTCCTTGTCAGTACTGTATCCTGGGAGTGCTAGTGCTACAACATGAAAGTCATGTACACTCATGCATACAACACAATTACACACATTACTGATTGATTGTTCGACATGGCATAAATGCCACAGGCATTTTTGTGTTCATCGTCCTCCACTTTCATTGCTTCGATCAGTCAAGATTTGCCACTTGTTGGGAGGAACCACGTTCGATGTTCATCACTATGAATCACCATAAATTCTTGATTAATCACTATCCAGCAGAAGTCATCGCCATCAGCCACCATGTTTTACGTTTCGGACCGCACATCATCGTCATCGTCATCGTCATCGTCATCATCATCATCATCATCATCATCATCATCATCATCATCATCATCATCATCGTCACCCCATGTGGTGGAGAGGACTCAAAAATTCATGGTTTCTTTCCAAGAAATACACTACTATTGGATGCTGTGGGGGATGACCTATTAGATGAAAAAGTAAAAATGAGAAACACCCTGACAATCAGGGTCACCACTGTCATTATTGTCTTTAGCATGATGGCATTAGCACTCCATGACTAGGCCTGCGAGTTCCTTTGCATACTGCTCAGGTACACTTTGCTATATGTCGAATGTAGATGAGTGTCTTGTGTCATGACCAGTGCTATGCAAACTGTTTCCACTTGGGAGTAGTATTTCACATTTAGGTGGAAACATTTAAGACCTAAATTCCACTTGGAGTATTCCAAAGATTGATTCTGCAAAGATCTTGGTCTTACATATTTGTTCATCAAACCCGGTGCCGTTTTGGACATGGCTTGCAGCTTCGCCGCAGAGGCCGCCGCATGCTGGCAACAGCCACCTCCTATAGTCAGTGAAGATGGTGATGTCCAAACTCATGAGAGGCTGTTCCATGCTGTTGCAAGGTCTGAGTCTTACCAATGATATCAAGCAGTTCTGTACTTTCTACGAAAACCATCCGGCGTACTTTCTACGAAAACCATATGATATAGCAGTTTCGTACCAATGATATCAAGCACATTGGATATGATGCAACATCCATTTACAGCAGTTTCGTACCAATGATATCAAGCAGTTCCTTTCAAGCAAACATCGCAACGTCCAAACTCCACGTTCCACTGGTGACTCCAGTGGCTCAGGTGAGAAGGCCTTGAAATTGGGAGATGCGCTGGGGGGCCTGGTGGGGCCGGTGCTCCAAAATCGGATCACTCACTGGGTAGCTTCCCATGGGTTCCCATGCATTCCCATGGGTTCCCATGGGTTCTCTAAATGTCGGCTTCATGATTTTGGTGGCCGTTTCGGGCCAACAATACTGGCCCCTCCAAGTTGCCAACGGGTGGACGGTGGCTGAAAGCTCGTCGAACTTGAACCCTGTGCTACCGGCCGTGGTTCATGTGACAACGCTGGCCGGTGAACTCTTATGTTGTGAGACCATTGTGAGACCGTAGCCTGACGGATGCACATCATGTGTGTTTTTATGCAACCTTTGTTGATGAGGGGAAAAATGTTTTACCACTTGATTTTTGCGGGTTCGCTGTTAAGTACTAACCCACTTTCGCTTGGAAATTATATGATTTGTGATCCTGATCAGTCTGTGACGACGTCCTGTGTACATATCCACACCTACACATGATATTTCTCTTTCTTAATTACCCATGATATCTCTTTCTCTCTACACATGATGCATCATGATGCCAATATAATCCCAGATGTATGTATATATATATATATTTATTTATTTATTTATTTACTTATTTATTTGTTTATTTATGTATGTATATATGTATATTCATATATATATATATATACACGTGTCAGATTTCTAGGTGGGAACAACTTAACCATGTCATGCATAGACTGCATAGAGTATTTTGTCAGGGGATTCTAGTGGCCTTTCGCGCCCCCTAGGCTCCGACCGGTCCCAGTGGAGATGGTTGATGCTCTTCATTTGCTCGGGGCGGGGAGTGCTATCCGCAGAGATTTCTTCGGGCAGTAGCTGTGAACCCTAGACTGCCAGTAAGGAAAAATCACAACAGGTGGAACCAATGTCAAGTTTATGCATGGCATCTCAACAGATGCTGAGGGCAGTCAGGCTGACACACCATGACTTCATTTCAGACATCCCTGAAGGATGGAAGTTGCTGCTTTGGTCACCAAAATTATGTGTTTTCTTGGTTGGTGGTTGGTCCATAGAGCCCACACAACTTCCAGGTAGATGGTGCTGTCTAGACCAATTCTCTTTTCCACAGAATGTCACGCATCTCTGGTAGGCTATTCATCTGCGGCGAAGGTCGCTGCCAGTGGCAGTGAAGTGTTGGGGCACCTAGTGCCACGGGATTGTGTTTGTGGAAACATCAAGTGGGGGTGTACCGTGCAACAGCCGCAAGATTGCGGATGTGTCGCATACGTATGACTTATTAGGATCGGACTGGACGGGTTTTGGATCTGGTGCGCTACAATGGTGCTTCGCATAAGACTGGACAGGTCGTGGCACTGCGCCGACCATTATGAAAAGTGCCCACATACGACCGCAAATTAAAAAGGCAGAGGACAAGTGTTGTAAACAAGCACAAAAGATGCAACCAATTATAAAACAGCATGACAGGAAGAAACAAAGACGACCTAACGTTTGAAGGCGATACCATTGGTGGGGACTATGGGGTAGCTAACTCACAGAGAAAGCTTGAAGTGAATGCCACATTGCTTGACTGGGGCTGTCGGTGTTTTTGCGATCGAAATCGCTCATCAGGCTTCGAACGGGCCTTAGTGGTCAAGAAAATCTTCCATGATGAAGAGGTTCGGTCTGAGCAAGTTCTTTTTGCCATGGGGTGAATTGATGGTTGATAGATGGTCCTGGTAGATTTGTTGTGAATTGATGGTTGGTACATGGTTGGTTTGTGGCAAATTGGTGTCATCCTTTTGATCATCAGAGCTGGCTGCCTAGAGATATTGGGCTGTCATGATCAACGGCGATCCGTGCATTTGGCTCTGGTATTACTTCTGTTTTAATCAGTGTTTGTTTTACTGTAATCATTTTTTGTTTTAATCAGTTTTTCTTTCAATTACTTATCCACCGCCGTTCATTTTTGGTGACAGCACCCTTAGCGGTAATCTAACCGCTGCATTTGGCTCAGTTTTTGTTTCAATTCCCGGCGTTTGCACTCCGCGGAGAGACGCGCCAAAAAGCCATGGTGATGAGACCTGAATCCGTTGAAGCTCGAGCGTGTCCGGTGAGGGTCACATGGTGGGTACGCCGCAGCCAACCGCAGCAGCCATCAAAAGCTGACAGTAAATCAAGCCCTTTGTTCAATCGGGGGTGCAAAATCCTGCAACGACAATTGCAGTTAGTCTATGAGTAAAGATACGTACGCGAGAAATGATCAATGATCATAATATTGGGTGAGGAGGCACAAGTTCATTGCATAATGCAATGAAGCCACCCAAAAGTTAGGTAGTACCTAAAATAAGTAGACATATACACAGATATATGATGTTCACCAAGCAAGATATACAAATATCTTCCAAGTCATCAGCCCCTTTGGGTTTAGCCACGGTGGCTCAGGGCTCAGCTGAGCTGCGGTCCAGCACGGTTAGATTTGTCAGTCAATGAGTCATGAGTGGTCAATTGTAGAATTCAATGGTTAGTGAAGTAGGTAGCTAATTAGTACTCAACATTTAGTATCAAGTAGCTGCTGATTAAGTAGTTAATTACTGTAGTAGTTAATTGTAGTATCAATGAGTTAGTTTCGTTGGTCAGCAAGTTTCTCAGTAGTCAATTGTGTCAACTATAGCTTTTCTTTTCAACACACGTTTGATTGGCATTGAATATCCTTCTTTGCACCGAGGATTTGCAGATGTTGTATGTTTTGCAAAGGTTTGAGTCCGTTTTTTTCAAAGGCAACTTGTTTCTGCAAATGCACAGCTTCGGCATAGGCATTCTTCAAACGTTTTGGAGACCAAGGTGTGTTCATGCAGTTGTATCTATTGTGTACGCATGTCAGCATGCATTGGAGGAAAGATCCTGGCCATGATTGGTTCAACTGGTGCTGGCGCCCCATGAAATTGGTGAATAAAGATGTTCTTGAGGCGTTCGCTCACGTTCCAGCAGATGACCGGCTGCAGTTGATCACATGTGTTGGACATGTTTGGGCATATGTTGGTATGTGATAGGGCTACTATGCCCAGGTCTGCCACCAGTCTTAATTTTGACTTTGCCCAAGAAAGATGGGCTTATGAGGGCTGTGATGAACCTGCCCCCAAAAGCAGTGACACTGCACAGAGATTCCGAGCTTCATCTATAGCTTCATTTACCTTCATGTCTTCATCTAGCTTCAGCTTGTTGTGGATGAGAACGGCTCAGGAAGATTGGTTTCTGATGATGCCCAACTTGTTGGATGAGCGGCCTTGGCAGCTGGCATGCGCTCGAGCGGCCAGCGGCAACTTGATGCATAGCACTTGCCCTTGGGGAGGTCACCTCATCAAGTTCCAGTTGCGAGACATCCACGTGAAGGACGCGCCAAGGCTGCTCGAATAAAGCTGACCTTGCGACTCATGGGGAGGTTGTGAAACCAGTGAGTCGTGCCCAAAGGTCAACTATGCAAACCTCAATCAACACGAGCCAGACGGTATCGAATTGAAAGGGCACAGAGCCTGCCAGGGTAGCGCAGTACAGTCGTCAAGATATTTGTCATCAAGTAGCGGCTTCTTTGGGGCAACAATCAGTGCAAACCGATTCGATATTTGGATGTTTGAAGTCCAAATGCTTGTGATAATCTTGTGATATCTTGTGATGACGGAGCTTCAACCACCAAGAAACGGGTCATTTGAGTCATTTGGGAGGTGCCCCGGATGCGGGTCATGTCGACATAATGCTTATGTCCCAGGCAGTTGTAGGTTGGAGAATGCTTTTCATGGGAGGATCCGTAGATTTTGTATTTTGACCTGGCTCGTTGGTGAAATGCGCCAAGGAAGTCCAGGAATGTGATCGTAAGGCCAGAAGTTCGACATCTTCATCAGCAAAGCTGCTCCATCAGTGGTGTCTCGGTTCAGCTTTGTTATCTCACACTTTTTGTAGGGTGCTGGTGCCAGAGGGACATGGCTTTCATTTCATTCTAAATCATGAATTCAAGCCCCATTGAAATGCCAAAATCATGGTTCACGAGTTAGTAGCACAAATTCATAGTGTATAGAGTGTGTCAACAGGTGAAGGTGGAGGATGCTGGAAAAACTCTTGTGTATTCGTCACTGCTGGGTTTTTATGATGCAAATGCTGCACTTTAGATTGAAAGTCTTCAAGAAATACCAGGGGACCAGTGCCCAAAGTGCACAAGGTGAAACTTGAATTCGGTTCACTCGCTGGCATGACTTCGCCATGGCACAACACATGGGCCATGGCGTGGCCTTTCCTTCATCGGCTGCGAGGCATCACTGTGAAGAGTTGGGATTTCATCGCTCCCGGGGAAGCCACGGTTCACGCGTCGGTGTCGTGGAGCATCGCTCGGCTGTGTTCCGTGTTGTTTGGCAACATGGCTGCGCCTGTCCTGAGCTGCCTTTACGATGAGACTGCGTCAGTGGCATGGCACCAGACCGTGAAAAGAGACGTGGATTTGCATTATGAGCTGTTTTATTTTGGATATTGCCGTTTCATCTCGCTAGGTTGAGCTCAGAACAAGTATATAAGTGACCAGTAACCAGGGAGATCAACCACGTGCTTGGCTTCTAGGACGCTGATCAGCCCAAAAAACACCAAGGAGATCATCCGCGTGCTGGGGATAGTGCTTGCGCATTTTGGATGGAGGATGCGCAGCCACAGGAATACCTGATCCTGACAAGGCAAGGGCCTGGCAAGGGCTGATGGGCAGCTGACGATGTGTTTGGGAAGGTCGGATGATTATTCCCTTGCCCAGTCTTCCCCCATCTTTCCCCCATCATTTTTGTGAATGGTTTATGGTAATAGGGGGAAAGGGATGGGAAGGGATGAATATTTGGAATTGTTACTGAGCTCTTCAGCAATAATCAGGGATGCTAGAACTAGCTGTGTCGGATAGGAGCCCACTCGCAAAACGCTTGGTGAGGCCACAGGATGAAGTGGAGATGTTCACGGTATTCGTCACTCGGTTGCCTTGCTGCTTGGAAGGTTGCTAAACTGTGGGATTGCCAACGGTTTTGGTTTCACTGCTTTGCTTGACAGGAGGGACACCAAGGGCAGCGTTCGACACTTGAAGGAACTTAAACTGTTTCTCGCCTGTTGCTGGCTGCCAATTCATCCACAATTCACACTGATTGATCATTCTCTTTTCGCCATCAGTCACTAGCCATAATGGTCCCGCTGCTTGGTAGCCACGAGTAGCCAATGACTCCTGCTATCTAGTGCTTGTCCAAATCAGACCGCAACTTGACCACACTCAGGGCTGACGGAGCTGACTGACAAAATGTGCCGCGTTTCCAAGCACACGTTGAGAAAAGTAGTGTCCAAATGGTCCATACTAGTGCTAGGAATGCATGGAAGGATTTTGTTTAATTAAACCTGTGCGTTGAGCCGTGGTCAATGTTTTCGGAGGCCTCTTTGTGGAACTGATTTTGTGTTTCTTTACCATTTTCACCTCAGCTTGTTGGTGTTGGCCAGACTTGAAGCCATGGTCCCTAGATTGCGGCGATTGCTCCCCAATAGATGATCATTTTAATGGACCTAAGTGGTTCGTAGTTGAATTGAAAAACAATTCTTAAACCGTTGGACGCCCCAGCAAACAAAGACTAACACATTTTGGAATGGTGGAAGTTTAAAGTCACCATCCGTATAGCTACTACTTGGAATTCCACTGCTATGAACTTTGAACTGAGGTCGTTGCCCGCGTGGATCGCTTTGCAAGCTGGGCCAGACACTTGCCCTTGCCCATGGGGTTCAGGTCGTACAGCCCATGTGGGCCTCCAGGTGGTTGCAGATTTGAAGGAACCATGACGGGCACCTGGTTGTGATAGGTATACTCCCCACAGCAACGGATAGCACCAACTGTCCGTTGAGCGATCACAACTGAGCTCAACACTAGGAATCAATATCACAACAACGGGATAGCAATATATGCAATATTGCGATGTGATGATTTGCTTCGATATTAAACCATGCACTAAAACAAGTGCAAAGCAAAGGCCTTTGAACTCTCAAAATAGGTGATGAAACTTACAAACTAGGGTTGGCCCAATTTGGCCATATTTTTCTGTTGTGTGTACACCCCTCTGACATCTCGATTTCCGTGCCTGAATCATCTATCACTCACCTTCGTCACCCAACCGGATAATGTTAACAACAAGGATGCTTTGCTTATTTCTTTGGCCAGCTTGTAGCATTGAACGTGGTACTTCCTTTTGTTCGGTATCATCATGCATCCAAACCTGCTACACGACTGTTGTTGCATAAGAGGAAACACCTCATGTAATCATAATCACTGTTGTAGCATTAGAGGAGAAACCTGACATGCAACAAGTTGAAGTGACACTGAGTCCCTAATTGCTACTAATTCCTGCCTATGACTCGGTGTCACTTCTAGGGCTGGCCGTCCCCACAGTAAGGCGGCCACTTCGGCCTGGTGCTACGCCAAGCGTGGCGAACTGCTGACGCCTTCTTGAACCGTCCGGGCATCGCGGAGTTGCGGAAGGTGGATGAGCGCTTTTACGTGGCCTGGTGGTACGCTAGGCACGGGCTCCTGCATCTTGTTGTGGTTGGGCTTTTCGTGATTTCCTGTTTAACATGATTTTCGAACATTGGATGAAAGCAAGGCCAGGGTAAATACAAAGGCAGTACGTTCCTAATCTCATTTCCGGGTGCTTTTTGGCCCTGGAATGAGGCGTCTACTGTAGTGTTCTGTTCTTGCGTCCATGCTTTTTGGAACTTTGCTTCTGCATTTATTCTTGGACCATCGCACATTTTTGGCATGTCTGTGATTATTGTTCGCGACCTGCGTTCACTTTCCTTCAATCGTGTTTCCTGGTTTTTTGAAGAGGAAATTTCTAGACCACTCGTGCCGTTGCCTTCTCATATTGAGCCTTTGGGAAGACACAGCCTTGTCCATGGAGACATAGCAGGTGCTTAGGATTGGTGTTTTTGCAGAGGCCTTTGTGGGAACGGGGCCCGTGCTAAGGTTCATCTTTGTTTTCGACTGCTCACACCCTTTCATTCTTTCTCATCGTAATTCCTAGGTACATGGGGGTTTGTTCCTGCATTCACATCATGATCAGAATCAGGATCAGAGGATCATCATTCCAGTTCAGATTGTCGTCATCATCATCACCATCATCACCATCATCATCATCGTCATCAGAAGCTATCATGATGATGAGTTATTCGAATATTCCATTGGCTTTTTGTAGTTGTCTCGAATCTTTGTGGGGCCAAGCAAGCTTTCACTCCTCCCTCTTGCTCCTTTTCCCTCTTCCTTGCCTCACGCAAAACCTGCAAAATGATACAAAATGCATGATTCAATACACCCAATAAACTGAACCTTCGGGATGGCAATGGAAAACACATATACTTGAATTACATTAACCCTACGCGCATACTTACTGGGAGTATATGTCCCATATGGCTTACCATTCGTTGACGGATAAGTTTTATCGATTCCACGTGATTCCACGATAATTAACGTTGAACATGGTTTCAGGATGTTTCAGGAACCTTGTGGCCATCACAATCGACCTAGACCATATAGAAATCACAAGTGGTAAGCACTCCGTGCCTCAAAAAACAGTGGTCATTCCATCGCTTGAGAACAGCCAGCCACATCAAGTTGGTGTAGGCTCTGTGCACTGAAGGGCACTGTGCATATCACGTTGGGAGATACGCATTGCATTGCTTAGCGTATCGCTCCATGCAGTCAGGGCACCGTTGGTTCAGTCTGAATGTTATTCAAACTGAAGTAGATCTTGCAATCATACACTGCAACACACACACACACACAAAAACTCACGCTAGCTCACATTTTCTACATACATATGTCTATGGTTACATATGTGTGTACTCAATCCTGGTTTGTGTTTTGACATGACTGTTCAACGCGAGGGGGAAATATACTTCAAGCACCCTCTCTGCAGTTACATTTAGTTTGTTTCAGTGTGCAATCTGTTCCGTCTCACCCCCACCAGCAGTTCCAACATGTTCCAACTATCACTGTCCGACTGAGCATCAGATATACAAGTTGTTTGATTGAGCGACTGGTAGGCAACCAGACATGGACTATACCATGATCCGAGGCCTGACGAGCATTCACGACGTTTTTTGAGACGGCGGCAGCCGAGGTCGTTCTCTCTATGCAGAGCTTCAAGCGAGGCATGCCACTGCTGCCGGCGCTCGAGGGTGAGCCATGCTGCACCGAGATCGACGCAGGGGACCGCTTAGGCTTGCGTCGCTGGAAACGCTTCGAAACGGGGCCCAAGTTCAATCTCTCCCTGTGCCATGGCTGTGCGGCTCCTGCGTTCCTGGTGTGTACTGGGATTCCCCACTGGCAGGAAGCCTTACGCTAGGCCCTGGAAAAGCTTCATGGAATCTCGTGCAATTGATATGTTTTGGGCGGTGAAAGTTTGTTTGTAATTTCGTAGCATGCATTCGGGTCTGGCTCAGATGCTAGCATCTAAATGCTGGAAATTGGATCCCCAAGCCGCGAGACTAGGAACTGGGCTCCTAGTACGTAGCATCAACTGATGTGACAGACTCCAGGGATGAGGAGCATCCCGACCTTCTTTGGTTGGGCTGAAGTCCATCAAACAAGTAGTATACGTCAGTAAAGTGCTCTACAATCCGAGGTGATTCCGTAGCCAGGAGGCTCACACACAAGTTTCCCGTTGTTTCTCCACGCTTGCTATGATTTGCTATGTCTCCGGTAGGTATGCGCACTCGAGCGCAGTTCATGCCGGATATGAGGGGTTACAGTACGCCACTGACTTGAACTATACCCGTGGAACAGCAAAGCATGCACGGATGTTTTTGTTGATATGGAGTCCATATGGAGGGCTGCTTTCCAGTAGAATCGATCATTGTTTACGGTATAGATAATTTGATTGGTGACTTGCTGGATCTGGTTTTTCCTGACAATTCATTCTTGTTTGCTAGTCGGGCATTTTTTTGATTGTTTTTTTTGCTTTTCTGCTACTCTGCCAGCTTTTTCGCTTGCTCGGGTTCTTGGCTTCTTTGCTTTCGTGCTGATATACTTTTCGGCGTTTCTGATTCACTGAACTCTCTCTGTTCTTCTTTGTTTTTCCTCTCTATTCCTGCCTTTTCACGTCTTTTGATGCAAACCTGACGCATGATGTGTGTGATTTGGGAGACATTGCATGGCTTCAGCAAGCAAACCCTACCACAAGCAACAACGGCAATGAACGCATTATGAAGGAAAACGAGGCCACAAGGAGAGCAAGGAGAGCAAAGAGAGCAAGAATGGTAAGACTAGCAAGAAGGGCTGAATCAACAAGAACAAGAGGCAGAAGCAGCACAAGAGAACGAGCAACAATAAGCATACGGGCAAAATACCAAGAGAGAGAGAGAGAGTCATCATCATCATCATCATCATCATCATCATCATCATCATCATCATCATCATCATCATCATCATCATCATCATCATCATCAGCATGCTAAGAACAGCAACTGCAACGCTCCCAGCTCCAAAAATTGGCAGTTGAGGCACCAGCACCTGCACCTCCATTTTGTTGCTACTTTTGATGACAGAGATTCCCGGCAATTAGAAGCTGTTTTGGGTCGGTAGGCTCATGTACAATAGTATACAATAGTCATGCAGAAAAACGCATAAGGCGTTTCAAGGGAACATTGGCAATGAGAACAATGAGAAAGTCAGTGAGCAGGCCTCACAGGTGAGCATCAAGAGCAGCGAGATCACCACAATGCCAACCGCATCCAACCGCAACATCATGGAGGGAGAGAGAATTATTTCAGACCTAATTGACATAGCTACCGCCGCAAAAACCGACAGATGCTAGGTATGTTCGCTTATTTGTGGAGCGCTTGGGTCACCAGCTTGAAACCTTCGCTGCTTGGCATAGACGGTGAAGGATCGGTTGTTGAACAGTTGTGAGCTGTTAGTCCGAATGTCTCGAAGTGAGTGGGTGCCAGTGTTTCTCAGACAGTCTGAAGCCCCACTCAAGCACTGAGGCAATGTGTCATGGTTTTTCTAAAGCCATAAAGCCAACATTTTCATGAGATCTACAGATAGATGACCCAAATAACAGGGTTGCTTTTTAGCAAGTGGTCCAAACCATGCCCACGTAGGGGGTTTCACCGAGCTTTAAGCCATAAACGTGCAATATGCCCCACGACCACCGTGGGGGCATTTTGCGTCACTTCGGGCTTGGACCCAAACCCCCCTGGGTGACCACACCTGTGAGAGCACCTTTGAAATAAGGAAGCGAAGTCCCAAAGTTCTGAACAGGGCAATTCGGAGTTCTGGCTACACTTGGGAGAACGATTTTTCAATATTTATCACTGTTTGGAACTCCAGCTGACCAGCAAACAGCCATTCTTAACCACTCCTCACCATCATGAGCTATCACTGGCTGTCACTAGACATTACACTGGTCAACCGGCTTTGCTCATGACTCATGACCCAGGGTTTTCTACCAGTTAAACTCTAATCGTTCATCAATCACTGTCGGCCAACAGTCGACCCAGTAAGTATATATTGTATTTCATTGATGAATCAATCATGATTGACCGACAATGATTGTATGGATCCAAGCATCAGATAAGATGTTGATAAAATCAGTTGGTCATTAGTTAATCTAGTTGATTGATGGCCACCGTACCAATGGCAACCCATTGGTAACCCCTTGGTACCCCCTTGGTAACCCCTGGGCCCCTGAGTAAAACCCCTTGCCAACCTCTACCCATTGACCCCTTGGTAACCCCTGGCTGACCCTCATCCAACCACCAGACTCCTGAACCCAGGACAGCTTGGATGGCCGACTCCTGGTCCCATACCAGTGCGTGATCCAACGAAAAGCCTGGGAGACCGTGCGCAAGTCCTTCAACAAGGTCCCGGTTCCCGCCAGTGCAGTTCTGGTCTGATGATGGTAGTCAAATTGACAATAATGGTAAAAATGGTTAACAATGGCAGATCCAGTTGGTTGTTGAAGAATTTGTGGTCTTAATGAAAATTGATGGCCGCTAGAGCGGCAGAAGACTGTAGAAGTTTAGACAAATATATTGGCGTCCAATGGTGAGATAATGTCTGAACATTGCTCGAATAATGACGCAAAGTGGTAGATATAGTGACGGCATTGCATGGCCAATACTTGCATGATAATAATAGGATAGTGGTCAAGAATGGTTAGCAGTAGATCCAGCATTGGAGAACATCAGCTATGGGCTAAGGATGTTGGAACTGACGAAGCAAGGGGATCCCTCCAGCTGTTGGAGTGTTCACCTGCCCAGCTGGGCGTTTCTGAAGTCATAGGGGTACCACCAAATCATTCGATATCAACCAGTCATAGTAGGTCATAGTGCCAAGCCCAGCGAGAGAGAGAGAGAGAGAGTAGGTCATAGTAATCCTTCGTAACCACATCAACCTATATTTGGGCTGTATGATGCTGTATGTATGTCATAGCATTTCATTCGATATTAATTAGGCAGTCAAAGTGACCAAATCAACCAATCCCTTTAGGGTACTGTAGCCCTAGACCCCCCAGGTGTCGCCTCACCTTGGCGCCTGCGCCAGGTGTATCCTCTACAGAAGACCGCTTACCGCCACGCCAACGGTGGCTCCGGAGCTCCCGGAGTGCGACCTGGTGCTGATCGGAGCGGTTCGGGCAAGCAATCGATCTTGGAATGGATAAGCAATGGTAGCAATAACAGGGTTTTCAACCATAGGGGATGGTTATAGGGGATGGTCACCACAGGGAATGGTAGCAATAACATTGGGATTTCATCATCAATAACAGGGGATGGCAACAATTCTAGGGGTAACAATAGCAAGGTCAATGTTAGCAATCATAGGGGTTGCAAACATAGGGGTTCATAACAATGATAGCATTATATTAGTAATACTAATTAATAGAGGTAATGGCAAGGCTAGCAGTGTTATAGCGTTATATCAGAAAACATAGCAATAATGATAGCAACAACCATTGGGATGATGGCAATATATTCTAGGGGGTTCAAGTAGCAATAATAGGGGTTGTTTAGCTTTTTTTGGCAATGAATTAGTCTGTTAAGTAATGACAACAAATGATTGCTTTGATGGGAATAGCCGATCATTGGTAAGATCATGATGCTGCTGCGCATGATGATGATGATGATGATGATGATGATGATGATGATGATGATGATGATGATGATGATGATGATGATGATGATGATGCTGATGCTGATGGTGATGGTGATGGTGATGATGATGAATCATTACAACTAATAATAGGTAATAGTGATTGCTATGATGGGGATAGCCAATCATTATAGCAATGATAGCAGTAATGACAACTAATCGTACTGTGAATCTGCAATGATCGTGTTCTTATGCATGAGTCTGGGCCATCCACTCCGCAGCATCTATCGTTGCAGGCAACTTCCAGTTGGGGGAAGTTGCCAATGCTTGCCCCCGCGGTCGGCATGACATCCGGTTGAACACTTGCCAGCAGCATCATGTTCCATTTATTGTCTAGGGTGTTTTTCCCTTCCAAGAAGGGTTTTTCCTACACAAATAGACCATCATCTGCTCAGCTGACTGATTATTATTGTCGGAGTTCGTTCTTGGTTCTCCATATTGAGACGGGCAGATAGAATACCATCGCATTTGGAGCAGTGATTATCCCAAGTACCAAACCAGGCACCCTCAAACAAGAGACCCACCGTTCTTTTGGATACTTGTGGATGTGTTTTGGTTCAAGTATCCCAGGACTGCTAACCATTGGAAACTGTCGATTACAATCTTTTAAACATGCCCTGACTACTGCAAGCGAATCCAAGCAAACGTGAACCCATATTCAAAACACGAAGCCCACTTTTCCAGATATCTCTCCAAATTCTGGTTTCACACCTTGATTGAAAGCAGACTACAACTCTTTCAACCACTGCTATGTTTATTGATTGGGACTTTTTGGGAGTTACTTGAGCGGTTGTTTGATGAGTGATTAAAAGTCAAGGCCTAAGACTAAAGCACTTCCACGGTCTTTCATCAAGTGGCACTGGTCCTGCATACCTGCATGCCCAAATTCCGGGGAAAAACGGTTGATCAGACTCGTTGTAGAGGTCTTGATGAAACCACCTTTGGTGAATGCATATGGGGGCTATCCCGAATTCCTGTCAGGTAACAACAGGCGCAATTCAGACCTGCTTCGCCATAAATCCTGGCCTCCCCAGGCCCAAGTTCATTGAGGAGGTGAACCCAGCTTCTAGCGGTGAGGGTATCCATTGCCGGCCACCAAGGCATGAGGATGTTTCTCCACGATTCGTCCCGGCCGCAGCCCTGGACGTGGAATCCATGCTGGAGGAACAGCTGGCAGCGGCACAAGGCCCGAAGTTGGTGGTGCGAAAGACCTTCCTAGACCTACAGGCGGGCTATGGCGGGCTACAGCGGGGGAGGGGGTGGAGGTGCGCCATGTGATGCCATGTGATGCCATGTGATGCCATGTGCATGAACTCACATGGGTCGTAGTGCTGCATGGGTCGTAGTGCTAATTGACAGATCAGCTCATGGCGCAGGAGGGGCTGGTAGACGCGACACTTGAAATATCATTGCCACCTTCCCACCATGCTGTGTTGGCTGGTCTGCATGCGAAATAGTTCCTCAACAAGTACAAGAGCGTGAGTCCGATTGGACAAGAACAGGGTAGGAAAGTGCAAGTAAGCTGTACCAGCATCCTGCAGTATATGCGTCATCGCCAATCATATACTTCAGTTTCCGAGTTATAGAGGAACCAGTTTGTATGCACACGCGGGGCAACACCTGGATCAAATCTGGCAATTTTTTCCTGCAGATCACGTGCCGTTGTGTTCCCAGGACCAGGAGCAACTGGTTGGCAGAGCATCGCGGCGACCCAAAACCTTCACGTTTGGCAGGCTCAGGGCCCACTGACAGTAGAGATGGTGGGCTTACCATGGCTCCGTTTTGCAGCTACCTGCGTTGCACGCACCACAGCTTGCCTATGTGTAAAGATGATGTGATGGCAAGCTCCCGACCACACTGTTGCAGAGAGGATCGGGGTGTGGGAAATTCAGCAATTAGCCTAGTCAGCCTGCGTTTTTACAGATGCGCTATGATGCGCGTGCGGTTTTTCTCCAGGACGTGTCTGCAACTCCCATGACAGTTGCAGACAGCATCCGGGGTCAACCCCTGCGGCTGCTGCAAGAAACACTCAGGGCTTCGCGCCGACGCCCGCGTGAGCACGTGGCTGGCGCCCTAGCACTGGTTGTACAGATCTCTCTTTAGCCTGGCAGTAGCAAGCCGGGCTTTAAAAAAAGACTGTCATCCAGGCAGTTGCTCCACCAATTCTGGATTTCCATGGTTCCACGATTTGTTTGACAGTACTGAAATCCGGTCGAAATCCTTCTAGCAGGCGGTTTTTTACAGGTGCCACGGGCATCCAGGATTGTTTTCATCCGTTCAACTCGCTCGCATTATATAGATGAGGCGGAAAAGTCAAAGCTGCTTGGTTCAACCTTGGCAAGGTTGGATCACATGCAAAGTCAGAACGCACTCTACTACCAGTACTGGTATAGACATGCAATCTGAACTTGTAATCCATTATAATCCCATTGTAGTATACTAACATCGTATACTGACTACCAAGTATATATACTCGCTTCATGCAATCTTATTTGTGGGTGAACTTGGTGTCCGTGATGTGCATCACAATGCTATGCCTGCTTTCTTACCCCTCCTTTTGCCTCCGCATGTTCCCACGGCGGACATTCGACAATTGGTAGCCGCTAGTAGCCGCGCTGTTCTAAGCTGCGCTGTACTTTGCAATGCATTTTGGGCACACGTCGGGAGCTTGCTACTTGATCTTCTTGCATTGAATCCTCCTCATGGTCGCAAGAAACCTTAGCAAGAAGATCAAGTAGCAAGAATTGAAAACCCCCCAAGAAAATCAAGTAGATATATATATATATATATAATGCAAGAAACGTTTGCGACTGCAACCAAGTGCCCTCCCAAGAAGTGTGACCGGCCGCGGAGGAGCCATCAGAGTCTCAAGTCTCCACCGTGCTGGCACTGGGTAGCCGGGCTTCCCCAGCAGATCGGCACCACGGTTGGACGGATGACGGATGATGACGGATGAGAGTGCCAGGTGTTGGTTGCCCTGGGATACTCCAGGGTATTGTTCCGCTACTTGGCAGCGGAATCTTGCAAGACAACTGGATATGGTATGATGATGTATGATCGTGAGAGATGGTGAGACAGTGATATGATTTGTTGCTGAAGTGGTTGAAACAAGCAGTCACATCGTCACTGCCAAATAGTATTAAATAGAACGAGGGATGGATTTTTGGATATTTAGGGATGTTGGCTTCTTTATGTTTCCACAACGAACGTGTCGGATCCTTCCCACCTGCACACTTTCTGAATACTCAGTCACAAGCTGAAAGTACAGACACATCTAGACACATTTGGACACTTTTCCTCCGGAATGGTGTCAATGTGGTCATGTGGTCGTCTCATCAAACCCGCCTTGTTGTTCTTGCCTTTGGGCCCGGGTATGGAGTTTTATCATATTGGAATATATTGAAACCGTCCATCAATGATCGGCAGGTCATACAACGAAAGGTGGACATTTGTTTACTTTTGCGTGTTTTTCTGCACATGCAATCTGTTGCAATTTGTCGGCGTTTCTGTCACAACAGCTTTAGTTAAGGGGACACGTGCAAACATTTTGGTGTCGACTGCAGCTGAGGTTGCCCCAAAAGTAAGATTTCCAAGCCGGGTTTGTCAATCCCCGAAATTGGCCGTTGTGAATCCTTGATCCGTCAAGACCATCACGGGGTTGCCAGAATGCCTCAGAAGTTGTGATGGCACTGTCATGCCCATCTGTTGTGAAATCTGGGCAGCCTGAAAGCATACAAAAACCACTGCTGTTGCAATTTGTTTTGATGTGGTTTTTAAGTGTCTTCGGAAAGCCACATTAATACAGGGGGCATGCTGGTTGTGGACCCCAATTTCATGGTGATTGTTATTGCTTTTTCATTTCGAACCCTCCGTGACCATATTAGGCTATTACAATATTACACATGTTTGTGAAACTACCACCGCTGTTACAGTAGGTAAGCATTACTGACCATTACCATTTTTAGTTACTTATTAATCACCCATTATCGCTCGTGGTTGGACAGCGTTGTTATCATTTAGTAGGCCTTTAAATTATACAATACATATTCTTATAAGCATGCATGATCAACCAGAAAAAAAAATCACCATGATGTTTAAACCGCCTCCAGATAGTTCGCCGTGTCCGCTACAATAAATCATGATGAATCATTAGGCTGTCACTAACCTTTACCCTAAGATTATAATGGAATTTTTCATTCACACCAAGCTATTACCCATGCAGGTCTTCCAGCTTAATCTATTATCCTCAATTGACGATCATTAACATGAACATACTAGCACCATTCACACTATCATATTCTCCTTACCTATCATTGGCCCACTAATACTTAACAATCTTAGCACTATCCTATTAACCATAACAATCATTGATATAAACCTATCAACCAGATATTTTCCCTTATCATTAACCATCATCTATAACCATATTAACCTTCTCATTACCCAGATGCTCCACGTACCAGGGTTTACCTCGTTTACCGATTCACCATGCATTACACGCACATGTGTATATATCATCTTTATATATATATATATTACCTCATGCTATCCATATAGTAACCATATACTAACCTGATCATCAACCATATTGCCAGTTTCCACTTACTCACCATATTAATCAGATTAATTATTAACCTATTCACTACTATTAATAGGTAAAAAGTATTCACTTTTTACTAGATTATTCACTATCTAAATTCATGGGTAATCAATTTATATGGTTCACTAATCATTATTACCCAGGTTAATGGTTAGCTGTTAAGTCATCATGATCAATGAACCGCAATACATCTACAGTAATATTATTGGCCAATATTCATCAATCATGTGATATATGAACTTATCATTATTCAACCAGTCATATTAGCCATATGAATAAGTTGATAGTTAATCTGATTAGTGAACCTGATAATTTGATGGTTTACTATCAATAGTTGAACCATAATACAACGTACTAGATACACCTGCTACAACTAGTATTACTAGTTGATTGATATTAATCAGTCATATGATATATTCAGTTATCATTAGTTAACTTCTTCATATGGCTAATATGGTTCGCTCACCATGGGAATCATTCACCGCATCACCAGGTGCACAGCTCCAGCTGGGAAAGGCTGCAGATGCTGTGGGCTGTGCGGCCACCTGGTGGGCACCGGCTTCGTACGGCTCGATGCTCATGGTTGATGCCATGGCATCTTGGGAACTGCTTGGGAATATAGCTGTGCATAGTGGTTGTCAATATGGCTATGGCTCAATATCAACCAACCAATCATGGGGGATGATATCCCACAAAAATAGGGAAAACAATGGTTAATGATGGGGAACCAGGGGTACGGGGTTTTGACTCACAGCCATTTGAGCAAGATTAATTACCATATACGAACTTTAGACGAAATTCACATATCAGCCATGTCATGAACCCCGGATCCCCTATAATTAGCTGGTGCTTAGAGCAGCTTTCATCAACATAGTTGCCAATTGGCCAACTTTTTGATCATTGACCCTCATAATTGACCAGAAACTGGGAATCATCCCTGCGTATCGCATATGTCTGCATTGTTGTCATTTGTTGTCAACGATGGTTGCTTCACCAACATCATGAAGCAACATCATTTGATCATATTCACCATCAGCAACCTGGTGACCCTGTTTGGAGGCTCCGTCAGGGTCCTGTTGGTCTGTTGGGAACAGCACAGCCCAACCAATAATTCACAGTCATATCATCACTACCATAATGCCACTTGAAGATGATCATCCAGATCCGTGCCAATGGCGAGTCCAAGTCGTGGTGGAGGAGCAGTTTCAGCAATGGGGTCCCAACTTCAGGCCTTCAAACAGTGGCAGATGCGCTGGAGCAGTGTCTTGGTTCAACGGCGAGCACAGTGAGCATATTGATCAAGTTATTGAACTCATTGATCATCAAGCAGCTCATGGTCAAGCAAAACACGGGAGGCATGCCGTTGTGAGTTGCACGAGTTTTGGAGATGCCTTGCTTGGTCTCAGTGCATTTCTCTATGGCATTGCAGGGGGTCTTGCCTGGCGTCCAGGAGACCAAACAATCCCAGTCATTCCCAGTGAACCTTTTCATGCTAATCTGGTTGGAGAGACTTCTCAGACTCATGACCATGTCAAGGCTATGTAGGGACTACAATAAACAATGGCAACGGAAATGACCATCTCCGACAGAGAACACATGTATATAATTATATATTTTTCACGCGAGGGTTTCACTTGTTGCCGGGATATCTCGGGATTGCAGCCCAATGTGGAAGCTACCATCCCCAACTCAGGCGAGAAGATCAAAGTGTCGTTCAGGCCTGTCCGTGATTGGCTTGAAAAATCTGCGATTTGGTACCCCGATATGGCTTGGTAGTCATGCTTTGTGACTGTGCATGGTACATTACAAGTGCTCAGCTACTAGCCAGTATCAAGCATGAGTAACCACCACCAACATCCATGACAGAGCACTAAATTGACCATTGCCAACCACGATTAGCACTATGCTGGTGCCAATAAGCCAAGCTTCGGATCAAGCTCCGGCTGCATTTTGGGCCCAGGCCAGCGTGTACCACACGTTGGGTGCTGCACATCGGGCCAGAAACTGAGGGCTGTAGCGATTTGTTTTTCCTGTGATTTTGTGGAAACTCGTGCCAGTGTCTCGGAAATGTTGGTTCTACCATCTATATAGTTTTCCAAGCAACTATGGTTGCAGCACGGAAAATGCGAAACATGTTTGGTTTTGTATGACTGCCGCTATGCTAAAACCACACACACACACACATATATATATAACCACACAACCACATATAACATCATCTAACCACACGATCACTATCACCAGGGGTCACCAACTAGGACTTCTATACTCGCTCCCGTGCTTTCAGCTTGGCCACGTTGGGGCTTCAAGGGACACTCCAAGGCCTTGGGTCAACATGGCCAGGCACAGTGAGCCCCTCAGCTGCCAGACCCCAACGAGCACGTAGCGGCACTGGCCAAGCACAAGGCCAAGGCCAACGATCAATAAGGAACTTCTGATGACTGGCCACGATTGAAGTTACTAGTTGTTACTACTTGAAGTAACTAGTTATTCAACTTCTACTAGTAGACTACTACTAACTAATTACATCTAATTGCTAGTCATTTCAGTTGTTACTACCACTTCTTCTATTCTTTGGCTCTCGTGTAGTGTCAATAGTTTGTCAGTCTGTCGTGCCCGGTCTACACTGGAAGATCGCCCACGTTAGGCACATTTGCACTGTAGGTGGGTGAAGGTGGGTGGAGAAACCGTTGACATTTTTCGCCCACTTGCGCGTTGATCTGTTTTCTCAGCTTCCGATTAGAAGATAAAATCATGCAAAATCACCTCATTTCACCTTATTCTGCCTGAGAGGGGCTGCTGCATGCTTCACCTCACAGCCCATCTCGACAGTCTTGCTAATTGTAGGAGGTTGTATGTTGCAGGTTGAGGGTTCACATGGTCCCACGCGCTTGGGATGTCCAATACGAATTCGTTGAGGTGCGTAAACACCACCCATGAAATCCCACGACATCCTACGATACACAGCTGTCCGGTCTCAGGTACGGAAGACATGCAATTGATCTCTCCGCTGAACAACCTGGGAGCTGAAGCACAACAACTTTTAAGATATCACGAGGCCGCCAGAGTGGATGATCTTCGGACCTAGGTGCTTAGCTTCTCTTTGTTTGCTATGGGAGGGCCTATGATTGTTGGCATTGGATGTGCACATGATTGAATGCATCGAGATTGGTGAAGTGATCAGTCTGATCCTCCGCCATGATTTGCTATGCCAAACTGGACTTTCCAGCACATACCCTGCGGTTCCAAAGCCTTTCTGGTGCTGGTCCCGGGGCTTGTGACGGCTTGTGGTACTGCGAGAATGGCTTGATGGAACAAGATGGAACAACCCTTTGCTCAAACAACCTTGTGTGATACTTTCTGGGCAACCTGGTATCGCGTGAAACCTGTGTTTGACAGCGTGTGCTCATGCAAACTATCCATGACTTTCCCATCAACCCACAGCATTGAAGTATCTTGCCTTTAGGAGTTGGACCTCAACCCAGCGCGTTTCTACGACCCTCACCACTTGCAGAGGCCAAAGATTTCTATTTGCGGGCTCTGTCCTTGGAAAAGAAGCACCTGGGAGCTAGGCGGGGAGGTGGGCTTGGTAACCGGAGCCTTTCAAACAGAGAGCCCAAGTGATGTTGCAGGAAGGTAGTGAGATTGACCGGCAATTGCTGGAGAGCACCTCCTTCAAACTTCTAAATCATGCGCTTTAGGTAGAGAAGCTCGACTTATTTGTGCGTGTATTCGGTTCCTGGTAGATCTGGCAGACGGTGAATCACTTGGAACCTGGGACTATGTTCCACCCAGGTCGGTCCTTCACCGCTGAGCCCTTTTCTGGTCCAGGCATATTACGACTGCGACGACGTTGGGCAATCTCGGCGCGGTCTATGTACAGCCGGGGTGCTTGTTGATGACCCCCAATTGCATCCTCAAGATTAAAAAAGATGCTCAAAGCAGAGTATTTGTCACTTGCCAAGCACTTTCTCATACTCTTGAACACCTCCGCCAGGATCAGAATGATTGCAAATATATCATAATAAAACTATAGATATTGATTTCACAGGTCCGGGGAACTGTGTCGTATACAGCCTTGCGGCACATCTTCACCTAGTAACACGTATGATTTGGATCACTCAGAACGTTGGTGGCCATAGGTCAAGTTTCGGATTTGCAACTGATCATGTTTGAACAATCGCTATTCCCATCCAGGTTGAATGGTTGGCTTCACTTGGTTTCCCACAGCTTTGACCAAGGTATCACGAGTGGCAAATCATAGTGGTGTAGCGGTTGATGTGCTTCATATAGTGGGTGGGTAACTGGCTGGTGGATGAATCTGAGGCTCAAAGAACCTCAGGCTGTTCAGTGCCTTCAGGGTGCCTTGGAGGTGGGTGTGACGGTGTACCTCAGCTGGTGAGGCCATGGTTAACTTGGAAAAGCAAGTTGGTGCTTTTGAGCATTTTTTCCCAAATATTTGGGGTGATAGGTTGGTTCACTCATATTTTGGAAAGGTTATAGATGATACAATGATACCCCTTGACGTTGATTGAGAATGCATTGACATGTCGTATTCATTAAGCCTGAGCTGGCTAGCACAAATGCAGATGTTCAAGCTGCCTGACTCAGCAAGCCGATGAACATGTCTTGGGTAACTCCCTGGGTGACCTGGGTAACCAAGCAGCTTGTAGATGATGGTGGTCAAGGATCCTCCAGGAAGGTGCCAAACTTGGCAGTTCCAAGAGTTCCACCATCTTCCACCTTTCAACGCTTGCGGTTTGGTACCTCAGTGGTTCGGCGGTGGTACCTCCGTGTTACATGGACATCCCAAGCGCACCTGGCAAGCCTGGCATGTCCAGTTGCAGGTTCAAAAGCAGGAGCTGGGCTTG
The DNA here is from genome assembly GCA_009767595.1 of Symbiodinium kawagutii. Classification (NCBI taxonomy): domain Eukaryota; class Dinophyceae; order Suessiales; family Symbiodiniaceae; genus Symbiodinium; species Symbiodinium kawagutii. The sequence goes on along the minus strand of VSDK01001115.1, from coordinate 222,936 downwards.
TGCCACCCCAGTGTCGCCAGCACAATGCCGGGGGGCCTCATTCTTCTTTCAAGCAGTTGGTTATTGTCAGTCTAATTCAGCACCAGTTTGCAAGAGTCCAAGAACAGTCAGAACAGTTGTATACCCGCTATGGTTTTGAAGGGCCATGAAGGGCCATTCAGACCATTCATCTTCACACTTTGATTTTGAAAGATTGGCAGGGCGTACGGGCCAATTCGACATCATTCTGTGAGTCACTTCCATCTACTGCCCCTGTTCCAAGCTCAACCAGCCCTCCAAGGCACAACTTGGGAAACGCTTTGGCATCGCTGGGCCAAGGCAAGGCCGTTCGGAAGCCCAGGGTCCAAAGGCTTGGACGACCGGCACCGGGTGGTGACACCAACCCGGGGTTGACGTTGGTGCTGGGTTGGTGCGATGCCTTCTGACATGGAAGCGGTTTGGTAGCGGTCACAATGACGTGATGGATTACCAGACCATCCATGACCTGGAAACTCCCAGCATTGATCAGTTGCATTTTGATTGTTTTCCTCCGCGACCCTTTGCTATCCCTACCCTTCCAGTTGCCTCTACAGTAGTTATCGTTGTTTGGGGTTGGTTCCCCATTTTTCAGGTACCTGGAAGGCTAGGGTATCCTTTGCAGTTCCCTGTGCAACCTTTGAAGCCTCAAGAGCTCAAGCGCGGGGTTCTTTCGGATTTCTGCTGGGCCGGTGCAGCGCAGCCCCAGATGTTTTGCGAAACCTGCTGTGTAGAGGCGGATGGAACACCGGGCAAGGGTGGTGATGGGCTTATGCTGGTTGGTGCTTTTCACCATGGTAAACAATGGTCAATAACAAGGGGGTAGCAAGCAACAATACTGGTTAAGCAACTACTTGCTTGGTGGTTTCAAGCATTTTCCATCAGTTTCCCTATTATGAACAAATGGGTGGCCGGTTGACAAATATTTTTCATGGGGGTTGAAACCACCAACCAGTATAGGATGATCTGAGATGTGAAACTGAGAATTGACAATCCCATACCTTCCGAATCAAGCAAAAAGTATTTTACACCTTTGAGATGGCTTCCACATTTCATCAAGCTTGTTGTGAGCGATGTGCATGTAGCTGGGGCAAGACGGCGAAAGTCACGGCATTCTGTCACTGTATAGGTTGGTCTTTTCATCCCTTCTTGTTCGCAGCTCGTAGTAGTCCCACATCTTGAACCAGCAAAGCTGAGAGATGCTGAGACCGACGTACATCCCACATTGGCTGTCACTCCTGGTCAAACGCCCTTCTTTTTCCAAAAGGTACAAGCACTAAGGAAGTACTGTAGTGGAAATGAAGCCACATACCTAACTGAAAGTTGAGGTTCTTGTGGATCAGGTTGGGGATAAGTGCACCCAGCTTCTCCGGATGTACGCTGTATACCCGAGATTCCATGGCATTCCAAAAAATTGTTAGCTGTGATTTCCTACGGGTTATAACCATGACATAGCCGTTGATGAAGTCCTTGACTGCCCCCCTGCCAGTGGCAGGCTGGCGGATCAACAGAAGTTGGCGTTGACGAGAGGGCGCGGGGGAAGCATGGTGGATGTGGGCTATGGCTATGGTCGATATGTCTGATCCATATGGCGTTATTGGCGAAAGGTGGTTAGTCAGTTTGTCACCAGAATGGATGTCCCATTGAGGACAGAACATTACAATATGGTTAGTGGTCACCTTGATTGAGTATCTATAGTCTCAATACTGTGCAAGCAATGGTATGATGGTTAAGACTGGTCTCCTAGCAGCAGTGAGCTTAGATCCTGTTGAAAACTGATATCCTCTTCAAGTAGGGTTGGAAGGCCAGGTTGGTCTTGGGATACCATTGGAAGGCGAGGTGCATGTGTGTTTCCCAGGAGGGTGATATGCAGTAACCATTGGGATGTACCATGATGTACCGATATACCAGCTATGACCCTACGGCCATGATCGTTCACTATCACGTGATCCCGAATCCTTCCGGCAAGCAATGACTGTGACCTGGCTGGAAAATACTGACCATGGCTCATTTCCTGTGAGAGTCCAGGGGAATTCAAAGAACTCTGACACAGTTCATCACATCTCACACCGACAGTTGAAGCAACGTCATTTCTTCAAGTAATCCTACCTGCATGTTACGGTTTGCTTCATCCCACTGGACCACCAGCCGCCCTCACATTCCAAGAAGGTGTCCAATACTCAAAAAAGTAAATTGTGGTGGAGATCTTCAGTGAACCAGCCGGCTGGCACAGCTAGTCCCAGTTAGTCCCAGAATTCCAAGAAGGAGAACCCATTAGTCAAGCTTCAAATCAGGCTGAGATTTGGAAACAAATGGAAGCAATTCCCCGATCATTCCTTCTGCCGGAATCACCTGATGCCTGTCCTTGCACAACGCAGGCTTCCCCGACTGACATCATCGAGTCTCACCCGGGAAACTATGTCTACGACGTGTAGCTTGGCCACGATGAGACGGCACGTCCTCGAATTGGGTCAGTGTTCTTGGAGTAAGCTGCGTCCATCGTCAAGATAATGCTGGTCGTTGCAAGAAATTTTTGGATACGGGATGATAGGGGGATTATTCTTAGCAAGAGCGGCTGAGGTCTTACTGAGATGTCAGGGTCTGCCAGGGCCACATGCAACATTCACAGCTCATATGCCTATTAACCCAAGACTGAAAAGCTTAAATGAAAACGTCCTGCTCCAGTTTTTTTTGGGGAAACGCTGGGAGGAAACTCCTTACAATACCTTCCATTGTTTTAGCCCTCAAATTTCAATCAATTGAAAAACAGGTGCTCCTGTAGTTGTTTCCTGTCAACCGTTTCTGAGATGTACTTTTTTGTGGGCCAGCCTATGACGATCAGAGCCTCAGTGTTGGTCCAGCCTATGGTGGCTACTGGCTACTGGCTCATACTGATGCCCCCTACTGCAGATGCAAGTCCACAAGACCGGCAAGACTTGGGATAGATCCCTTCATAAAAGATCAGAAAAGATACTTGAAGAGTAAAAACAATGAAATCCTTCATCATAGTAATGATAGTGCATACTCTTACATATTATCATGATGGTTATTTTCGTTATTCTTGTTGTTATGATAAAATTCCGTAGCAGTTTGCGACTGATGTAGGATGGCTGGTGTGAAGTCAGCAGTACCGTAGATATCTCCTGCCAATATACAGGCCTCAGAGTGGCCAGATAGGTTGTGCAGCCACATCATTCAAGGTTGCCCCATAAGAGGATTGTCGGGGACAAGCCATGATCATTTCTTACATGACATTTTTAGAAAGCTCATCTTCACTGAAACAATGGGATGGCACAATCTTTACGAACATGTTTGATTATTACCAATGTTGATCATAAACAAGAAAAATCACTTCAGGTGAAAATCCATCATGCAACTTTCAGGGATCTGGTCGCGTTTTTGTTTGCGCATTCAGGCTGACTTCCTGAGCCACTAGGTGAGGATACGATGGCCAGCCCAGCCGAGGAAATTGAGATGCAAAGCTGAACAACTCGACGAAGCCTTCGACAGAGCGAATCCCGAGATGGTGATTGTGGCTCGGCAGCTACCATGCTTTCGCTGATGTCATTGGCAGCACAGCTCAAGCAGCACGGTAGTTTATCAAGATAGGGATGGTTAAACAAAGATTATTTGGGGGTATATAGCCCTATATCGAGAAACCACCATGGTTCAATTTCCTCTTTTCGGAGTGTGGGCGCAGGCGTTTCTAGTGATTACACACAGTATGTACGTATACCTGCGCAAATGCACATATATAGATCAATGTAATTAGTTAGTCTTATGTCATCTAGCTTCGGCAAGAGGCTTTGACCAAAATGTAGTATCCATCCATGTGTGAGAGCTTGCACGCATGGAGTAACGTAAAGTCAGGTATATCACTATTTGTAAAACCAGATGTATGCAAAGCACTTTAGTGCAATGTAGTTTGATTGCTTTCATGCGATGTAACATTTTGGATAGTATGTAATTGCACCAAAGTCGTCACGCGAGATGGGTTGCCATTTCACATCATTGCAATCACCTTTTGCGTCCTGATTTCCTCAAAAAAAACAAACTTATAAAGGTTGTGCTAAACATCAACCTGTGCAACCATGGGTCTCGCTTCATTGCAATGGCTCATCCAGTTTCAATCCAACTGAGTTTGTCACAGCCAGCAGGGCAGCTTTCACAATCGCACCGATGGCCACTGCACGTCACTGGGCACGACCAAGGTAGCGAATACCCAAGCCCATGTGGTGGCGGAGTGGAACGCCTCTTGTCTGCAGTTCCCAAAGTGTCACTGCTCCCGCACTCAGCCGGAGTGTTGGGAATAGGGCGTGTGATTGAAGATGGGCTTGGCTGTCCAAGAAGCCATCCAGTGATCTTGAGGAAGGGGCCAAAATCTTTGAGGGATGGTTTTCAGCTGGATCTTTTCTGCAAGGTCATACCCGAATTCTATAGCATACTACTGTACATGGCCAGGATGCGTGCTGTGGAGTTTTATGGGGCTGAATTTGATTTTGGTTACTCCACCAGTGAGTATCCCCCACAAAGTATTGCTGAAGCAGGATATGTTCGGAGGCAGGCAGCAGTTGTTTGTTGTAGGGGGTCCAATCCCAATATGGCTCCATAGCTAATTGTATCCATTGCGTGAGGGCCAGCAACAGCAATACAAGGGTGCCCTGGCTCTGAGGGAGCAGCCGACAAGCTGCACTTATACTATAAGCTCGTTGTAGTTGCCATGTGGGGGCTAACTGGGTGCACATACTGATGGTAGGTATCCGCAACATTCCGCAACCAACCAAAACATATCAAAACATCATTTTAGATGAAGAGATGGCATTGGTGCTACACACACTGATGACACACACACACACAATATCTCGCTGTGTGCCTGCGAGCAAGCCACATGTCCGGGCACGAAGCATCATGAATCAGATGAAGACTTGATTCGTTGTGCTTGGGCCTGGATCGGCCTGGGGCATTTCCTAAAACATCTTTGTTTTTGCATTTTTTAGAACATGGGCAGCAAATCAACAGACACGCATGGATAGGCTCGCCTGAAAGAAAGCCTAACGGGCGCCTCTGTCTCTTTGTTGGCGGCTGCTGTTTGGTTGCTATGGAGATGGTGCCAAAATGTGCAGCCTCAAGCTGGAATGGAAACCTTGCCGTCAAGCGGAGTAGAATATGAGTAATTGAGCCAACGTGATATGGAGATTTTCGAAAACTCAGTACATTTGTTTTTTTTTTGACCGGGCGTACCACATGATTTAGTTTGGGACATTAGTGCATTCATGGTCGCAGTATTTGTTTTTGACCAATTTGACCACCATCATTGCAACCGCTACTTCTGGCATGCAAAAATTCATGCACGATGTCACGATGATTCTTGATGCTCGTTCTTGGTCAGAGGTCATTAGCCAGAAAGTTACCAGTGTTGCTAGATCAACCGCCAGTTGAAAGTGTTACAACCGATCAGCCACCGAATCTGGTTGCCTCTTCCTTAACAAAAGTCGCGCCGCAGCTGTCCTCAGAGCAATTCTGGGCGCAGCATCTGAGGATGCCAATCCCCTCAGCAGACAGATCGGCATGTACGACCGCATCACGAAGGTTGATGGTGAGATGCTCCAAGGTTCGCCGTGATCACCAGTCGGGTAGCAGGAAGAAAAGGCTGGAGATGAAATAGGATTTTATGGGATAGCAATGGAGAACATATCATGATAATTCATGATACAGTTTGTTTATATCTAGTTGGTTTCAGTTCCATCTCTTGATGTGGGTTGATTGATTGCTATTGCTGGTTCACTATCTCTCTCTCACCTCAATAAAATGTTTATGGATACATATAGCACGCATGGTTTTTGCATAGTGGGGAGGTTGTGGCAAACAAACGCCCAGTGAAAACAATTGGTTGATTCCCTGGCTGCCATGGTGTTTTGCCACGGCACTTCGCAGCACCAAAAATATATGACCCTGGCAATCGAAACAGGGGACCTTCTAGAGCAGCGTGGGCCATTGAGCAGAAAAGCTCCATGGTTGTCGAAGTTTTGAAGCTACCAGTGCGCAAATCATGTGTTTGACACAAATCAAATCACATGTGTGTCCGCATTTGCGTGTGTGCACATGTTGAGGTTGTGCAGATACTTATGGCTACCTCACCTCTGACGGTGTTTTGATTTCGTCGTTTTATTCTGCTGTCAATGTTGCAGATGCTCTCCGGCAGCACTCTGTGCAAGCCTTTGGATGCAAATCATGAGACATATCCGGTTTTTTTTTCTCCTGAAGACGAGGATAGTCTTGAGTTTTGACACTTCAGATGACCTTTGTAGGTACCAGGTGTGCAAGTCAAACTTGCATAAAATGGCCAGATGGCAAGCCGGAATTTGAGAGACATCAAACTCCTTCAACTGATGGCGTGTTGCACGCAAAGTGGCCAGTCATCGTCATCATCATCATCATCATCATCATCATCATCATCATCATCATCATCATCACTCCTGGCATGCCTTTATGTAGTAAGGTCTATTTGTCGTACCCTCTTTGGCTCTCTTCAGGCCCGAGAAAACCGAACAAACACATTATTTTCCTGCTCTAAGATCTTTGGAGACTATGGATGTTCTGCGCAGGAAAACGGCAGATATTTAAGGGCTTCATGGATTTCTGGACAGGAAATTGTTTGGTTTCAGATTTGCAAAGTCCCAGTATGCAAAACAATGGGCTGCGTTCTGTTAAAATGGGAAATGCCACATAGTTTGTGGGTGCCCAGGAGGCGGAACATTTTTAGAATTGTTTGAGGTTTCTTTAGTTTAGTCTTTGTTGGGTTTTGTTAGGAGTTCTTAGGGTGACATTGCTTTCCTTAGGAGAAACTAGGGTGGCTTACGAACCTGCATTAGCCGAGCAATGTATGTTTTCTGTTTAGGTTCATAATGGTGTAACTTCGTTGGAATGGGTCTCGGATAGCATTTTCCAATAAATGGCAACCAATTACCCAAGGTGCTGCCATTTGCTATGAGCCATGGCTGCCAGGATGGCCAGGGTGACAGTAAGGAAAGAACTACGAGAACTAGATATATTTAGTTTTATGTAAGTAGGTTTCTTTAGGGTGAATTTGGTTTCCTTAGTTGTCTTTAGTTTCAGATACGGAGGGTAGGTCATAGACAACCTTACTGAGGGGTTTATGTGAATCACCATCATCATAGCGATCAACATCAGTCATCCAACATCCAATATCCACCAGTTTCCGAGCCAACGACTCCGAAAGCCATGTGGGGTCCAATTGCCCGGCTGCTCTTTGTGTTGTTTTTGAGGCGGCAAAGAGATCATGAAGAAACTCGCTGCGAAGGCAGGTGAAGGGACGGCGATTGTAGGACCAGTTCCGATGGGAAGTCTGGACAGCTTGGTTTGAAGCCTCAAACCGGGCGGTTGGTTCTAAAGGATTGTCATTTTATATTTTCTTCTGAGTATGTAAAAGGCATGTAAACAAAATCTATACGTGAATTCCTCACCCGGGACCCAGTTATACCTGGAGTGTTTGTTGATGGGAAATCCCAATCCATTCGAATGGAGGTGTCCAGCGGCGTGTCAGTGACGATGCAGCGACCGCAAGAACGCACCATTGTCGTGGATCGCACAGCGTGTCTCGGTGAGAGCACCTGAGATTGCTTCGGAGAGGCCGATTGTATTGTGATTTAGGTATATTTAGGTGGTTTCTCAGGTGGTGACCAAGATGGTATAAGGATGTATAAGGTGTTCTTAGGTTATTTCTTAAGTGGTGTACCTTGTGTAGGCTTGATTCTGTCGCAGCAGAGATCTGCAGAGTGGAGTTCCTTTGTCCAAATTTCCAGATTCTAGCTTCAATAAGAATCATGGCTGGGGTTCGCAACGATTGGCCACCGAGCGTCCTGAGATGTCCACGTCAGGCTTGCCTAAGATCATTGTATGAAATGTATGAAGGATCAATGATCTGATGATTTGTGCCATCCAAACCCAACTCCTCGTTGATCCACCTTCGGTTCCAGCACCCAAAGGGCCCTTTAAAAGATTTGTTTTACAGTATCACCATGTATTGTGGGTGCATGTGTGTTTCTCTCTTTGTATTTCTTTTCAGCCACGGTGTCACCATCCGCTGGTAATGCAGTTGAGTAATTGCTAGCCAACGTTTCCACACTAGAACCCCCCAAAACCCCAAACCTTAAATCAAGGTGATAACATGTGATAACCCTAAACCCTTAAACTTAACAATAAGCCTTAAATTGTTCCAAAGTTCTGACCACAGACAATCACAGAGTGACACCATTAAAACCCCATTTTTGAGACCTGGAGTCCAGCGCGGGGGCCCAGAGCTTCAAGCGGCATGGTTGTATGAGTTATGACGGCTATGCTCACCTACAGATTGTTGACCTTTCATGGGCCATGGTCATCCAAGTAAAAACTTTGGTGAGCAAAATGAACAGTACTGTAGAAATGTGGCACATCGCCATATCCATAAAGCATGCAGATGTAATCAGATGTAGCTACGGTACGGTATGAAAGAGGGTGGATGTATACACTGTATACACTTGCATGTAATTTGCATATCCTCTGTCTTCTGTTAAGGTCGTACTCAACCACATTCAGCACCCCAACATGAGCATCTACAACCACCTGTGACCTGTGGTTGTAGGTGATTAATGGTGGTTACCCGTACTTGTCTTTGAAGCCATGAGCTGGGAATCCCCTGGAATCCCACTGCAGGAGGCTGGGTATGAACCTGAACTATCGCAAAGGGACGATGGCCAAGCCCTGGATCTCTAGCATTGAGGTGGCGGTGGGAAAGCCAGCGTTCGAAGCCATCATGTAGTCGGCTGATCCATGATTGGAACAATCACCAACAGTAGTAAGATATACAAATGAAACACAAGAAGCTCAGGAATCAGTTGTAGGTACTGTAACATATTGGAACTTATTGTGATAAAGCCATACACAGCCACCAGCTTCCATAAGCTTACTGGGTTGAGTGTGAGTTGCAGTTGTAGGGGCTGAAAAACCACCAAGGCCGTGGTCGGTTATGCGGTTAGTTTGGGTGCAAGCTGTGTAGCTCAAGTGGGCGATCTTCGGTTCATACCAAGATGCCACTGTTAGTCAGACAGGTTTCACTGTGCCTGACGTATTCGGGCTTGTTGTAAGATCAGTGCACCCACTGTTGGAAAGCTGGTCAGGCAACAAGGATCTGGTGCCACTTTCACGACTTTCGTTGGTTGTTCGTTTGGGGTGCCGTGCTGCTTCCAGGAGGGCAATTGCCTTGTTCATCAATGGAATCAGGTGCCCGTGGTGAAATTGGGACGGGGTCCAGCCTGTTGTGGTCAGCAAAGGATCCATCGTGGCGCTTCACCAGATGTAGCAGGAGCTCTAGCAGGAACTTCTCATTTTTTTCTTTGATCTCTAGGTCGACAGCAAGCATTGGCAAGCTGTGCTTGGTACAGCATGTGTTCGTGTCAGATGTGCCAGCTTGCGAGATTTGGCTGTCCATAGATACCTCCATGAGAGAGGCCATAGTGACTTAGGACATGCATGCCCTTGCATCACAGATCGCAAGATGATGCAGCACTGCATTTGCAGCATAATGGCCAAGGGCATCCAAGGGCCCGAGGGCAACAGAAGTGTGATGGATGGTAGATGGCCAAAGCTCCAACCTTTCCACCAGCTCCAGGCCAATCCAAGCCATGCAGTGACTATCAATGACCGTGTCATCTCCGTGAATGGATCGCAGCTCGGCAAAGCTGAGATGAGTGCACTGGCTATCATGAGATTTGCATGTGGGCATTTACGATTATTTGCGTTTGAGTATGCTTGATGCATCTCAATTCTCAAATTGATATGGGATCAATATTCATAAGTAAATGCACGTGATTCCGTGTTTGTTTTCGCGCGGTATTTCGTAGGAATGCTTGTGAATATGTATGCGTACGCCATCATTCAATCATGCACATACCTTTATAAACAACTAGTTGGTGGTTTCAAACATTTTTTATTTTCCCTACGGCCCTACTACTTGCTAACACATATTTAACAAATGGTTGGTTGACTAATATTTTTCATAGGGGTTGAAACCACCAACCAGGAATCATCGCCCATATCAGCTGCTACGAATTCATGGCTTGACCATGACCCATGACCAACGACCCAGGGCCTTGTCTGCAGTGGATACGGTGGAGAAGCTGCGGACCGCAACGGGCACGCTGACCATCAAGCTGCCTGGCGAAGCATGGTCGATGAACCAAAGGACGATGATATTCTTAGAACAGGGACCCCGAAAAAATGATTAGCAGCATTTAGTATCAGTATTCCCCACCAAAAGATATTATAGCATATGTAGTAGATATAATGTGATCAATATTAGATGGGTTGGGGGTCCCCGTATTTTCAAAAACCACTACTTGAGTCTTTTTGGATCATATGTACAAGGAGAATGATTGTGTGAGGCTGTCACATCCTGTGACTGCAAGCGGCATCTTGTTTTGCTATTGGATGCCTTGTGACTGAGTGAGTGGAGTTTCGGTAGATGGCTTCGGAGTTTTGCCTACCGGAAAAACAAGGTGATAGATGTGTGCAAGCGGTGGTCTCTCAAGATAGGGGTACCTCCCAAAGCATCCAAAATTAGTCATTTACAGTAACAAACTATGGGGACGACTGATGACAGTCATGCCCGCCAGAGAGAGAGAGAGAGAGTAACAAACTAATCCTAGTGGGGGTACCATATGGCTTGAGAAACCACCATATGGTAGGCATATCCCCTACTATTCTTGGTGATTTTCCCTAACTATTGATTATTATTGGCCATGATTAGCCATTATAGACAGGTGGAAATGGTTAATAATAATCATGGTTAATCATAATCATGATTAATAATAATCAATAATAATTATCAATCATAATCAATAACCATTATTTTCATTGTTATTATCTACCACTCTGAATGATGGTCTAAGCCTGTTACTTTCTAGGCTGCACCTGGGCCCTGTCAAACTGGGTGGATGTTTGACTCATTCGGTTGCACAGTTGGCCGAGGTCCGACTGGGGGCGCGTAGCCGGGCTAGACCTCGGGCCCCGATGGAGCCAGGTGTAACGGTGATGTAATGACGGAGCAGTCCTGACCATGTTCCACCGATCGATGATATGGCTATGGGTCAATATTAACCAGCCAATAATGGTGGATGATGACCAACAACTATAGGGAAACTATATTAATGGTTAATGATGGGGAACTAGGGGTACAGGGTTTTGACCCATAGCCATATATCATGACTTCATACCACCCACAGGTCGCTCTAGCGAATTGATTGTTTTGCGTCAAGGATTGTCATTTTGGATTTGTGAATCGTTTATGAGCAGCCCCTGTTGTATTTTCTTTCTATGATGGGTTCCCTGCTTGGATTTCTTCTCGGAATGGTGGGACAGGCCCTCTTGATCATTTATGCTGCTTGAAAGTGATAGATGCTAGACCTGGAAGTTGGTGACAATGGTTTGCGGGGTCTCATGGCCTCTTGCACTTTCTTCGAATCTCCCCCCCACGTTCTTGGATTTTTTGCTGGCCGCCGGAACCCCGTCCTTGCATTATCCCTGGCGAACATTCTCCTAGAAGATGCAAAATGACTAAGCAGCATTCCTTGAAATGCTCACCCACACAACTCATCACAAGTGGATGTGTGTTGATGATCCATACTCCATGTGTTTGCACCCATTACTATGGATACTATGGTGGGCACCTTTCCAACGCTGCCTCTGAACCCAGGTTTGTCCATTTCGACTGAGAGCAGGCGAGTAGAGCAGTACATCGACTGATTGGTTCGAAATGTTCGAAACTTTGGATGGGACACTGTTTTGGAGATCAACGAGCCACGAACTGATACATAGTGTAATACATATAGTTTGCATTAGTTTGCCCTAGCTGGAGCTGCTGGTTGAATAGCTCTTCCTTGTGGGTCACGTTGTTACAGATGTTGTGGATCCCCCACGATCGACCAGAGAGCCGTGCTCAGCTGCTCAGCTCGCGGCCGCGGCCTGCTCCGGGAACGTAGCTCAGCGGAGCTGGGGACGTGGCGATGTCCATGTCAGTTCCCAGTTTCCACAAGAGATTCTGAATAGTTCCCATTTTCAGCAAAAGATTCTGAATGTGAGGAATTTCGATTGAAATTCTGTCGGCAATACTTGCATGAAATCTGATTTTTTCCAAGATGGGGCAAGAAGTATCCTTAGTTGCGATTCTGTTCATGGACGGAGCGATGCATGGTGAACTTCGATGGCGAAAATGCATAAGAAAGAAAGCAGTAAGAGCCTTTTGTGTTCGCAAGAGCCATGTGTATGTGTGTGTGTGTTGCATGTGTTGTTCCAGGTTATTCCTCATGAAAATGGCTTTTGCAACGTAAAGTACAATGACTCTCAAGATTGATGAAGGCCCTCCACTCCACAGCCATCCCAAAATGATTCGTAGAACCAACCCCAACCAAATTTGGTGCGCGATTGGTAGACATTGCAAATTTTCCAACAGCGATGATCAATGAAGCATGTCTCTGGCTGATCAAGGCTACTACGATACTTTTCTTGGGCAGCCGTTTCAATGGATTTCAAGAGCTTTGACCGATTTGAATGATCAGCACTCTTGTAGGGCACTCTTGCTATGACACTGTTGTAGAACACCCTTGCAAAACATTCCTG
>VSDK01001115.1:131303-207979 GCA_009767595.1 Symbiodinium kawagutii | reverse complement strand
TGAGTTTCTCACCTTGATTTCACACATCCCAACCTTTTGGGTGAACCGTGTTTGAAACACCACGAGGACAACGCCGTCAGTGATGTCCAATTAATTTACCAGTAACGGCATATCAATATTACGAAGAATCTGACCGTTCAAACGGCCCAGCCCTGGCTTGAAGTTCCTCCAGTTCTTGGACAAGCCTAGCACGAATTCGTTGTTGTTCGGCAAGTTGCAGACGCAAACGAGCTGCTTCCAGTTGGGCCACCTCAAGTCGCTGTCGTTCTCGTCGTCGTTGTCGTTGGCACTCATCCATTCGCAACTCATACCATCTATTTTCCATGTCTAGCATTGACGCATATATCTTCTTTGATTGCTGCAAACGACACATGGTGCCCAGGTCCATGAAAGCAAGCAAAACACGAAACACTTCAGGGCCTACGTCCATGCTACCAAGGTTTTTTTTTTGAAGCTCCAGCCAAAACTCTTTCCAAGTATAAGCAGCATTCATCTGGACATGTCAAGTAAAATAATTACACCATCATCGTCATCAATCAGCGTTCCAAAAGTATTGCAGAACATACTTCAAATTCGGACAGCGCCTGTGCAGATTTCAGCGCAGCACCACAGCGCAGTGACGATCCACCGCGAGAGTGGCAAGCCTGGCAACATACCAACTCAGAGCATAAGAGAAACGAGTTACAAGCCATACAACCACCCACTGGTCTAATTGCAAATCAAATTGGACAGATCATCATCATCAACGAACTTCCCAAGACAATCGAACGGCAAACTTCAAATTCGGACAGCGCCTCTGCAAATTTCAGCGCAGCACCGAAACGTCGAAGCCGGAACGCGCGCCGCCAGCATGCCAAGCCTGGCAGCATTTCCAAGAATCACAAACAGTATGTCAATCATTCATCAGCTCAAGATGTGACAATGGACTGGTTTGCACTTTGAATTTCTAGTCCGGTGCACTAAACAAAGAACGCACTGAAACAACAAAGCTTCCGTCCCCGCTACGAGGACAGCGCCGCCAATAGAAGTTCCCGAAGCTTTACGAGTTCCATGCGCTCACATTAATTTGAAATGCATACCGGGGACAGCGCCGCCAGGTTGACGCCAGCAATGAGATTTAAATTAATATCCAGCAGCTTCAATGTCCAGCAAGACGCCGAACAACCATGTCTGCCTCAAACTCATCATCAGGCTCATCATCAATCATCGCACCTGGTTCTGCGCAGTCAGTGCCAAACGACGGCACATCTCTGGCGGGTAAGTCTGAGCAGCACGGCATCGCGATTGGCCACCTTCAGAGCCTTGCAGCCATGTGTGACTCACTCCAGGGTGTGTGCAAGTCCGATGATTGCAGCACCTGAAAAAAGCAAGGTCCATGTTCAGTGCGTTGGTCATGAACCTTGTTCTTTTACGCACAGGTCTCTGCGATTTCGTTACCAGTCCCAACAAGCACTGATCAAAAATGCATTCATAGACCGTGTCTCGAGAAAGTAACGCCATCGTGGCATTGAGCTTCCAAGAAGATGCGAGCCATGGGTGTTCCATGATTGCCGCACGCCCGTGGTCCAATTGATATTTGAACAGAGCGCACGCAAACATCCACAGGCGCAAACCCTCCCGATACTTTTTGTTCCAAGCCTCTTGATTTTTGCGGCGTCCTTCCATGCTGTACTGCACTTGCGAAAACACTGTGCAAGGAGGGCTCAACATCAAGAGCAGCGGGCAAAGTTTGTCAATGAGTTTCAGCAAAGCCATCTGGCAGGATTTCAACGACAAGTTCCATCCTGTGCCCAAATCGATGCTTGGCCCATGGGTCATTCCCATCAAACGAACATGTCACGAACCACCAACGCAAAACACCACACCACCCCACCTCACACCACATTACCACTCTTTGTAAGACACTCTTTGTAGGACACTCTCGGCAAGACACTCTTGGTGAGACACTGTTGGCGGGACATTCACACCACACCACACCACACCACACCACACCACGCCACACCACACCACACCACACCACACCACAACACACCACACCGCACCGCACCACACCACACTACACCACACCACACCACACCACAACAAACCACACCGCACCACACCACACCAGACACACCACACCACACCACACCACACCACACCACGCCACACCACACCACACCACACCACACCACGCCACACCACACCACACCACACCACACCACGCCACACCACACCACACCACACCACACCACGCCACACCACACCACACCACACCACACCACGCCACACCACACCACACCACACCACACCACGCCACACCACACCACACCACACCACACCACGCCACACCACACCACACCACACCACACCACACCACACCACACCACAGCGCCACGCCTGTCACGCAAAACGAGGTTGCACGACAGGCAAAACCACGCAAACTGACCACCTCCACACGCTTCCCCCAATGGTACGGAGACCTGACTGCCGACCACACCAACCCCCCGCACCATCACACCAGTGTAGAATCTAGTGCGCCTGCCACGCAAAATGGACTTGGGACCCTACGAAGCGCCACGCCTGTCACGCAAAATGGGGTTGCGCGACAGGCAAAACCACGCAAAATGACCACCTCCATGATACAAAGTGCCACGCCTGTCACGCAAAACGAGGTCGCACGTCACGCAAAACCACGCAAAATGACCACCTCCACACGCTTCCCCCAATGGTACGGGCCTTACGGCCCTACCGCGGACGGCGGCGAACGGTTGCGCACACTTGCGGACGGTTGCGAACGGTTGCGGACACAGACGCAACGTCCAGCGAACACGTCTCCACCCCCAGACCCCCACTATGAAACGAGAACCCGTGCTACGCATTCGGGAAAAATCCTGATAGATTCCCTGCATAGATTCCTTCCTCAGCCAGGGTTTCTGGGGGCATCTCAAGTTGTGAACGGATGAGTTGCACGTGGCCCGCTTCTCCCGAGGCAGCGGAATGCCTTCGAGAGACATTGCTGCTGTGGCGGCAGATTCAAGAGAAAGGCCTCCGCTGAAGACCGATGACCTCTGTAGCCGGTCGGTGTCGGTCAGTGGGTAAGCTGAGCTTGGGCTGATGCATATGATGCACACTAATGGATGCAAATATGCAAATTGTGTATGTACGCATATGTGTGCAAAGCGTTATCACAAGCTGTCTTTAGCAACAAGAAGAAGGAGCCGACACTTCTCTTTGCATGGCCATCGCCGTCGAAGCTCATGCACGTGACATCCCAATGCACCTACAAACGCAACCACCGATAGTTTCCCGTGTGGTTGCGTACCTTTGTTGTTCCTGCATGCCTGCCGGACTTTGAATGGGATCTGGGCTAATTAGCCCAAAAACCTAGCCTGGTGGCTAGGTTCTTAGGCAATAAAGGCAAAAACATCTTCAACGCCCCATCGTTTCACGTAAATCATCCCACAATATTTATGTGATTGAGCCATGTGTTTCCAATCATTTTGAGCTTTATGAATCATTGTCGGCCTCTGCAAATGTGCAGATACAAGTGCATGGAAATATCTAAATATATATCTATATATATATATATGTATATGTTTTTTATTTATATTTATATTTATATATTTCAATGCATATTTGCATATATATATATATATATTTATTTCAATGCATATTTGCATATATATATATATATATTTATTTCAATGCATATTTGCATATATATATATATTTCAAAGCATATTTGCATATATATATAGATACTATATATATAGATATAGTGTAGATTTAAATGCACATATGTATGTGTGTGTGTGTTTGTATGTTTCATATTTTTCTAGTTGTTGATTCATTGATATATTGATATATCTATTTATTTCATTGTTTATCCAGGTTAATCCCTTTTGAAAATGTTTACATACACACCCGCATCTGAATATTATATTTATAATTTATATATATATATATGTTTATTTATTTGCACTGATAGAATTATACTGACACATGTACTGATGTATCATTATATAATTTGAGTTCTTTCTTGCTTTCTTGTTTCATTTATATTTGTGTTTATTTACATACCTTTGCATTTGCACATGCACATATTTGCGTAAATGGATACATTTGTTTATTTGCAGGAACACACACACACATATATATATATATTTATTTATTTATATCCATGTTGGGACAGTACATAACAAGTTTGAATGTATCTATCTATCCGTCTATCTATCTATCTATTTGTTTTATTTCTTTGTATCAATGTCAGACAGTTTTTGATGGCAGTTTGCAATTTTGCCTGCAACCTACAAGGCTATTCAGCATATTTTCTGGATCCAGCTGTCCAGGGTATACGACCTTGTGGCTAGGGCTGGCTTCGCCGAAGGATGTGGCGGCCACATTGCACAGGCCTTGCGAACTGGTGGTTGGGCCACAAAATGTTTGATCGTTGCACGAAAGGCGCAAGACTTGTTTTTTCGCAGATTTTGGAAGCCAAAACAGGATGATATATGCATGTAATTAGCAATTAATGGTTATCAGTTTGTTCACATAATTCATAATGTGTCATTTGGCATGTGCTTTAGTTAGATCGAGATTATCATTTTGATCAAGTGATTAAGGTTCATGAGTAAGCCAAGTTGACAGCTTCATGATGCCGACCCAATCGTTAAATCTGCGGCTTTTGGGATTCGCGGCATGACAGAACAGGGGAGTTGAATCTTCACAGCCGTAGTTTGCTCTAGGTGTCAAGGCGATACTCAAGGTGCCCCAAAGATAGCTTGGCCAAAAGTGCTGTATTTTTTTCCGCCCACCCGACTCATCCAGCTTAATTGCTCGGTATTATATAATGAAAGCTGTCGTTTTAGAACAAAGCTTGTTACATTCCATGTTTCTTAGACCCGCTGGCAGCCCGGATGAACGCCAAAATGAATTAATTAGGGAAGATCAGACCTTTTTTTTAATATCATGGTCGCTCGCTGGTCTCGTCAGCTTGGGCAACGTCTACCGTGGACTTGCTGATGCGACATCGGCACAGCGTTGCTTCAGCGCAGCGTTGCAGATTCGAGAGGCCCTCCAGCCAGATTGGTTCCAAATCCATGGCCACATATGGCCACATGTGGTGAACATCTTCTCAGAGAAATGTGATGGAATGACAATAGGTGTTGGGTGCATTTTCAATTTGAACGGATGATACGGATCCATGTGACCGCGTGGGAAACTACTGGAAAGGAGATGCTGCTTCAAGGTGACATGTCAGGACTTTCTGCGTGGTTGAAACATGTCTCGTGAGAACGGGTTTAGTTAGCATGCGAACGAGGTGATTGGTTGCAATGCCAGGAGTTTTTGGCAGCTGGTATGCTGCCAGTGCAAAAATGGGACTTGTATGGAGTTGTGTAGATATTCTCCAGGTACATGTGCGCTGCGCTATATGTTCTTTTCCCGGAAAAGGCTGCAGGTAGTGTTGAATTGTGAGCCTTCAAGCTTGCCGAGCTGGCTTTCCTGGAGTTTTTTGCAGCTGACCGCTCACAAATCAGCACTTCGAAAAACACGTCCAGTGAGTTGCATCGTCGATTCAACATCACTGGCTATGTCTAATGAAACAGTCATGATGTAAGATTGTTGCCCCACAATGTAATATCACCAGTGCATTAGTCATGTTGTAAGGTTGTTGCCCCACTGGAATGATCACTTCGAATTCGGATCATTTTGGATGTTTGGGGTTTGCCACCCTCACGACCCTGTGCTAGGCTTTGCTGGGAGCTTCGCAGCTTGGAAATGTCAGTTTGGTGTGGATGTCTCTGGATGTTGGCATTGACATTGATCATGTGCGCAAAGCTCCTGCAATGGATTGCATTATGTATGTGGGCGATGGAGAGAGGGATATGTGATATGTGTTCATTTCATTGAAAGAGGCCAGTTTATTTTATAAGACTTTATGGCGTTGACACATTCCTACGTACACACGGCATGCATGTGCATGTCTAATGTCCTTTTCAAGCTTAAATATATATATATATATATATATCTATATCTGGGACGAACTTTTCGATGGCGATGGAGAGAGAGAGAGAGAGAGTGTAATACACATCCATGCAACATACATGCTCGCACTTGTGCTTATTTGGATGTATAATGTCATATAATGACATATCGATGAATGACGCGAGGCCGGCGCACAGACACACACACACACCATAGGTGCCTGTGTAAGTACAGTTTGTATACAGGTTCATATTGAGAGCCTCATGCTGTCTGTATGTGCTGCACACGCTTGTCGACCTAAGTGCAACCACAGCATGCATCATCATCGCCGCATTGCCATGCAGTGTAGGCACATGTGTTTGGTCAAACCAGGGGGCACGCCTATAGCTATTGACTTATCTTTTGCAATAACTATATGCTTGTGCTGGTTTCCTGGACTGATGACTTCATACATTGCTTGGAAATTGTTGCAAAAGATCAAGCATTGCTTTGCGTGTTTTATCGGTCTCCCAATTCTGCTGGCAACTTTTTTGCCTAGGCATCCCCATACCGCACGCACTCGACATTGTTTGGCATTGGTCGGCTGCTCCTTGGGTACACCACGAGAAGCATTGGAGGACAGGGCTCATTCCATGATGGCTAGTGGATTCGAAGCTCTTGTTTCCTTTAGTCCTTTGCACACGGCTGACTACATACCTTGCCCTGCCATGGCCAGAAGTGGCTTGTTACAGTAATTCGGGGCGAAGTTCAAATATGCCAAATGTCTGAAGCCCGATACCTGCGCGGTAGAATTCCAACCACTGCACGCTTACCTGACCCGATGTGTCTGTGTGAGCGGGTGCACTTTCTTTGCTTAACCAGTCAGAGCTGGGATCAGCAGGAGCCTATCTTGACCAGCATCCTTTGCAATTGGCCATTCTAACTGCTGCATGAGCTCAACTTTCGGGCTGCAAGATGATATGCACGTGTGTGTGGATTTGCATGACTCCACTCACTTGAGCTGCTTTATTCTCATGCGCACCTTTGTTTCACTTGCATGGGCCTAAATAGATTGGCTTGTGTATGTATAAATATCTATCTATCTAGCTATCTATCTGTCTGTCTATCTATCTACACCATTTCTGCGGCCAAAGGCGGGGCATGGGGAGAGACCCCACAGGAGCGTCCCAACCACCGCCCAAGGAGCTGAATTTGGCGGTGAGCGGTTTGTTGCAGAATTTGGGCTCCAAGCACCCTTGGACCCTGCAGGCCATCGTGGTGCCACGTGGGAGGAAGTGATTTACGAATGTGTTGACACATATATCACATTTCACAACAAAATGCTGCTTATGGGCAGAAGGAAGCTGAGTAGAAGCCCTTTTGGCCGCAACCACCACCAGCTTTTGAATCTTTTCATGGTGCTCTCAGAAGGGAGTTACATTCACATGACTCGCAATTTTACTTACAAGATACGAGTGTTCAAGGTTGTTCTATGGCCATGAGTCTGCCTGGACTGTTGGAGCCCCGGATCCTCTCCAGCATCTTTTCCGCTTTCAGTTTCTTCGCTAGTGTAGTTCACCCCAACCAAGGAACATAAGGAACCTTAGCACTAGCATTGGTGTGGATTATTCACGAAAGTGGCTTGTGCACAAGCACAATGCTTGATCTTTTTCAATGCAACTCTTTCGGTTGTGCATGCAAAGCTAGGAGTGTATATCGATAATCACCGGTAATCACCCCTAGGCTCACAGCAACAGTAAATTGAAAAGATGGCCCTTAGCACCCCCGGTCCCCCCTTCTAGTAAGCACCTTTGACAGGAGTTTGGCAACAATAAGTCATAAGTCCATATCATAAAGTGTCTGAGGAGCAGCAGACGTTCAAAACTCATCCCGCAACGGTAATCCAAGAGTCTTAAGAGCAAACATCACTTCCCAATCATTGTTCCTTTAAGCTGCCTACCTCACTGGGGGAGATTTACCCCTCAAAAGGCCTAGGTTGCCAGGCAGTCGATCCTCGAACAATTTCTTTAGAAATGCTATTGAGAAGTTTTTCACCCCCAGAAATATCCACCCGATTTATTCCCTTGGTGGAACAAAACCTGGGCCCCAACCCTGCCTCTGGCAAAATAGCAGTTGATTTGATTTGTTCAATGCTCCAATCAATGAGTGATTCATTCAATCAAACTATCAATCAATGAATCAATGAACTAATCAGACAAACAATCCATCAATGACTCCTTCAATCAATAAGTCAGTAAATCAAAAGAACCATCCATCAATGCACCAATCAGTCACTCAACCAACAAATCAATCAATCGATCGATCAATCAATAAATCAATCAATGAATCAATCAATCTCTGATTCAACCAAAATTCATTCAATCAATCAATGAAGCAATGAATCACTCAAACAGCCAAGCAACCAAGTAATCAACCAACGAATCAATCAAACGGTTAAACAGCTAGTCAATTTAACATTAGTCCAATAAAAGCTAGCATGTTCAAACTGTCGTGGGGGGATTGCCAAAACATGTTAGAATAGCAGTTTTTCCTGGACCGAGATTTGCCCTAGAAGACATGCCCACCGCCAAACACTGCCAGGCCCGACTGGATGCTGACACATTGACCTCCCGCAGCAAGTGAAGTGCGCAGGGCTGAAGCAGTAGAGCAACAACAGACCAGAGTGGGTAATACAGGGGTTGCTTAGAGGATGAATGCTTTATCACCGATGATCACCCATAGCGATTGATCGCCACTGGTAACATCTGATGATAACCATGATTATCTAATGAAGAAAATAAAAGGATCTCCTTTTCAACGGCTTACTGTAGAGGCTCAAGCTGATGAGCAGCTCAGTGACCAATGAACACTGGCTCTACAGGTGGAATCAGCCCCGAAGAGAACTAAATCATCCACTGATTCGCTTAGTTCAAACGCGCTGGACACAAATGGGAGACCCATGATTGGATGCGTAGCTCAAGCGACCCAGAAGCGAATGGTGTCCTCAAAATGGCGAGGCTTGCCGGCTCAGTGATCATTCCATGCTTCAACTGATGATACTTTGATTGAGATGGTTTCAAGCAAGATTCCGAGAGAAAAAGCGGCAAAACTCAACCCCTTAACGGAACATGAAGAGACTTTGGTAGGCTTGTTGGCCAATTCCTGCAAGTCGAGTCATCAGAGGCTGTGTAGCATTTGACGGTACTACCATGGGCGAATTGGGTACAAAGCGACCCGATGTTTGTCGCAGGAATTGAAAAAGTTTAATGATGCTTGCCAGGCTGCCCGACTTCTCCACCCTTCACGAGTTGTTTGAACGGAGCAAACGCAAGATTGGAGTAGAGTTCCCTGACCAAGCGCGTGGCTGGCTGACACTTCATCAATGCATGTGCATGTGGGTTAACTAATGGATGAGCAATTGCTTAAAAAACAACGGCCACTTGGAAAAAGTGATATGGTCAGTTGGCTGACCAGACCAGTGTCCAATTTTTCCTTGCCCGAAAACACCGCAGTCTCGGGATGTTTTGAGAACATTGCAACTGTTGTCGCTCGGGCGGGGCCAGGCCGTGTGTGGGCCCAGCGTGCCTTAAATGTTCTGTGCACCCAATCATAAATATATTGGAACAGTGCAAACAAATGTGATAATTGGGTGTGCATAATCCAATGTTTACCAATAGAACCTTAATGGTAAAACGGTGAAACATTCATTGTTCACAGCAAAACTGTGAGTGGAACATCAAAACGGATCTAGCATTGCTTCGCTGGTGGCAAGATTGGGGCTTTGTGCGATGTTCATTGTTTCTTGACGCTGATGTTCCATGTTCTGGCGGTCCTTGGCGTGCAGGATTTCTGATGGTAAAGATGCTGTCCGCCCTGTTCCTGTGCCAACCGCCCTAGCACGTTGTTCGCACCTCATGCCCAGCGCAATGTCAACGCCAAAGAATGAAACAATGCCTGATTGATGCTACAACTTGAATTCTGCCCAAGTATGTTCAAGTGCATTTTCTTTGCTCTATTTGTTAGCCCGTGCATGGTCATGGCCATTTCCACAATTGAGCGCAATGCATCCTGGAAATTGAATGGACGCATGCGTGGTTTTTGTGTAATCAGATGCGTTCAGATAAAGACATTATTTCCAGTCGAGTTTTTCCACAAAATGTTCAGCCCCAAAGGTATCCATTCTTCAAGGGTCATGAATCGTGAAGATCTCGACCGCCAATGTAACCAGGTCGCCTTTGCTGTGCCTTTGGCTTTTAGTCTTCCCAACAATTGCAGCCACAGCCATGGTGATATGAACAGAAACTCACCTTCGCCAGAATTCATGCTCCATGGGGCTAACACAGTACCCCCAACTATCAACAACGGGCAACGGGCCTACTTGTGGCTTATATAGTGGCTAGCCCAGACATAACAGACCTCACATCAGGGGATCCTGGTATCCTCACCAGCGCTGCTGGTGTCCGCCATGGACGGCAATGCCATGCAGCGGTTGGTCTCGCAAGATTTGCTGCCAGCTGTCAGGGAAGAGCAGGAAAAAATTCTGGAGCAGCTTAGCTGATCTTGGCTGATCTTGGCTGGAGTCATTTTGGGGAACAGGTGGATCAATTTATCCGGAAGAATGCTGCCCATGGGCACTTTCGAAAGAAACTTCATGAAGCTAATTGTTGAGTTGAACTGGCTGCAGCACACAATTTAAGCGCTAGCTGTGGTGTTGATGTGATGACATGCCCTGCCTTTGGCGGTCGAGTTGCAGCTGCTTATTGTGAACAGAATAGGTCAGACCGCTTGGTATGTTCTGGTGGGGATTGTAATAACCAATTGCGAGCAAAGCTGCTGAGATTTCCCTCAAAAGCAAACAGCGCAAGGGATGACATGCGCAAAAACGTGCTGTACCATGCTGTAACTGTCTGTGAGTACCCGCGCCTGCTCTCCAAATCTCTCAAATGGGAGTTGGCGATTTTCCTCCAAGATCATCCTATGACACATTGAGTATGGATAATCTCGGAGCTATGATCGCCAGCTTATTAGCCCGCATCACTTTTAATGTGTTGGAATGGTCATTTTTTACATAGTCCTGTTGTTCCTTTGACAATTGCAAGGCTACCCTAGTGGCCTTTCAACTTCCTCGGAGGGATTCCATCTTGATGGTCACGGTTTTGGAAAAAATCAAGAGAGACCTCTGTGAGGCAGCGTCCAAGCGGGATGTCCATAGCCACCAGGGTACCTCTCTTGTGGCATGGCGAAGGTTTCGGAGTATACCACAGGCTCCCCAACCCATGACGCGACGTTTGGGTGTTCATTTGCATACCTGCATGCGCGAACCTCGTCTCTTTGTCGATGTTTGACCCGTCGTACCTTCTCCGACTAGACTGCTTTGCCCTTTTTGATTCTGAAAGTTATCTTTTCACCCTATTTCCAAACACCCATAATTAATCAGAATGGGTTCACGATCCATTGTTTTGGCTACCGTGTGTGCATTATATGTGTTAATCAATTGTGGCAAGAGAAAATTATATAATGTACAAATGCAGTGCCAGTTAAAGAACGTAGATGCGCCTGGGCAGTGTTTCAATTCCAGTCCCTGGAGCAGACCTATGCGTTTGAATAGAGATTTCGGCTTAGTGCTTTTGGAATCCTGGATCCAGCACATTTTGGCAGTCGATTGATGGTTAAGAGACGTCAAGAGGAATTCAAAAGAGCCATGGCAGAAAGGATTTTTTTGATTTTAATCAAACAAACGGATACAACAACGGGTATTGGCTCAACATGAAGCAATATGGGGGTAATTGCCCTGTTGCAAAATATCTTGTAATGAAGACGGGTCGCAGTGCTCATCACAGATGTGGGGGGGCGGTAGTTATAGGGGGAAGGGATAAAGCATGTACACACACACACATACTACATACCTGCACCTTCGAATAGACAAAAATGATTGTCCATTTAGATCGTTTCTGTTCTTTGGACGGAATTCTGGGACATGGACGGAAACTTATATAAGAGGACACATTTCAAATTTCATCACACTTTGGCCTCGAGTATGATCATTCCGAAAATCAGTTGCAAAGGCGAATAAGTCCAAACTATTTCAGCAATTAAGACGTAGCTGGAATGCATTGACAAATTGATTCCACGGAGGCTAACGGGAACTTTGGCAGAGGATGCACCTCCATTGAACAAATTTTGTCAAACTGTAAGATGAAACAAATGGATGGAAACACCGGGGAAAGGACGGAAATTCCTGGGACATGGACGGAAATCCTGGACTGGATTTTTGTTCCATTTCTGGGCATATGGAAAGTTCAGCCGCTCAAGTTTTTTGATGTTTTCCCAATCTTTGTACCCCAATAGCTGATGAAGAGGAAGCAGCGGGCGACCATTTGAGCAAAACAATGGCAGCACTGGCTGCACTCTCTTGGGCACTAAGTGTGGGGTAGTTCGGTGGGATCAATGGACCAGCGCATTTTGATAAATGTACATTTTCTGGTTGAAACGTACCATTTTCCCCCAAAAGGACGGAAACCCATCCAATTTCTGGCTAGGACGATTTTTCGTCCATTGAGGTTTCAGGTATATATATATATATATATATTGTATATATATTTAGATTTATTTACATATTGATATAGATATATATATATATCTATATATCATATATCTATCAATGCATTTGTTTATGCATTTCCATTTTGTAAATGAACATACACCAAAAAAAAAGCCATGCGTGCTCATTGCTCGCATTGCTCTATTTGAGTTCACTGTAGGGCATTTGGTCCCTCTTGGAGCATTCATGGGGCCACCATCGCCAGCGAAACACCACGGCAGCTCAGGCTGGCAGATGAACACCATGCCGCTTTTGAGATGGCCGTGCAGGCAGCATTCTCCAGGCCAGGGCACCCCAGTTGTCCCCCAGTTGTCCGCCAGCCAAGTTTGATGAATTCCAAGCTTTATTAAAACA
The DNA here is from genome assembly GCA_009767595.1 of Symbiodinium kawagutii. Lineage (NCBI taxonomy): Eukaryota > Dinophyceae > Suessiales > Symbiodiniaceae > Symbiodinium > Symbiodinium kawagutii. The sequence continues at coordinate 195,078 of VSDK01001115.1, read as the reverse complement.
TATTGAAGCCAGGTTGAGAAGCTGCTACCCCCAAGTTCCACATGGCGTTGATGGCCTTGGGAGCCTCTTTGATGCTCCAGGATTGAAGGCATGCACCGAAACTTTGCAATTGGCTCGGGGTCCACCTGCTTCGAGCCCCAGATCTCCACTGGTTCTGAGCTTGTTTTGCCGCAGGTCCCTTTTCCGCAGGAGTTGGGTCAAAAATGAACCAGTCATTCCAGTCGCATCTTGAGGCATCTTGAGCTAAGCCATATCCTCGAGAATATCATGTGACGTTGCGTGGATCAGGTTGATGGGTCCCGAGTGGAAACACCATGAAACTATGAAACACGTCATGTCATTGCTTGTGGTCAGCACACCCATGACCGCCGAACCAAATAGTTTGTTTCATGGCAACTGCAACAATTAATTGGAACGGTGCCTTCAGTCAAGTCGTTTGTCTTGGTCGTTTAGTATTTGTGGACGGTCGAGGGTGATCACTGTTGTCTTCGGAATTCGTAGATGTGACTCAGTGGCGTTTGGCAGATACCATTACTATACGTGCCAATTGAATTCAATTGATCCCCATTATATTCACGCAGATAGATTTTCCAAGTTGGGCATGGTGGGACAGAAATTGTCAAAAGATCACCGTTTGACAGAAGATGATAGCATTGTTCCAGGGTCAGCGTGTACTGTGTGTTGTCGGTTTGGGCACTAACAGCTAACACCTTTGGCAACCCAGGATCTGGCATGTGGTGCTCCAATCAGGTTGTCTAATGAGCGGCTGGCACGATCTAATCATTACGCTTTGTATCTGGAGTTGCTGCTTGTGTCTGACATATTTGGTTGAGTTACATTGGTCAGGCACATCTATAGTATCATTGGTTGATACATCTATCTGTGGTTGATACTATTGGTTGTTACATTTGCCTATTATTGGTTGCTACATCTATCTGATAAATTTGTCACATTTACCCATCATCGGTTGCTACACCTATCTACCTATGAATATTACGGTTGCGCTACAGTTGAATAGGCCCGTGGCTTGGGATCAGCCCTGTCGGACGGAGCCATGGTTGGATCGGCTTCTTCACAACTCCGCGTCACGAGGACCCGCAGATCGCAGAGGTGAGAACGGTGAAGCCGAAAATGGTGGCAGCTCGGCAGTCGCAACGCGCAGTTGTCGTCAGTTGTGACGGTTTTCTACTGGTAGCGTTTGGCGGCTGCTTGACATATTTCCAAGGACGAAACTTCGGATCAACCCATTTGACGTGAAAACTGGTAATATCGTCTATGCTCCCCCTCCCCCGAAGAAGGCCCCCCCCCGACCCCCTTCACGGAAGCCATTCGCCGGGCTTATCGCATCATCAAAATATGTGAGGTGTCCACCCAGAGGCCGTGGAGTGGCTATGGGAAATGATAAGAAAAGAGCATAGGCATAAGCGGACTGGTTGCCAATTGAGCTTCAATAGCAGGCATGAGCCCTGGGCAGCAAAAGATGACCAGCAAGTGAGCAATTCATGAGACGTGAGCCTCAGAACCGGTGAGAATTCACGATTCCTGTGATTGTATCTTTTTTTATCAAGATATGGGTATTAAATAGTTCATGCACACATGAAGAATCGTTTAAACAAACTTGCTCCCAGCCTGGGCGGGTGATTAATCTGAGGGGGGGTTGGAATGGTTATTATCCTGATGGGTCACATTGAAGGAAGCATTGTCAGTTTGTAGTTTCTGAAAATAGGAGTGCCGAAAAAATGGTTGGTTATCTTTATGAATGGTGAGAAAAGGATGACTTGGGAAGCCCCATATTTTGAGAAACCACATTTGGTTTAGTGTTAGGCCGGGGATTTTGGCTCGTCTGGGAGTTTGCCTGAGGGTGTTTTGAATCCGAGGTTTGCATAATAAACAATCATTAATACTCTTTGAATACTGGAAGCTGCTTATATAGCGGTGTTTTTAACGAGCCCCCCAGGCTTGACAGTTTTAAAGTGATAGGTCAGCGACCGCTGCCAACTAGCGGATTTATGATTTCTGCAGTTCTACCATGATGATTTTGGCTGTCATTTGAAGGGACCATTGCGAGTATACTCGGGATTGTGCTCGTGAAACATCCCGTGGTATTTTGCTGGCTGAACCCTTTGGCCAATTGTTTTTTGAAGCTGTTCATTTGGATGGCTGCTAGATATTTTGCTGGCTTCCTTTGCCGGAGCCTGTGGTTCTGAGAAATTTATGTTTGGATCTGACCCAGGGCCTCATGGCCTCAATGTTGCTGGATCCATTGCTTAGCTTTGGATTCTTGAGGGCAAACAAACCGTTTGATGCCCTGGCAAAAAATAGGACACAGGGTGGCATGGTTTGTTCTAGACTTTCATGCTCTACCCACACCACGTAAGTGCTGTACGAGGATCATAGCGAACCGGGTGAGGATCCCAGCTATCCAAGCCTAGTTCCTAGGTGCAACAGTCTTCAACCATGAAGTCGTCGCATTTTGGCCCGAACAAGCGCCCAAACCCATGACTGATCACTTTTTCCGGGGTTATGAGTCAGCATCATCAACCGTGATGGGAAACCCAAGGCGTGCGTTTACATGTTTGTTTGTGCAGTTCGTTTGCGTTATTTTTCTTCGGTGGTGCCGCACAGCATGCCACATAAGCCTTGTAGGTGTTTCATAGTGCAATAGTCCTTTGCTCAGGAGGTGTTCGATCCTGTGCCCTCACCTTTCGGGCAACAAGAGACATGGCAGAGGCAGGTGGTGTTTTTATTAGTTGCAAGTTGCAAGGCTTTCAATTGTTGAAATGTGGGATGGATTTTTGCGGTTCTTGCTTTCCAGATCGCCTGCACCACAATTTGTTTTGTTTGATTGCTGTTAGTCAACCCTGCAGTTGATACAGAATTATTCAGAATCTGATATCCCGTTTTGTCCTTGGGAGATCTTGAGAGTTCATCTTAGAGAGATTTAAAGAGTGGACTCCCTTTCAACGTGCTTGTTTGATTCATCACGCTGCAGTTTGAGAAGTGAAGATGACTTTGCAATACTGCAGCTTTCAGTGCCTCCAATCGTATTTGCAGTAATTTGTGATCTTTTGCGATCATTTTACCATGCATTTGCACATGGAAAAAAGAGACCACCAACAATAATGACAACAAAAGACAACAACCAACATGCAAGAAGATAAACAGAACAGCTATTACAGTGCCACCACTCCGCTGTTTTGGTGAGCGCAACGCAGGTTCGTTACACCAGATTTGCTGCCGCGAGATGCTATGTCGTCCTCACACGACCGCATCCCCCACCAGAAGTCCCATGCATCGAATCCGAACCTTGAATTGGAGGCGGCCTGTGGCTCAGCATGGTCGGTTTCAACGATTTGACGATGGATTTGAGATGATTTGAGTGCCTTCTGTGAAAGGTCATACACCACACAATTGCATAAACTCTTGTAGATCCATGCCTCCAAAGTTGCCCCGTGACCAGCACAGCATATTGCCAAACATGTTCCATGCATGCATGAGCCATATGTTTGGCAGCCTTTTCCACCTAAGAGGCTTGCAGATGCAGCATTTTTTGCATCAGGTGGATAGATCTCGATTCGTAGCACCGAACGAGAACTACTTTTCGAATTTCGTATCGTTTGAACTCGCTACTTGTTGTCCACAGACGTAAGTGATAATTATGCAAAGACCTCAATTGAACGAGATTTCCATGGGCATGGCCTACAATGACTCCATCTAGCATTCTTCGGCGTTAGTCAGTGGGATCGAGGCCGAATTTGCCCAATCAAAGTAGTCAATTACAGTCGACATTATCCTATATGAACAACGCAAGTCATTTATATCTGTCAATTTGTTTATGATATGTATATCTATTTGGTTTTCATTTCCATATTTGAATATATATATATATATGTAGATATATTTGAATGATATATCCATTAATTGATTATATGTCTTGATTTACGTTTATAAATTATCAATTTCAAATGCATACAAACATATACATACATATATATATATGCTAAGCCCCCCCCAAAACCTACCTGTTGCCACCTTCTAGTCAGAGTAGAGTAGAGTAGAGAAGAGGAGAAAAGAACAGAGTAGAATGTAGTAGAGTAGAATATAGTATAGTATAATACAGTAGAGTAAAGTAGAGTATAGTAGAGTAGAGTTTAGTAGAGTAGAGTAGAGAAGAGTAGAGTAGAGTAAAGTATAGTATAGTAGGGTAGAATGGAGTAAAGTAGAGCATATACAGTATAGGAGAATACAATAGAAAAAATATTGTAGAGTAGAGTAGAGGAGAAGAGTAGAGTAGAATAAAGAAGAGTAGAGTAGAGGACAGTAGAGTAGAGTAGGGTAGAGTAGGAGAATGGAATAGAGTCGAACAGAGTGTTGTATAGTAGAGTACAGTACAGTAGAGTAAAGTAGAGTACAGTAGAGCACAATATAGTAGAGTAGAGTAAGAATAGAGTAGAGTAGAGTAAAGAAGAGAAAGAAGAGTAGAGTAGAGTAGAGTAGAAGATAGTAGAGCATACTTTAATAGAGTAGAATAGAGTAGAGTAGAGTAAACTAGAATAGAGTAGAGCAGAGTAGAGTACAGTAGACTAAAGTAGAATATAGTACAGTAGAATAGAATTGAGCAGAATATAATATAATAGATTAGAGTAGAATATAGCACAATAGAGTAGAGTATAGTAAACTAGAAAAGAGTAGAGCAGAGTAGAGCAGAGTAGAGTACAATAGACTAAAGTAGAATATAGTAGAGTAGAGTAGAGTATAGTAGAGTAGAATTGGGTAGAGCATAGTAAAGTAGATTACAGTAGAGAAAAGTAGAATAGAGTAGAGTCGAGTATAGTAGAGTAGAAAAGAGCAGAGAAGAGTAGAGTAGAGTAGAGTAAAAAATAGGAGGGTATACTATAGTATAATTTAGTATCGTACAGTATAGCAGAGCAGAGCAGAGCAGAGTAGAGCAGAGTAGACCAGAGTAGAGTACAGTAGAGCAGAGTAGGGAAGAGTATAGTGCAGTAGAGTAGAGCAGAGTAGAGTAGGGTGGAATACAGTGAAGTAAAGTAGAGTAGAATAGAGCAGAGTAGAGTAGAGTGAAGTAGAGTAGACAAGAGTATAGTAAGTATAATAGAATCAAAAGAATAGAGAAGAGAAGAGAGGAGTATAGTAGACTAGACTAGAGTAGAATAGAGTATAATATAATGTAGTATAGTAAATTGGAATAGCGCAGAGTGGAGCATAGTACAGTACAATACAGTTTGGCAGAATATAGTGCAGCATAGTAGAATAGAGCCGATTAGAGAAGAGAAGAATATAGTATAGTCTAGTAAAGTGGAAAATAGCATAGTAGAGAAAAATATAGTGGAGTAAAATGATTGAATTGCAGACTAGCAAAGAGTAGAATAGAGTAGAATAAAATAGAAAAGAGCAGAGTCTAGTGGAATAGGGCAGAGTAGAGCAGAGTAGAGTGGAGTAGAATAGAGTAGAGTAGAATAGAGTAGAGTAGACTATGCGATAATATAGAAGAGTAAAATAGAGTATAGTATAGCATTGTAGAATCAAACCATTGAACTGCAGAGTAGGGTAGCGTAGAGTAGAATAGACATGAGTAGACTGTTAAAAAAAGATTAGAGTAGAGTAGAGCAGAGAAGAAAAGCATAGAGTAGAGTAGAAAATAGTAGAGTATAGTAAAACATAATAGTAGAGTAGAGTAGAGTAGAATATAATAGAATAGAGTATAGGAGAGTAGAGTAGAGAGAGTAGAGGATAGTAGACTAGAGTAGAGCAAAGTTTTGGTTTCTCTGTTGTGTAAGTTTGCCCTCAAAAACCAAAATGTTCTTTGTTTTTTGTTTTTGACTAAAAACCAAAATTTTCCAAGGAAAACCAAAAAACCAAAAAACCAACTTTCCAAACAGAATGTTTGGTCAAGGTCAAAAAAGTTGGTTTTTTGGTTTTCCTTGAGTTTTTTTGTTTTTTTTGGTTTCTTTGGTTTTCCCTGTTTTTTTTTGGTTTTCTTCAAAAGCCAAAATTTTCCCTGGAAAAAGGTGGTTTTTCACCAAAAAGCTAAAAAAACCCAAGGAAAATTTTGGTTTTTGAAGAAAAACCAAAAAAACACAGGGAAAACCAAAGAAACCAAAAAAAAAAAAACTCAAGGAAAACCAAAAAACCAACTTTCTTGACCTTGACCAAACATTCTGTTTGGAAAGTTGGTTTTTTGGTTTTTTGGTTTCTCGGAAAAAATTAGTCTTTGCTACAGATATAGTACGTTGCTGTTTGTAACTTTTTGGTCTTTTGTTTTTTTGTAAACAATCATACTTTAAATTTACATTCTAAATATGGTAAAAAACACTGGAAAATACGGTTCAAAATAAAAAAAGGTAGGTTTTGGGGGGGGCCTACCATATATATATATATATATATTTATATATATATATATTCATTCATATATTTATGTATTTATGTATTGTTATTTATTCATGAACTAAGTTATCTATTTATTTAGCTAATCAATCATTTGTTTACTTACTCACTCATTGTTTTGTTCATTTTGTTTATTTGTTCATTATGTTGGTGAGCTGCTCTGGTTTATGCCGATTCTCACGCCGGGTTGATATTTTGGATCGCTCTTAGCTGGCACTTGCAAACAAAATCGCCAGAGAAACCGGATCAGCAGAAGCCTGTGAAGCCAGTTGCCAAGTCTTACCATTCGCTAATGCCTGTTGCATGTTGCATGCTACAACTCACAAAGGCACATGAATGAATGGTTTTGGCTAAAAAAGGACGTAGAACTATCCATGAACGTTAGAGAGAGAGAGAGAGAGAACTTACTGTATAGCTGTGCTACTGGATGCTTCCTTCTAGTTGCAGATATTGTGACTTCACACCCACACACACACACTCTCAAAGCCACTTTTTGAGGAAATCGAAGCAAGGTGGCCCCTGCACCCACACACACAAGCCAACTTTCACACAGATGCTGGTGCCAACATTGTTTCTCTGGTTGGTGGCTTGAAACATTTATTTATTTTTTTCCCTAGTGATTATTATGAGCAAATGGTTGGTTGAGCGATAGTTTGCATAAGGGGTTGAAACCACCAACCATCACCAATAAAAGGTTTGCAGCTGCCATGCTCCAGACCGTGCAGGCTATGGGTACGATTGGGACCATGGGCACGAGCCGAGCGGACTCAAAGAAAATGATTTCGAAATCCAAGACCTTGGCGAAATTTCTTATCGAACCTTGGCCGTGCGAATGATTGTGAGATGTTTTAATACTAGTTTACATCCTGATTTGCAATCTCATCAAATGCTTAATTGCTAGCTAGCTGTCAAAAGCTGTCATGGTAAAGAGATGCTTAAGCATCCTTCATCAAATTGTCGAAGCAAGTTCGGAAGTCAAATGTCCGACTGAAAATTGGAGTAGCCCCAAGAAGAGATGTCACACTTCGGGGTCGAAAAGAAAAGTCGATGCCCCGGATCCTCGGATGAGCTCAGTGACCAAGTCATGTAACCTTCGGTCAGCAACCTTGGTTTCACACCAACGGAAAGACCACCGACACCCAGCTGTTTGGTGAAGTTTTGGAGGATGATTTGGGAAAAAAATGCGTTTGGGGCTGCCAAGTTGCACCTGCGTTTGAATTCTCATGCAGCCCCTGCGTGCCTGCACCAAGGACAGACCGCAGCCTGGGCCGCAAATTGAGACCTGCGGTAGATGGCAGCCCTAGGATTTCAACGTTGTGGATGGAGCGCTGAGTGGCATAAGTAACATCAAGTGCATAACAAGATGAACAGAACTCAGTACTCGCGAATTCTAAGTCATTGACACTGATTTGGTGAGCAAGTTCAACTTTCAATGCATGGCCCACTCCCAAATAGAAGAGGCTCAGGAGTTGTCAGGACAGCATCAAAGTCAGCCAGTTACGGTCTCCCAAGCACAATGCAGCTCAAACAACCTCCTCAAGACATCACGTCAGCAAATCTGATTAACTAATGATGTTGATGGTGGTTTTGATGGCTATGATCATGGCCACGATGAGCGGGATAAGGGGCAGGACGGCATCATCCGTATCCAGCATGTGTATTTGGAGAGCGCCACAATTCACAAGATCCAAGCTTGAAACCTAAAACATGCCATAGCTTTGACCTCATTTTCAGGATTGCTTCGACATAGTCGCAAGAACCAGAGGGACAGATGGACCCACTAATGGCAGGATAACACTTCTGAAACTCTGAAAGTCTCAGAGTTAATCTTTTAAATCGTAGATTTACTGTAAGGAAAATTCCAAACCACCACCAGTCTTACGATAAACCGATCATGATTAACAGTCCGTGAGCACTCACATGTCTCAGCTACTGCACCTTTCGCAGCCAAGCGGACACCCAGAAAAGTCACTAGCAGAAATGTGTGTGAGCTGGACCATCTAAAGTCAGCGGATTTTTGGGGATTTGGAAGCCCAGAAATCATTTCAGGAAACACAGGAAACCACTTGAAACCATGAAATGTCATGAGCCGCCAGTTTCTTGCTTGGAACCCTTGCTGTACCAACGTATGAGGCTGAGCGCGGTCTAGAACATTGGGTTTGCAACGCTAATTTCGCGACCGCAAGCCAGGAAAAACACGGAAATGAATGATTATAATACCAGGGGTTATCATGACCTGCCAACTACATGATGGTCAACAATAGTGCTTACCGTTGATGATACTTGAGCCACAACTATATAATATGTTTTTAATGATTTTTTGACTTCCACCTCGCTTAGACATGACTTAAAGCCGACTTTGCTTTCACTTGGGCAGTTGCTTGACAGTCAGGCAGGCAACAATGTCAATGAGGACCAGCCAATTGCCAGCAAAGCAGGGATGAGAACCAACCAATTTTGGGAAATGTGGGAATACCATCCAACGACCAGGGTTTCTGGAGTGTGCCATGACCTGCTGACAGAGTAGCTTAGCAGTGGATGGCACTTGGGAACATTGGAGGATGCCGATCAGCCGTGGCCGTGCCAAGGGAATTTCGACAAAATGCGCGACTTGGCTGCAGCCGTTGGCTACCACCCAGGTGGAGCCTGGAACTTGGCAGATATTTTCTGCTTGGTGCTTTGACACCCCTTGGATTTTCCCTAGTGATAATCAAATGGTTGGTTGACGCATATTTGTCATAGGGGCTGAAACCACCAACCAGTTTTGTATATACACATAAGCTTTTGGAAATGCTTCACGGTGACATGGCAACGGTGTCTAAATCATTTTTGTTGTATTATGTTCACGTTCATGTGCGTGTGAACCTGCAAAAGGCACTTCCACATAATTCCACATATGCGTGTACATACATGTGCTATACATGCACGCATCTACTTGTGTATTTGCATGTGTATTTGACAATATGTCTATACAAATTTAATGTAATGGTATGTAGATGCACGTCATCTATACATATATGTCATTTTCCGTTCATGCGTGCAAGCGTGTGTTTGTGTGCGTTTGCGCTTGAATTGTCCCTGCAAGAATTTTTATCCGTACATTCTATTTCTTTGGAGGTCCAATTGCGAATGCGCAGCCTCATTGAGCACAGCAACCAGCCCATGTGATGCGTACAGGTAAGCTCATCGAATCGACGCAGGTTGGACGTCTCCACTCTCTCTCATTTATACTCTGTGGGCAAATGTTGCCTGAAATTGCACCATAAACCAGAATTAACTCCGCCCAACTTTGTCAATGTAAAGCAGGGGCGAAGTGCAAGGGAGCGGTGCACTGCTGACGGATGCATGTTTGAGTCTGTTTGAGGTTCTTGAAGGCCAGGTAGTGCCGTGCTTCATTTGCCCGCATATTCACCAACCTGTGGGCAGAAGCTGCCAAAAGACTTTCAGGAAACGGTTCCTGGACTATGCTGCCGGATGCCTCGTCCTAGTGTACCTTGCCTGCATTGCTCCAACACTTATATTCAGCCGGTGTCGCCAGCAAGCAGCCTGGGCTCTGAGACATGCAAAATTAGCGATCAAACAGGGGTAGGACAAAAGATTGAAACAAAATAGGGCCCCTGAATACAGACCCTTTCCCCAAAGAATCCTACAAGTTGAAGATCTCACCTCATACCTATGAGCTGGAGGAAGGGGGAAATCGGGGGAATTACCACCCGGAAGTATTATTACAATTTATAGTTCGGGATGATAATTCCTCCGCGGCCATCCTGATTGTGGGAACTGATGAGCACGTCTCTCAGTTCTCTTTTAGAACCAAAAGGGGTTGTTCCAAAAGTTTCTTCCTCCTGAAGGTGACGTGAGCTACAAATGGTTGAAGGTCCAGTTATGATCCATAGTTCTGCTGTATTTCCATCGGTCTTATGTGACGATGGAAATGTATCTTGTGCTTTCTGCTTTGATTAAGTGTGTGTGTGTGTTTTTTATGTTGTGTGCTTTGCATGTTTTTACAGGTGTCATGTTTTGGTGTGTTTGGTTCTGGGTGTGTGCAATGTTTTGGTGTAATCATTTTGCAAGGATTTGCAACGTAGGAAATAAATGCAGTTGTGTGCATATAGCATTTGCACGTGATGGTCGTGTTGTATTTATATTTGCATGTATGAATGTGCGTGATTTTGCTTGCACGCCATTGTACGCACTGTAAAAAAATCCCGGTGATTGTTTGATGCTTGGTGATTCAGTGTGGTGTAGTTTCAAATTCACCCATGTCGGTGGAACTATGTTGTGTATAGATTTGTGAAATGTGATGTAATGCAATGTGATACCAGCTACTACTGCAATGTAAGATATGCAAGTTAATGTGCATAGATGCCATGCATTCGCAACGGTAATGAGTGAAAGTTCGTGTGTGCACGCATTGACGTAACGAACATAATGGCGTATGACCTCATGCAGTGCACCACATACTTTATATTCCACGGATTACATTTTGAGTCGAATAGCTTCATTTGTGTATCTAGTTCCTCTGGGTGCTTACTGCTTACTCCATGGGTTGGCAGTACATATGTTTGTACGTGCACGAATTCTGTTCTGCTGCGGTATGTTGCATTTTGCATGTCTTTTTTTGCGTGTGGGCATGTGTTTTATGATGCTTTGTGTGTAGGTAATGGATGTGATCCATTTACGCACATGCATGTGTATGAATGCAAGTCTTCACTTGTTCCTGCTCATTTTCTTTGCGCACGAATACGAATACTCTTGCAAATATTTTTCCATGTTTTCGGTTATTATAGACAGCACACAGGCCGATGAGCACGTCTTGACCTCTAGCACAGTATCCAAATCTCTACAATGTACGCAGAGACCATAAACCTGTATAGGGTTCTATTGGTCAACCAGGGTTTCGGGGGAGAATATTGACGCAAACTCTACTACCCCTTTTTGATGACCATCATTAACCATATAAAATAATATGCATTGACTTGTCAACATGTCGTGATCAACCAAGTCTCAAGAAGGAGATGTTTAATACACTGCATAGCTATTGGTGTTTTTCATCCGCTTTACCCCATAACTGTAAAACAGCTTCAGTGGATGATCGTCACAGTGACCTCCTGAGATACCGCATCAGTGGAATCATCTCCCGCCGCGCTTTCAGGAATTCGTTGGTCATGCTGGTGGAGCTCGAGCTCGAAGGTCGCACGCTTGGGAGTGCCATGGCTGTGAACGATAAGTGTGGGGCACATTGGTTCAAAATGGTTCATCTGGGTGAACTGCTCAATAATTATAGGGGGGATAGTCAGGGTGGCATTATCAGCAGTGAGACCCCCATATGATCCCCAACAAAATCAGGATGTACAATCAGAAAACGCCTATAAATGGGGGTACCACTTGTCATGACTGTGGTGCCCAAGAAACCGCTGGTACAATTTTGAATGCATCATGTGTTGAATTGTAGAACCTACAATGTCTCGTGACAAAAAAAGCGGATGTGGCAGCCAAATATCGCTGGTGTTTCCGTGGGTGCTATCTTCCATTGGGCCATGTTCAGGCTTACAGCACTATTTCCGGCAGGTTTTGGCGTCCCACAATTTCTGAAGTCGGAGTTTCGCTGGAATGTCATCAACAGCGCTTGTCACTGCCATTCAACCTTCAGGATCATTAGGGAAACAGATCTATCAAACTCACCTGGGCTAGTCGGTGCCGGTTGCAAAAAAGGAATATCGCTATATTGCTCCCGGGCACATGGGGAAGCAGATGGAGTATCATCATCCTTTACCCCAATCAGTTTCAAAAAGTCCGTTGTTTTGTCAATGATCCTTGCGTCGTGCAAATCAAACCAGGACAGTGACTAATTTCACCTTTTGATTGCACAACTTGAGTTGACCAAGCAGAGACACTGGCACATGATGTCACCCCTCAAAGTTTCAAAGGATGGTGCCATCCTTGATGTCTTGTTCACTTACTTCTTTTGCTGCGGGTACTAAAGCCTATCTTAGAGAGAGAGAGAGAGGCACCTGCCAACAAACAGATTTGTATCCGACATTTTTGATATGGGCACTCAGGAGTTGTTGGCTACCATGACGGGGTCGACTTCGTAGATGCGCTTTGGGTCTGTCGAGTGCCTTGGCATCCGCAGCGCAGCGCAAATTGCTACCCTGAACAGCCGATCATTGTGGGAACGAGCATCGGAGTCGGCCAGGCATCGTCTAGACAATGTAGTGGATCTTGCGCTTGTGAGTAGGTTGGTTGGGCAGGGTCCCCATGTGATTTGAGTAGCTTTGGGACTCCTTTTCCTTTATCTTTCTCATTAATTATGGTGTTTCTTAAAATGGGTGACCCCAAAGCTGAATGGTTTATGTACAGGATGATTTGGGAGTATCGCTTGAGAAACCAACATTTTGAATCAAAGACCTTGGTCAGTTCTGCGCAGAAAGAAATCCCACAGAAAATGTATCTCACCAACTTGTGAGAAAATGAACGTCCTGGTTGTCGAGTTGTCAATTAAAGAACCAGCGCGCACATGTGTATGCTTATCGTAGGAACGCAAACTGTATGGCATGTCCCTCTCCGACAACCGTGAAGCATGTCGTTTTATCGCCACGCAATGCCATTCAGACATAAAACATATGTGATCCATTGGTATTTGCCATTTTTTCACACCTGTGCACTGCCAACTCGCTTGTATGTGTGTGGGTGTGTGTCTTGATTATATGCCCTTGCCAAGTTCAAACACACAATGACAAGCTCACCCTCTCAGCTCTTTACTCTGGTCGATCCAAGGCCCTTAAGATTGCTTCGGGCAGGTAATCTCATCGGATCCAGACCCAAGATCTGTCAAGATCCAGCAAGATCTGTTGTATTGGAGAATTCACACCTCTGCTTTGAAGTAGGTTTCTTTCAGGAATTGACGATTTTAGGCATTGTCTCTGGAAACGATAGCGGAGATAGCTTTCTTTGGAAAGACCTGAAAAGCATAGAGCCATCAGCTTATTTCATGCATCAGCGGTTTTGCATAAGTGTAGGGTTCTGTTCGGGACGCAGCATCAGCATGGTGTATACTTCAAAATATTGCATGACTTCATGAAGTACCACTTTCAAACAGTGAATTTTGTTCACTTGGAATGCTAGTCTTATTCAAGCATGTTCAATTATAGATAGTTGTAAGGAAGCTATTTTACTTGCAATTTTCATGCGGTAGTGTGTCATTGTTACCATTAATGATTGTCATCAATATTATTGCAATTATTGTCATGGCGTTGTGTTGAGGAAGTGTAGCTGGCAATTCTGAAGTATTAGAGGTGCAGTGCAGGCAGGTGTTCACGGTAATTGTACATAATTAGTTCTGGTGGTGTTTGTGTATCAATGTGGCAATTTGTTTTGGGAGGAGTTCTTTTGACAAGGTGTTGATGCTCCTCTCAGGAAATAGTTGTAACAACCATTCAAGCATGCGCTAAACAGCACCAGTTACCAGTTTTGATAGGTAAACCAACTTTACAAAGGTGGATTTTCCACTTCCAGGTTGGTTTACCCGAGTGTAATAGTCCATCTTTCAGGAAGGGTTCTTTGCGTTGGTTCGGTTCCTACCCCGATCCTCAGGTGATAAACGATGTTTTCAGCATCACTTTCTTCGTGGAATTGCTCATACGCCTTGCCGTTGAGAGAGGGCGACTCGGGGTGGGCCGCTTGAGACATCAAAATCCCATCCAGAAAGGCCATGACCTATCAGCCAAGCATCGCATGTTTGACCCCTATGTAATGAATGCCTAATGAACCATTCAAATCCATTGATTAGTCACTAACTAAACGTTAGCCCAGTCATGTAAGGTGTTCCTTGAAGATGGACAGTAAATTTGCGGGGGTTTTGAAGGGGAGACTCGGAAGTTTTTGTCTTGATAATTTTTGGGCTTTGTCTAGAAACGTGCTCAAAAACTGAGCTTTTGGAACGCAAAGGTGCAAAGACATTTCTCACAGCATTAGCAGACCCGACATGCTACATTTGTCCTAATTTTGATATGGTTTCGCTGGTCCGCATCCCAGTGTCTAGTTGTTTTTTGGGATAGGGAATTTGTGACTTGTGATTTTCTTGGAAACTTCCGCGGCAAGGATCGGATACACTCACAGATTCAATTGCACATTCCGGCGCTTGATCCTGGTTCATGCCTCACCAGAACCAGCAAACTTTTCCGTCCAAGATGGTTTGTTTTTCATACTGTACTTGATGTTTTGCACAAATTATTTGGGTTGTTTTGGGCTTCATTTCGTACTATGGCTGTGTCCAGCTGGTTTCTCCCACATCACGAGCTACTTTTGGGAACACACACGCGCACAGATACCCACACAACATTCATAGATGATATATATATATGTATGTATATATATTTATTTATTTATTTTTATTTAATTTATAGATATATATATATATCATAGTAGCCGCACAAGGCGGTGGCGGGAGTTTCCAGAATAGATGATGGTGTAGATGATGGTTGAAGGTGATGATGATGGTGTTTGTTCTTTTCTGGTGTTTCCATTGTTTTTTTTTTTTTTTTTTCGGGGGGTTTTCCTTTGCTGGTGTTCTTTCCCTGCCAATGTCTTTCAGTTGCCAGTGTCTTTTCTTTGCTGGTGTTTTTACTGTTTTTCCTTTGCTGGTGTTTTTTCCCTGCTTTTTTTTCCGTTGCCACTGTCTTTTCTTTGCTGGTGTTTTTTGTCTCTCGTGTTGTTTTTTGTTCCTGGTGTTTTTCTGTTTGTTTTTTTTTGCTGGTGTTTTTCCTTTGGTAAATTGCTTTTTCTGGTGTTTTTGTGGCATTTCAGCTTTGCTCAGGTCATTTTATTTCGGTGTTCAAAAAGACGGATGTGGTGACATCCTCAACCCTCTCCCAAATGTTGTCTCGCCACGGCACCATGCACTTTTTGCACATCTCACCTCGAGAGACCGTCAGTTTTTCACCATTTTGGCTTGACCATGTGCAAAGCGATTTGCAAATTTTGGCTGATCCCTGTCCCAACTGACCTCTGCACCCGCCAGCTTGATGAGCCTACCTTCTTCTAGCATCCGGAAGCACAAAACACGGAAAAAAAAAATATACAGTACAAAATTTTGCGCATTTTCTTTCACTTACGCGCACGCACACACACACACACACATCTGTGATCTTCAGAGGCTAGCTGCTTCAACTTTCCATACATCGGACGTTTGACTTCCAAACTTCCGCTGATACATATTACCGTGGAGCCGAGCCACCATACGCACTTTGATCAGACCAACTTGTCGCCAGGAACTTCCCCAAAGATTTGGCCAACTGGTTTGATGCTGTATTGGCCGTGGCCGGGCTCACCGATTTCTTTCTGACCCTGTCCATGCCAGAGACCTCCACGACACAAAGTCGCTGGGAGTTGGAGATTGAAGTCTGGATGGGGCACGGGAAGCTAACCACGGTGCCTTGTTGGGGTGGCGTCCTTCCATGTCCTTCCACAATTGGCACAGGAATCAGGCTGGTCATGACTTTGTTCAGACCCGTTGTGGGAAAGGTTCCCCTCCAGAAATCTTGAGAATCCACAAGTATTGGCAATCAACTTGATTACATAGAAACAAGGTCTAACAAATTGGTTCCCAACCACCATTTCTTGCAATGATCCAGGAATTCCTTGGTGATCCGCAGAGACGGAAATTTGTTGGTGATCGATTTCCCATTTTTCCTGGATATGTTCATCTTCGTTCATCCATTTCCATTGTTAGTCCAGGACGGAAGATGACAAGCTTCCTGACGTTTTTGACCCCAGGTATTGTCCTCTTGCGCTTGATGCGTGTGATGAAATCGCTCCGTGCAATTCGCATGGTGCGGAGCCTCCACATTTTTCGCGGATTACGTGCCTTGGCTGCCCATCAGAATGCTGGGCTATGTTGGTGATATTTTGCAATACTGCCCGCATCTGCACGCCGTCATAAGGGAGGACGCTGTTATGAGGGAGGAACTTCATGGGAGGAACTTCATGGAACCTTTTCTCTTGTGAGTTTTTGAGAGCTGTGGGCCGTGGCCGACTCAAACCACCAATTCCAAGCTGGGAAGAAAACATCGTTGCCTTGTACTGCTTTTGCTGGGACCGTTCCACCTTGCGTGTGCGGAATGCAGCCCATGCATTTTAAATTTTGCATCATACACACAAATATATACATCTATGGCGATGGAGAGAGAGAGATATATATATATATACTTATTAATTTATCTCTCTCCCTCTCTCTCTTTATTATGCATGGTCAATGCGCACTTGTTTTTCGGCTTGTGGAGGAGCAAAAAAAAGCGTTCTATGATTTAAAAATCTCGCGACATCGCTTGCGAGACTGCCTGAGCCAACATCAAACTGATCTAATCCCTTCCCCCTATTACTAAACCCTCCCCCCCCCCGCTCCCCAAATACTAAGCGCCCCCAGGGGTTTTTTATATTAGGGGGGAATTTAATATTAGGGTACCCCAATATTAAATTTAGGACCCTAATGATAAAAACCATTTTGGCGTTTAATGTTTGCTTTATTAAATTCTCTATTAAAACCTTTTCAAAAATTACAAAAACCAACTGCACGAAGGGGACCCTAATATTAAATCTAGGACCCTAATGATAAAAACCATTTTGGCGTTTAATGTTTGCTTTATTAAATTCTCTATTAAAACCTTTTCAAAAATTGCAAGAACCAACT
The DNA here is from genome assembly GCA_009767595.1 of Symbiodinium kawagutii. Lineage (NCBI taxonomy): Eukaryota > Dinophyceae > Suessiales > Symbiodiniaceae > Symbiodinium > Symbiodinium kawagutii. Next base: position 177,983 of record VSDK01001115.1, on the reverse strand, counting down.
GCACGAAGGGGACCTCAATATTAAATTTAGGACCCTAATGATAAAAACCATTTTGGCGTTTAATGTTTGCTTTATTAAATTCTCTATTAAAACCTTTTCAAAAATTGCAAAAACCAACTGCACGAAGGGGACCTCAATATTAAATTTAGGACCCTAATGATAAAAACCACTTGGGTGTTTAGGAACCTAATATTAAACATCCCCTAAGCCAGAGGTTTTCAATAATAGGGGGGGGAACGGTTGCTTGGGGAATGGGGTGTTCCTTTTACTTTTCAATTGCTACAATTAAAGATACAATTGGCCAGAACCAAAAAAAATCAGAAGTGCACCCCCAAGGTGGTTTTTTGTATTAGGGGGGGGTTTAGTAATAGTAGGAAGCGATTATTCGTCATAATGCCACTTCAAGGTCTTCAATCATGTTTGGTGCAAAAATAGGTTCATTGCTCTGAACATGCAGCGATGTCGTCATTTCAGACCTTTGTCTCTTCGCTTCATGTGACCAGACATCCGAGGCCTTTTGGTGAAAGCTTGCCAGTGTTTTCTGCCGTCACTCTGCTGGTCCATGGCACCTTGGCATACCTTTGGCTGCGGGACATGGGTGATGGTAAAGCCTGGTTGGGTCACTGGCATGGTGCACCTTGGCCCCCGTGGGCTCGAGGTCTTGCTGGGTGTTCTGATGTCCATCGGAGCGTTGCTGATTCTTGGCTTGGTAGCCTGCAAGGGTTGGTCGAGCCAAGCCTCCGAGAGTTTTGTTGTCCATGATTGGCTATAGAATACTTTTATATAGAGTTTGGTCCCTAATTAAGTGTACTTTATCATTTATCATTATTTTTGGTTCACTATGGAAATATTGATACATGTGTAGCTTGATTTGTAAAAAAGTGCATACCATATTTACATGCACACATGCATGTACCATACAGAAAGATGGACAGACAAACAGACACAAACACACACACAAACAAAGACGTATACAAAGCGAATATATAGTATGCGTGCGCAAAGAACCTTTATTGAGATGAGCGATCCCTGTGCTTAATCGAAGATCGTGAAAGCGCTTGAAACAGCACGATTTTTCCAAACTTCCTTGTGGCACTGAAGCAAGCATCAGGATGATGGAAAAATCAGGTGGTGGCCTGTGAGAACAGGGCCTTCTTCACATTGGATCACCTTGCCACATTACTGCAAAAAATACATTGTGCTTTGGAGCTGCGATATTTTGTTGAAATTCCTCAGGATGGGAAACCTGCTGCAAGATTACATCCAGAGTGAAGAGCCTCTTGCCATCTCTAGCTGGCTTAAGGGACAGAAGAAAACTTTGCGGGTTTAGTGTGTTGCCATGACCTGGGGCGGTTGCCATGCAAACATGCGATGAGAACAGATCTGCGGGATGACTTGTCATGATGGTGAGGTGCTGGCATTTTTCACGCTACGACTAGGGAGCCATCCATGACTGACTGGTTGCACAAATGAAGGCAAACAGGTGAATACATGTGAGCATCCGACTTGAAGTGTGTCAATTCATGATTATGATTCGGGTGGACATATTGCTTTTCCTCCGTGCAGATAGGGGATAACCCAGAACCCAAAAACCCTCCAGCATGAATACGTTGAAACCACCATCAAAGCTTCACAACCGACGGGGGACGACCCAGTTTGACACATGGCAGTGACAGACTTTTGTCCGCTACTCATGTAAATAATGCTTCATAATGAACCAAGCTTAGGTATCCTGATAGTAATTTATTATTGGCATTGAGTGGTGGTTCATGGTGGTTAGTAGCTCCTATAGGTACCATACAAATTTTGATCCAAAACTGTGAGTGTCACAGCAGTTCCCAACGTCAACCACTGGTGATGCCACTCTGGCATACTCTGGCCAGAGTTACCCTTGGTGAAGCATCCCTGCCTGGGACGTTAGCGCATGGCCAAGTTGACCATTTTGAGACACCCTTAAGAGCTCAAAGCTTCAGAACTAGTATGGACCGCCATAGATGTGTGATTTTTACGGTCAACAATGATATATATATATATATATACATCTCATAGATCCATTAGCAATATGAAGATGCTATTCACCCACCTTGCGTCCAGGAAGCCGCCATGGTGCCAGATTGGGGGTGTGATGCGGTGCCTTTGAGGTTTAGCTACGAAGAGCGACAATGGCTTTGGGAGAAGTATGGCACTGCCTACAGGGCTCCTTGGAGAACCAACTGGGTTACACCCTGGGAATCTTTGGAGCTTTTGTCACTGAAACGATCCATCCTTAGATCACTCCTATGCCAACCCCAATTTTCCCGAAATCGTTTGGATTTGACACATCTCTTTGCCCAAATTTATGGTAGCCAGTAGTTGTTCAGATGCTGCTCAGCGGGAACATCAAAGCACGGCCAGTGTGATTTGCGCAGAGAAGCTCGCAAAACAACGCCGGTTCGACATTTGAACACGCCACTTTTTGACCATTGTACGGAACGGTGCTTTGTCATATTTTTCTTTTCTTCCTGGCAGCCAAGTACTGTCCTGCTCATGCCCTTGGGTAATGCCGAGGCCTCCTACACTTTGTTTGAGGTGACTTGGGCCTTTGCAAGGACTGATGGAGAGTATCTAAGTTGATAGGTGCTTGGAGTTGATGTAAAAGCTGCCATTGATGGGTCTGACATGGCCATGGGTCAATATGAACCAGCCAATAATGGGGGATAACAACCAACCATGTTAAAGGGAAACCAATGGTTAATGATAGGGGAACCAGGGGTACGGGGTTTTGACCCACAGCCACATGGTGAGATTGGAGGCACATAGATTTGCACAGAGGCTCTAGCTTTGTCATTGGAACTTGGTCAAGACTGCTTTTTTATTCCCCTTGGGACCTCTATGGGTGCTTTTGTGACGTCCAACCGGGTGAACATCAGCGAACATCATCTTTTTGAAAATAGACAATGTTATATATATGTATGTACATATATATTTATATATATACATGCGTTGTTGTTTGTATATGAATATTGTTTCGCTATATTGGACGGATTTTGTTTGAACCATACATATATATATATATATGTATATATTTATTTGTATCTACATGTTTACATATTGTTTTTTAGATTTATATGCGTAGATTTTGTTACATACATACATTTACATTGCATATATATAATTTCTATTTACCTGTTTACATGAATACACATTTACTTACATACAATTGTGTGCATATACATCAACATTCATTTACACAGATCTGTTTATACACATGCATGAATGTATATGTTTAATAGAGAGACATATATATATATATATTTACATAGACATACATGAATGTATACATTTGAATCTATATATATATATATATACATATCTGTGTGTGTTTATTTTTATATCTACTATATTCATGTATATATACGCGCAACGACAGCCCAGGCGGAGCATGTGCTATCAATTGAACATTGCTCAAAGAAGGAGTTGCGAAAATCATTGGCTAAATGCAGTGATTTTGGGTTTAGGATTTTAGGGTTCAGGGTCATGGTTTTCGGGTGTATGGTTGAGGGTTTACGGTTTCTTGCCTCTCAACGTTTCAAAACCACGGGCCTGCGCAGGGTCTTGAACATTTGACAGGAGGAACGTTTGGGCAGGTCTTGTGACTCCGGGCAAAGCCCAGGCCTTTGCCTTATATACGCATGTATGCATTCATTTATGGATTTATCACGGTATCAGATATTATTGATATCCATTAGCGGCAACCCTTAACGGCAACCCTTTCCACTTATCAGCAACGGCCCAAAAACCTCCGCGGTGTTGGATTGTGATGTGGAGAAAAACGTCGGAACCAATGCCTTTTTCATTCGTCCTCAGGCTGTTGAGCTGGCGACTCAAAACTAATTTTGTTTCTTCGCGCATGTGTGGAAGGCGCTTTGCGCAGAAAAGCATGTTTCTTTGTTTGTTTCTAAATTTGTTTCTTTGATTCTTTGCTTGCTCGTTTGTTTGCTTGCTTGATTGATTGTTTGCTTGCTTGATTGCTTGCTTGTTTGCCAGTTTGCTTGTTTGTTTGCTGACTTGCTCGTTTGTCTTTTTGTTCGCCCGCCCACTTGTTTGCTTGCTGGCTTCCTTGCTTGCTTGCTTGCTTGCTTGCTTGTTTGTTTGTTTGTTTGTTTGTTTGTTTGCCTGTTTGTCTATGTGCTTGTTTTTTTTTGTTTGGCCCCCACTTGTTGGCTTGTTTGCTAGTGTTTTTTTTGTTTTTCTGCTCACCCACTTGTTTGCTCGCTTGCAAGCCGCTGGCTTGTTTGTTTTGCTTGCTTGTTTGCCTGCTTGCTTGCTTGTTTGCTTGGTTGCGTGCTTGTCTGTTTGTTGGCTAGCTTGCTTGGTTGGTTGGTTGGTTGTTTGTTTGTTTCTTTGTTTGTTTGTTTGTTTGTTTGTTTGTTCGTTTGTTTGTTTGTTTGTTTGCTGTTTTTTTTGCATGATTGTTTACTTGTTTTTTGTTTGTCGTTTTTTGTTTGTTTGTTTGTTTGTTTGTTTTTTGTTTGTTCCAGTTTGTTTGCTTGCCCGCCCACTTGTTTGCTTGTTTGTTTGTCTGTGTGTTTGCCAGTTTGTTTGCTCGCCCACTTGTTTTTTGTTTGGTGGCTTGTTTGTTTGTTATTTGTTTGTTTATGTTCTGTTTGTTTGTGTGCTTGTTTGCTTGCTTGCTTGCTTGCTTGCTTGTTTGTTTGTTTGTTTGTTTGTTTGCTTGTTTGTTTCTTTGTTCGGTTGGTTGGTTGGTTGGTCATTGGTTGGTTGTTTGTGCATGCGCTTTCAAGTGTGTGTAATCTTGCGTGTGTCAGTTCCGCAGTTTTGTCGCCGGCCCTTGGGAGGAACCTTGCGGAGAGTGTCTCCCTAGACTGTCTCACCACACTGTTTGCCTACAAGACCATTCCGCAACATTTTCAAGAGCGTGTCAGTGTGTCCCCGAAAATGTTTTGCAAGAGTGTCTCCCGCGACATCTCCCAAGGGAGCCCTACAAGAGTGTCACATGACTTTGTCCCACAAGAATGTTGTCCAAGAGAGGTTTTTCAAAAGAGTGACTCGCCTGGAAAAGCAAACATGGTAAAAGAAAAGTAATTGGTCCAAACCGTAGAGGGAGTTAAATAGTAAAAAAGAAAAACAATTGCACCGCAAAACTGGGATCCAGAGGGTGTCCCTCTCTGCTTGTAAAACTGTCCCTTCAGGTCGTGTGACTCCAAGAGTTCTGCCCAGCGCGTCCTACAATCTCTTAGTGTCCCATTGCCTTGGAAAAGTGTCTCCCAAGACTTGGCACTGTGCCTCACAGTGCTCACAAGGCGTCTTCAAAGGGAAACAGCTTTGGAAAGAGTAGCCTAAAAGTTCTCCTAGAAGATCCAAGGCGTAAGTGAGCCTGAAAACTGCCTCCGCTCACCAAAGGGAAGGCAATCTCCACATTTGCTTCGTGACAATCTTTGGGACTCCTTGGCTGAAGCAGTTTTTTGTTGACTTGTTTTGCTGAAGCTTTGTCGCATCTCAGGTGACGTTTGCTGGGCCACTTGTTTGCCAGAAGTCGGGCGGGAAGAACCGATCTCTTGTGACAGCCGCCGCAATCACTTATAATCACTTGTAAAACTTGTAAGTTTTTTACACACACAGATATATATATATATATATATTGACTTATTTATTTACATATACAGGAATAGCTTGGACTCTCATTGGCTTGGCTTTGTGGAGAGCATTTTCTGCTCACTTTCGCTAGTTCAACTCAATTTTTGTTGGGCATCATTTCGTTTGGAGAGGGCCAGACCATCAGCTGTCATTAGCCATCATTAGCAACATGCATTTGGAGTGTGATCATGAATCATCATTCTGAATTTTCTCTCAGAATTAAATGAGCTATTAACGTGACGAATCTGCAAACAACAATTGTCGAAGCAACATTACACAAACATACTGAAATAACTATATTGCTATGTCTTGACAGGGCAAATCCACGTGAGGCCCTGGCAAAAAAAAGGTCATGTCACCACTATCAAAATTTCTAGGGTTACTTATACCTTTGACCATGACATGGATTTAGATATAGGTACACTGTCATGACTATCAAAGCTACTCGTTACTTGATTAATACTAAAACAATGTCCCAACATCATCCTTTGCCGGTGAATCTCAGGAACTGGCCAACTCGAGCTGACCCTGTGTTGAACTTTAGCCAGGCACAGGGGCGGGAGCCGTGCAGATATGATGAGACGCAGGGCGATTCAGGACGGACTTTCCCATCAAGATTCATGTTTTGTGTCTTGATTTTGTGCATGTTTATGCTATGATTGGTCTATCATTCCGCACTTTTGGGTTTGACTGTACGAATGGTGGTGTTCACGGTGGCAGCAGCAAGCCTAAGAGCTAGCTGCAGATTGCTCGAGAATACTTGAGATGTATAGTCATTGCAGGTCGACTTTCTGAGCAATAGGAGGAAGATGCGTAGCTTGAGCCCGTGCGAACTTGCGACTTGCGACTAGGAACTTTAGGGCGTCACTCTGGGCAACCAAGAACTTGCACATGTGTGTGCACATATGTATGTATATGTATGTATGTATGATATGTATATATTAATTATATATATTTATATGTATATAATCTAATGCGTGCTACTTGTGAATGTTTGCGACTCAAATGACTGCGTCAACTCTAATATTGCAAGCCATGTGCTCCCGGCCAATCCCCATTGTTTTTTGTAAACCGTTAGCGAAAAGCAGCTGATCGAAGAACGATGGAGATACAATCGTTGCTTAAGATGCTGCGCCCGGGGGGGCTGTGGGGAGGCTGCAGGGAGCTGATCTCAACTTGGAGGATCAATCCAGAGAATCGCTCAAGTAATGTATACCTTGAGGACCGATTCTACTTATCCTAAGTAGGTCCTAAGTAGGTCCTAAGTAGGATAAGTAGAACCGGTCCTTAAGGTAGATAGTGTGAGACGAAAGGAAGGGCATTCCCGAGAAACACGAAGAACGACAGGTCAGGGCAACGTATCAAACGAGGCTTGATTGGAAAGCCCTTCTTCATCCAATCTTGAGCGGCGTCAGGCCAGGATTGATGTATGGAGATGTTCTGCAATAGTTTAAGGTTGGATTAGTAAATTTGCAAGCAGCCAAAAGACGTGAGCAAAGTCCATTTGGTGAATGTGCATCAGATTGGTCAATGGACAACTGGTCCAAGACCACCAAAAGTCACTTTGTTCATACTGACGAACCCTTCACAAAATCAAAACATGAATACCAACGGAGGTCCACGCCTTGTAATACACTTGGTTAATTTAGTTGACCTGACCTGGACATTAGATACAAAATATGTATGCATATGATATGTTGAGTGTCCAGGTGCACTTTTACCGTGTCTTCCCCATCTGGAAGGTACAGAGAAGATAATGAGATCTGTGGTCGGGGCTGCATTGACAACAGCAGCAGCACAGACGAACCTACGCTGAGTGTACTGATACGGCAACTCTAAGGGATTGATTAAACGCTGGTCTCACTGCTTATCATCTTATCAATTCTTATCGCACATTCTCGCGCTCTTCGAATGCATCACCTGCACTCAAAGGCAAGACATGGAAGCTGAGGCGGCAAACACGACACAACAAATAAATCCTGCCATCACGTCATTTCTCCCGTGTCGCAACACGAATCACGGGAAAACCCCAGGTCGCCGACGTGGCGATGGCAAGATGTGGTCATTCTAGGGCTCTCATGTTAGGAACCTCGAGTTTTTTTGTTCCGGCATCTTATGAAGTCTTTTACAGGCCAGGATACATTTGGGTGACAAGCCAGCATTTGCATCATGTGAACTGAGCCGCTACGGCCAGGGCTTTTCGTTGTTCTTCATTTTCTACGTGACAGTTGCAGCTTGCCCACATGGTGGCTGTCTTCCATGCTGTGTCGGGCTTGCTTTGGCTTTGTCACACCGCTTCATTAACGTACTCAATGCCGTATTGAGTCATGAATTGTCATATTTTGTCATGCAACCGTATGTGCTGCTTTCGAATGCCAATCAGGCTGCATGTTTGTTTCCTGGTTTCCTAGGCTATTTTCCTTTGATTTCTGTCGCTGCAGCAAAGCCTTGTCATGTGTGTGTGTGTTCCCTGATCCAAGGTTGTCTTTGCCGTTCTTCGTGTGATCTCCGCAGTTTTCTTGCTGCTAAATTGCAGAAGAATCCCCCACCACCCCAAAGTTGCTGAGGCGTTGCTCGCTTGCTCGTCACACCCTTGATGGGACTATGGGGGACTGGACGCAAAATACTACTTAAGCATGTATGGCATGGGCATTTTTGGTTCATATCTCCTGATTTTGGAAGGGGAGGGAGTTTCATATTTCGCTTTGCAGGTGCTGCATGCTAGTTCCCTGCCCAGATTTGGTGATGAAAAATGATTGGTGTCGTTTTGTTTTTGCTTCATTACACCGAAGTACATCGGAGTTGTTTTTCTTCCAGGGCTTCACTCAAAGAATCCCCACATGGACAAACTATGGTCCAATGATGATCCCGGGATCACTTGTGTAGCAGGTCTACGAAAAACTACTACCATTGCTTCACATGCCTCGAGGAAAGACACCTTAGATGCAGCGCAAAATGATGCGGAACAGCTGGTCATGGACAAGATGACTCTCAAGGCAAAACTGATTGAGCGTTTGGATTCTTGGAAGGATTGGGGCGGAGTCCGTCTAGGAAAAGAGATGAGAAGAGAACAAAGACACCAGTGACAAGGAACATGAAGTCGACAGTTTTTCTATTCTTCCCAGCTGCTAAGCACCACAACACCATACGCGCTACTTGCTCGGAGAGTACATGGCTGGATGTCTTCGCGTGGTGGCATGCCAAAACAAACAGATGTTATGACCATGCTTTCAGCACCAACTCAGGAAGCAATGTTCAAAATTCTGGATGACACTGAGAGTGGCATCATCACCGAAGAGAGGCCAGGAGTCCAGTTGGTGTCATCAGGGTCCTCATGGGTCCTCATGGGTCCTCAAAGGACGAGCCAGGATGTGAAAAAGAAAGCAGCTTCAAGTCAAGCAGTTGATGGCTCTTGGCTACACAACCCAGCGAGAGCTGGTTTGTCGCTTCACCTATTCATTTCATCCCTACCCAGGAGGATTTTCCAGGTTGACATTGTAATTTCTGGGCGGCACCACCGGGCAGACTCCGGTAGGGAGTCTTATTTGCCAAAGTTTGAAGGACTAATGTCAGCTGACCAATAGTAAAGGGTCCCCCGCTCCATTTTTTTGTGGGGGTCTGCTTCGCAATTGCCTATCAAAAATCCCAACTTTCCCCGGAGGCTTCTGATAAGGTTTTGACAAATCCTCTCTCTCTCCTGATAGGCTTTGATCTGATCTTCAGTGGATTCTAATTGGGACCCCCTGCTTTCTGATGCCCAAAGTGTTTCAGTTTTTAAGGTTTTCTTTGCTTATGCTTTTGAACAGCATTCAATCATAATTAGAAACCAGTTAACCAGAATTCAAAAACAATAAGGAAGAACATACAATTGAACCACACAGATTTATCTTATTGCAAGTGCCAATCCCAGTTCATAAGTGCACATGAAAGGACCTGCAAGGGGGTACCCTTTGCAGACCTGATTTTTTCAATTTTCAAATCGGATTTTACAAAAGAAAAAACTGTTTTGAGCCAGGTATTATTTTTGATTTTGTAAAGGTTTTCTTTGCTTAATCATGTTTCTGAAAAGAATTAAAACAATAAGGGGAAAAAAGCAACCACAGGGACAAGAGGTAATAATTAGTTTTGAGCTGGCTTTCTGGATCAATACTACATAGAAATTGGCCTTTTTACAATTTAGTAAGGGAATATCTGATAGTTTTGGTGTCTTTTTTAAAATTATTTGCAGCCATTGCGGGTGCTGCACTATTATTGCAGCTGCTCTTGAGCAAGTTAGAATTCTGTAATTTGAAATCAATAAGGGCTGATTTTAATTCAGAAAGGACTGAAAAATCACATTTTGAGAAATAATTGCAACTATTGCAAACCCTCTATTATTGGTCAGCTAACACTAGTCTTGACCCCTTCTAGGTCCACATGCCAGACTCAGCGCGAACTTGGCACAGGTTGAAAACCATCTTGGAGAACCCCAAAGTAGTGGCCTATTTCCAAACCTTGGACTTGGATGTCCATGAAGGAGCGGGGGTTGCCAACCGTCGACCCTACATCCCCATGGGGAGTGTGCGTGGCTGCAAGGACAAGCATTGTTTCACCTGCTCGATAATGGTGACGGTGAGGCGTTGCGGGTGGCCTTTGGGGATCAAGTTGGCTTCAGCATGGTTTGGTTTGACAACGCTCTATGGCACGCACTTTTGCAATCTTTTGCACATGCGTGCCGGCAAAAGAAACAACAGTAGCAATAATTAACAGGACCAGCGGCAGCACAAAAACAACACGATCGAACGCGCATAAATGAAATGACAACAACAGAATCAACAACGACAATACGAACTGGCTAACAGCAAACAACCTACAACCCATCACTACCAGAATCTAGCACCAACAAACAGCACTCACCTTACAAATGCCAGTTACCCACCAAGAACTAACCAACCTAAATCAACCAAATGTTGTTCTTTTGGTAACAAACAATTCCCTGGAGAATTTTAGCAACAAGGCGCACAAATAACATATGAGAAAAAAATCAAACATGGTGTGGTGGAATCTTCCGGGAAAAAAGGTGCAATTGTGTGATTGTATTTTTGCAGATTTGGTTTCTGGGAGTTTCCTTTGCAATTCCGGGAATTTCTGTCACAAATTTTGGAACTCAAAACCAGAAAACCAGTGAACATACTTCATGGGCGAGTATGTCAGCACATTGGTTTGGATATCCCTTGAGATCAAAAAGAAGGAACAAACTCCACCAAAGGTAACCAATCTCAAAAACCAGTTTTTTCTCCGTACGTTGAGACTGTGACGCTTTTGGAGAGACAAGGAACACTTTTTCACTGATTGGCTCCACAGCACGATGCGACAAACAGCATTAGAGAGAGAGAGGGAGAGACAGAGAGAGCGAGAGAAAAACATCATCATCACCATCATCATCGTCGTCGTTGTCGTCGTCGTCACAATCCGACCCACCAACGATCAGAAGAGAAGAGAAGCAACAACCACCCAGTTGCCCAGCCAGCAAAGACGAACAACAAACACTCCACAATCATGATACGACGGAACTGGAATTGTGTTCTTTTTGCCTGCCAAAAATGGGTGGTTGCTGACTTTGCCAAAGGATCCATGAGATGATCCATGATAAATTTTGCCACAGGCAGGGTGCATAGATAGACAGTGATCACATGCAACCACCCATCCAATTTACATGTACATGTTCATTTGGCTTTCACAGGATGTCAAACCAAGCATCCCATCAACTACAATGATTCCCTGAGCATACGGGTTTACTGCTGATGCGCGCGCATGTGCTGAAGGTAACTCAAGAAGAATTCATCAGCGGCATTCTTCGCTGTAAGGGCGAAGCTCGAGCTATCGAACAAGTGGCGATGCATTCAGCTACTCAGAGAACGCATCACTGGTGGTGGATGGTGGTGGGTCCACGGGGCATATAGGCAGTCAGTCTCGGAACGGTTTCCTCCAGATGCATCCAGATGCGTAAAATAAATACCTTCATCCAAGACGTCATCAGTCATCATTGTTTGATTTGTAGGTTTGGCAGAAGCAGGTTGCTGGTTGCTGACCGACTCTAGTGACTTTAGCGTTGCCCACATTGTGGAGTATTTAGTAGTGTGCGTATGTATGTGTGTGATGTTCGACTTCTTGCATCATTTGGCCTTTGGAAACTGTTCGCAGTCGAAATTCCTGCGCGGCGCTACCCCGAGGAATTGCGGATCTTGGACCGGAAAGTCACAAAACTCATCAAAGTGCTGCTCAGAACCAGGGCTCAGAACTGCGGGGCTCAGGTAGATGGCATGGGGGGTTCCTGGGACTGGCGCAGCATGATGAATTTGAAGGGCAACACACACAGAGAAAGAACACAATTAGAAGATGCTTGAAGTTGAACCACCAAACAAACAAGTTTGCTTGCGCTCACCAGGAATCACGTGCCAAATTGAACGCTTAGTTGGGAAACCATCAGTTCTTGCGGCCTGTCATGGCCTGTCGCAACCCCGCATGAAAGACATGCTTGAGTATCCATCGAGTTTGCGCAACATGGTCCCTGTTCCCTGCCTTGGCTGAAGCTCAAGCAGACTACTAACCTCACCTCCTGTGAAGTGGATGGGTGGCAAGCACCAAATGAGTGGCGCGGGGCAGCCTTTCTTCCGACTTGTGGCCTGAATTTATTTCAAACATTGAATTCAAGACCTCGTATAAAAAACTCACTCAAACTCCCTAGCGGTTGCTTTTCTTGTAAATCTTTAGTTAAAGTGACAATAGAAAATTTAGGCAGCGATGGAAAGCTAACCCCTAATAGTGGTTTTAGAACCTTAAAATATAAAAAAGCTGAGTGCTCGATCCCCTAATTTAAAACACCGCAAGGAGGACTAGTTTCTAAAAATATTCGGGGGTAAAGCACTGCTTGGGAGAGCTTGCTTCTAATACCGGTTGTTAAATAGGTCAGTTAACGAAACAAATGGTGCAAATCGAACCCAAGAAAGACATAACAACATTTCGGACCATAGTTTTCAATATTTAGTAGTAGGAAGCAGGGATTCATCATCCATATTTGAAGGATTTTGAAGGTATATTGTGGTTCAATCAGCAGGTATACTTGGAACCGGGTTATAATTCATAATTGTGGACCTCCCGCTGCTCTCCAAGAATTTGATGAACCTCACCTGGAAGGTCACACCCGATTTGTTTAGAACTTGTTTTTTGCAGACACCAATGCAGAACAAGTACTGATAGCAGTGCTAAGTGCAACTGTAAACAGATGTTGATTCTTAGTGCTACAGTAATATGCACTGAAAATTACGAACAGTAAATGTTAGCTATTGTTTTTACTGATCGTTGCTGTTTGTAGTGGTTATATAAAGTAATTACCCAGAACTCAGTAGTGATTTGGCTATTGCCACATGTTACTTCAACATTTACAAGCCATGACTGCCATGGGCAATCAAATTTACAAACCATGGTAATTACCTTTTATGAGCATTTACTATTCATCACAATTGGCGATCACAAAATGATTCATTACCAATGGCTCAAACATGATTTCCAAATTTGTTTTGGCAGTGGTCTAATAGTACTACACCGTCACATGACCATGGTTACCTACTATTACCACCGTTGGCCACTATCAATCACCCACCTAGCTATTACTATGACTTAAGCATTTGCAAACGATCACTAACCATCATAATATAACCATCACGAACCATCGTGAACAATCAATCACCGTCATGCACCATCATGAACCATCATGAACCATTATGAACCATCATGAACCATCATGAACCATCATTAGCCATCGTGAACCATCATGAGCCGTCATTGAATATCATGAGCCATAATGCACCATCATTAACCATCATCAACCATCATGAGCCATCATTGACCATCACGAACCATCATTACCCATCATGAGCCATCATGAACCACCATTACCCATCATGAACCATCATGAACCATCGTGCACCACCGTGAACCATCATGAACCATCATTAGCCATCATTAACCATCATGAACCCATGCCTTCATTAGATATTTAACCATCATTAACCATCATGAACCATCATGAACCATCATGAGCCGTCATTAACCATCATTAACCATCATGAACCATCATGAACCATCATTGGTCATCGTGAACCATCATGAGCTGTCATTCAATATCATTAACCATCATACACCATCATTAACCATCATCAACCATCATGAGTCATCATTGACCATCATGAACCATCATTACCCATCATGAACATCATGAGAGATCATGAACCATCATGAGCCATGGTGAACCACCGTGAACCATCATGAACCATGGTTAGCCATCATTAACCATCATGAGCCATCACTAAATATATATATATATCATTAACCATCATGCACCACCATTAACCAGCATCAGCCATCATGAACCATAATTTGCCATCAATACCCATCATGAACCATCGTGAACCATCATGAACCATCATGAACATCATTAACCATCATGAACCATCATTAATCACGATTATCTACTATTACTTAGATCCATGGTTTTTAGTTGTACAGCTACCACCATGGGCTACAATTAATTACCAGCACCATGACGCCCTGTTGCTCAGGAGCTGAGTCATCATCACGTGACAAGAGGAGAGCGCCAACGGGGTCGTTGGAGGTGGCTGGTTGAAACGTGGCGAAGCGCAAGCAGCTGCAGCTTGATCAAGGTTGAGAATTGGTCAATTTTATGCATGATGATTTGGCGAGCTGGGTCAATATTGACCAACCAACTAATGGGGGATTTCCACCAACAATAATAGGGAAAACAATGGTCAACAGGGGGGAACTAGGGGTACGGGGTTTTGACCCACTGCCATTTGACCTGTTAGTTGATATATTTGTGAGAATATTGTGGGAATCAAGAATGTGTACAGATTGAGCTTGCAGTGGTTGGTGAACAATTTCTAGTTCAGCACTCACCAAAAATGGTTCAGAACAGCGCCGATGGGAGAAAGTGGCTGATGATATGTGTTAAATTTTAATCATTCATGAAGTGGTTGTGAAAAAACGAAGAAGCAAGCAGCAGATTGCCAGTATTAAATATTAATCCGTCCATATCCGTACTGCTAGGTCAAACCCGCTGGCAACTGGTAAACCTGCACATTTCACAAGGATAGGTTCCCTACCCAAGGCATCCCAAGGCTTTGGGAGAAGCTTAGGGGAAAAGGATTAGGATTCGCAATGTGCCCACGCTCCCCGCGCCGGGAATCCAGAGCCTCGGGTGGAGCTGTCATTGAATTGAATTGAATAGTACCTAGAAGTGCCAGAAAAGGGTGAATTTACTATGATCGGCCGTGATTCGATTCACCCATGATTGGATAATATGTGGCTATGCTTAGCTATGATATGCATTGATATGCTATGATCATTTTGGCACTGGGAAAACCACAGGCTGACGTTTCTCATGACATTTCTCGTCCGCAGGAATACGCACAAACATTTGCAAGTTTTCCGACGCTCTGCCGCAGACAGGGTGATGGGAGGACCTGCAAGGCGTCGCTGGAAGTGTGGGCGATTCAGCATGGCGGACCTCATGCTCCATCATGTGCTCAAACAGTCGCGAGCTGTTCGACGCTTCAAGTGATACTTCCTATCCTGGATATGCACAAAGCGATTGGCCATTGGCCAATGGTGCTATTGGTTGTGGATATACTTTCATGGCCATTTCACTGCCGGCCATCCGCCGCAAAGGCGCAAAGTTCATACCAACTTCCGAGCAAAACCATTTGACAAAGGAAGGTAACTTAGAACCAAAGTAGAACAACACAGCAGCAGAACACTTAGCACACAAGTAGAACAACACAGAACCCACAGTTCAGCCATTTGCTTCCTTTTGCGTCACATGCACGTTACTTCCAAAGTTAAGTTTCTTTTTCTCTAAAGGTTACAACTAGCGATCTGTTTCGTGGACTGCCACGTAAGAAGTGGTGCATAAGTTTGTTCACCCAATGTATTCAATTTGTTTGTTTCTGTCGAGTCAACGATTTAACAAGATTTAGTATTTGTTTTCAAAGACGTCGAGACGGTTTGACTGTATTTTGATTGTAGATGTGTGTATGATGCATATGCACGTAATGTGACGCAATGTAATGTAACGTGGTGTCTTGTGACATGTCGTTTGAAAAGTGATGGAATGTACTGTGATGTATGCATGTATGCATGCATGTTATGTGTGTTTTGTATGTCATGTGCAGGATGTATTGTATGTATGTTGTGTATATTAATTTGTATGCTTGTACGTTTGAATGTTTGTGTGCATTTACGATGTACGCATGTAACGAATATATGTATGTATGTATGTATGTATGTATGTATGTATGTATGTATGTATGTATGTATGTATGTATATGTATGTATGTATGTATGTGTATGTATGTATGTATGTATGTATGTATGTATGTATGTATGTATGTATGTATGTATGTATGCATGTATGTATGTATGTATGTATGTATGTATGCACATGTATGTATGCACATGTATGCATGCACATGTATGCATGTATGTCTGTATGTATGTATGAATGTAATGTAATGTAATGTAATGTAATGTAATGTAATGCAATATAATGCGCTGAGATGTAATGTAACGTAATGACATGACATGTAATGTAAGTATGCACGTATGCACGTATACACGTTTGCCCGTACGTCATTTGCATGCAGGTAGGCATATATGTTTGCATGTATGCATAAAATCTGTTGTGTGTTATGCATGTTGCGCGTGTTGTGCATGCTGTCAATGCTATGTTTGATATGGTATGATGTGACGTGCTATGGTTGGCATGGTATTGTATGTTATGCACGCATGTATGCAAGCATGTATGCACGCATGATTCGATTTGTGTATTGTCAGGGTATGTTTGCATATGTTTGGTATGTATTTCATGTATGCTATAATGCATGCTTGCATGTAATGTAATGTCATTTAATGCAATATAGTTTTTGTATGTATATAATATGTTTATTGTTTGGAATGTAAGATGCATGCAGTGCTTGCAATGTATGCATTGTACGCAATGCAACGCAATGCAATGCCCGTAATGCAATCTAATGTATATATATCATTGCAATGTAGTGTAATGCAACGCAATGCAACGCAATGCAACACAATGCAATCCAACACAATGCAATCCAACACAATGCAATGCAATGCAATGCAAGTATGTATGTATGTATGTAATGTATGTATGTATGTATGTATGTATGTATGTATGTATGTATGTATGTATGTATGTATGTATGTATGTATGTACGTAGGTATGTATGTATGTATGTATGTATGTATGTATGTATGTATGTATGTATGTATGTATGTATGTATGTATGTATGTATGTGTATGCATTTGCATCTATGCATGCATAGTCACCGCCAGCCACACAGGTACCTACATATTGCATGAGTATGTATTTGTTTTTCTGTTTTTCCGTTTGTGAAGTCCATGCGAGTGTTCATCCTTCAGGTAGTGGAATGAACAGTCGTTTTTGAAGAAGCCATTTGCTTCATGCACAACGATATTGGAACATGTCACACTCGTGGTTTAGGTTGACATACGAATCATTTGAAAGATACGATTGACGTAATTGGAAAGGAGAGCGGGTAGGGAACATGCTTTTTGTGGCTCATTGCCGACTCCATCATTAACTGCTTCATGGTGATTGATGACTGTATTCGACCTTCCGGGAACCAAGACGAACCCGGACATTTGGTTTTTTGAGTTTTAGTTTCTGATAGTGTCTTGCATTTGTCTAGGCTTCTTGGCTTTCGTGGTGCCAAGGGAATGCCATTTTGTCGTTTTGTTCTCTTGGCTTTCGTGGTTCCTACTATAGACAGCTTCTTGCCTCGATTCGCTTTTGGCTGTTTGTGAAATTTCTTTGCCAGGTCAAGGTCTGTGGAATGTTTTGATGTCATTGTCATTGACGTCAACGTTCCATGTAAGACACAACACAAAAATTGCATCACATCAGACATCGCAGACTCGTCCCATGCCAGAATATCAATTCCCAGGTAGCAGGTCAGTGAACATGCATGTTGGGAACAATGCCAAAGTACTAAAGTACCGATCAAACATGTTTTCGTGATGCGTCATTTCAAGAACAGAACATAGCACTGCTCATAGCACCATATCCTGACTTGGCACCAAAGTCCCAGATGCCAACACAAACACTGACTTGATATGCACGTGTCAGGAGCGCCGTATCGGAAATTGGGTCAGAGAAAACGACAATAGAATTTAATAGATTTGCCAAATAATGTGCATGCATGTCGGAAGAAACGTATAGAAATGCGAGAATTGCAGAGGCCTCTGTGCGTACACAGATCTGGCAAACACTATTGCAAGAAAATGCCGAAGAACAAATCCAATACCTCATTGGAGCACATGTCAGGATACATTTCAGAAGCCTCCCATCACAGCACAACGACAAGTGTTCAAGCTTCAAAGTGTGGTAGTAAATGTATCGTGCCATGATGCACTATGGAAGTTGAAGGGTTCAGGCTTCAAACTTTCACAAACACGATGGCAAACGAGAGTTTGAGCCTCTAAACCAAACCAAGAAGAGCAAACATCAATAATTACTCTACTGAATGGGATCCCCAACAGCATTTGGCATATTCATCTCCTGACATGCTTACTGGCTTTCTATTTGGCATATCTTTTGACATTCCATTTGGCGTATCTTCTGACGTTCTTTCGGTAAGCCTATTTGGCTTATGTTTTGGCATCTGATTTGGCATATCTTCTGACACTCTATTTGACATAAATTTCGACAGTCTTACTGGCATTTTATCGGGCATAGTTTCTAACATTTTTTCTGGCATCTTATCTTGCAAATTTTATGGCATTCCAGCTGGCGTTCTCTGTGACACTTTTCTGACATTCTAATTGACGTATCTTTTGACATTCTTTTTGGCATACCTTTTGACATTCTAGCCGGCACATTTTCTGACAATCTGACTAGCAATCTAGCTGGCACATCTTCCTGGGGTTCTTGCAAATCCTCTGGCATCCTATTTGGCATATCTTTTTAGCATCCTATCTGGCATATCTGCTGGCGTTCTATTTGACATATGTTTCAGACATTCTATCTGACATATTTTTTGGCATGCGCTTATTGACTCGTGGCATTTGGCACATCTTCTGACATTCTGTTTGGCACATCTGACATTCTCACATATTCTCACTGGCATTCTATCTGGCAATCGGCATTGGGATCTGCAGCTCGCAGTACATGCTTCGGGTGGGTGCCAACTGGGAGCTGGAGTTCGCGGCAGTGAGATACGTTGCGCTTGATCCTCGTAATTGGGGAATAAGCAATTCTGCCATCACTAAAAACGTATTCCCCACATTTCCCCACCATTATGTAAATGTTCGCATCCATTGGTCATATATAAATGCGACACTATACATACATTATGTGAAGATGATCAATGGATGCGAGCGTTTGCATAATGTGTCACACATATATGATTGACTCACATATGCATAGCGATCGTATGAAGATGATTCACAGCGTGCCAGTTGTCAACTGCAGCTTTCCCGAGGAATGGAAGGCTCGAGAGAATTATCATCCCACGCATTGCACAAGAAGGTGACGTTCGACTTTTAAGCCATGCGCTCCACTGGTTTCACCTTTTCTAGGGCTGTCCCCAGTGCCCAAGGTAGCGGTGGATTGGATAAAGCCCTCCAACTTGGGAATGGATATAAATGGATAGTTATTCAGATGGGGTCTGTGAATGCTAAAGAGCAGTCCTATGAGATGTGCATGAAATTTGAAAAGGATGATATGGGCATGATGTGCAAGTCATGAAAGCCAGCCAGCTGGTTAGCCGGAGTTCACTTGCTTTTACGTGTTGGCATATCAACGTGCAGGGGGCAGTGTTGCGATATGAATTGTGACGAGTTGATTCTGATACAACGCAGCCGATGGTAGGTCGGTCACGGCAGCACAAGATAGGCTTGGAATAGTGTCCGGAATGAGGGAGAGAATGGAAGCAAAAACACCTGGTTTCATGGCAATTGCATGAAGTTGTAACGGGTTGCGGAGACTAGCGTATCTATCATATCAGGGCGTTTTCTATGGATGAGCGAGGACGCCCAACAATTCTGCCACGCATTGATTGACGGACATGACAATCACACGATCGTCACGATGGTTTTCGTTTACTTTCCTGAGCCGCCACAGTCAATGCTTTTTAATCTTGGTCATCCAACGAAGCCAAGGGCAGACCCTGAGTCTTAGTTCCTCCAAGTGATTGATGGGTAGTTTATCATGCCTTGTGAACGGGGGTGCATGACGCAAATCATTTACTGCACATGGCTGGTCTGAGAAAACATGTGCTTACCCTGATAAACATTGATAAACCATATGAGCCCTTATGCATCCTTAAGCCATTTCAAACCCTGATCGATCGCTAGTCACTAGCGATCCCCCAATGTGTTCTTTCAGTAGACCTTATTCACCAAGCACTTTAAGTTGTGCTCTTGGCAAATGGAATCCACACCCAAGATGAGGCGGCCCTTACCCTTATGACCTGGCACCAACCACAATGCCCAGTTGCTGGAAAGTCATGCAACTAGTGGAAGGTGCGTTTTTTAGAGCCGCTTGGGCTTTCTTCTTCAACGAAAGATTCGAAGCGAAGAAGATGCCGAACCATGTGTGCTTCCAGAGTTTAGGATTTCTTCCATGCTGTGCCATGGTTTTTCACCGCAGAGAATCCGTCGTTTTTCTGATGCCCTGGAATGCACAACATTTCAACAATCTACCAGGCAGTTCAAAGTGACCTCGAATGAAGGTAACTTAACAATGCTTAACATGTAATACATCACAGGTTGATTAGCACCTCCAAAAGGTCAGTTAGAATATCTTTGAATGCCAAGTAATTTGTTGATATTTGACTTTTTCTTTTACGCAATAAGTTGCTGGCGAAGTTGGAACTTGGCTGGGACACTGGCGAGTTGGTTAAAGCGCGTTTGCGCTTTCTCCTCCAGTCGGAGCACTTCTGCCTCCTGTAGTCCGTGATGATCTCCACACAATCCACGACTGGGATCCATTGTGACTTTCATGATCCGCGATTTCTTTGCTTGCGCAAGATCTGACTCGGGGGAAGTCTGTAATATGCAAACCGTTGTGGATGTGTGTTTTTGATGTTTCAACTGCAGAGGGGACCATCGATAATTTAGATAAATATTTATATATATATATATACATCTATATATATATATATATATTTACAAACACAAATATATTTATATATGTATATATACACAGTCAAACTCAAACTTCAGTAGTGTGCAAATACGGTCAGGACCTGAATGAGGTTTCAAACGCAAGAGTCAAAAAATACGAATTATGGCCGTTTGAAAAAACTTCAGTTTAAGTGCAGGTAATCTGACTTAGCGACTTGATTGCTTGGCGCCGACACTGGGAAAGGGAGGCTACGAGGGCTCAGGCAATTGCAGGAACAAGGAAATGCTCTAATTCATTTAGGGTACCTTGCCTGTTCATGTACAGGGAGTGGTTTGATTTCTTGCGTGTACACCTTTAGGCCCTATGCCCAATTCAGATCTTTTTGAACATTTTGGGGTTCTATCGACGGCTTCGTGTAATTGATGTGGCAGGTGCTTTGGCGCTTTGGTGTTCAAGCTACGTTCAGCCGACCCTGTGGTGGCGCCTATGGCCACCTTGGGCAAGGTGGTGATTCCTTTGTAGAACATGGCCGAGTTGTGGGGAACCGATAGCTACTGCAGCTACAGTACGATTATTCTTGTAACCATTATGTCAATGATTTGCTTCAAATAAGTGTTGGTGCTTGGCTTGAGGACTCGTGAAGGTCAAGTGATGGCTGAAGAAAAGGTATAGCAGTTTAATGTTGATCCCTTATGATCCGGCTTCGTCTTCGTGGCAGTTCAGAAGGCACAACAGCAAGAGGTGCACACACAATCACACATAGTAACAGTACATGCATACATGCAGGGGTACTCTGTCGACAAATAAACTCACGGCATTCCTTTGTGGGGACTGTGGAGCATAGTCAGGTTTGAGGTCTAGTGGCTGGGACAACTTTTTGCTTGCACATGTGGCTGTTTGGGACAGTATTGGGGTGTAGTGTAGGTAGTCAACAGGTGGTATGAAATAAATTTCCTTGTTTTGCAGGAGTGGCGCCCGATGGATTGCACAAGGTACACTTTCCACATGTGAAACTTTGCAGTAGTTCCTATATGAATCTATATGATATGAATGGAACCAGGTACAGTAGCAATTTGATTTCCAGGCGGGCTATGCCATGAATGAGATGAGGTAGCATTGCTTTGGGACAGCTGTGGTTCCCGTGATGTGCCATGGTCAGTAAGGCTATAGGTTGTGTTTTCCTGCTTGACATCCGTTGATCCACCATGCATTCAACTGACCTGCACCCCTGAATGATTGCATGGAAAACTCCAGATTGCCTATGTCCACAGACAAACGTGCAGGAAAACATCCAGATTCACGCATGGTTTAAGGTCTGAATTTGGCAATCTGGAAAATATGCGGTCCAAAGGTTGGGAATTCATGGGGATTCCCTTTATTTTAGAATTACCTATTTACGTTGCCGGGTGGTTTTGGAGCGAAATTAAAAACAGTGCGTGTCAATGCGTGCCATTTGCATCAAAAAAGGTCACTTAGCAATATCAAGAGGTCACGTAGCAATTTCAAGAGGCAACTTAAATATCGAAACGGTCACTTTTATAAACATCAAGATGGTCACTTGAATAAAGGTTGCTAAAATTTCAAAAAGATCACTGAAATATCAAAACGGGCATGTTAATACCACGTTTCATTTCGCGTCACGAAAGTGCTGAACGGGACACTTTGAAGATATTTGGCAAGACTATGGACCATGGATGCTTACATTGATATGATATGGGGCTGATGCGGCGGCCATGGGTAAAGAGCACTGACACGTGCTTAAGCGGAGGCAACATTTCCAGCCACATGCCACCGGACTGCAAGAAACATGCGCAGCAACAGTTTGGCCCGAAATCGTTGGTGGAAAGTGACAAGTGTATTGTAGGTCTAGCATGGTCAAGCTGCATACTAGACATTGCCCTTCCCAGGCAACTTTCCCATGCCAAGAGGTTTTCATCTTTGCCACGCTCATTGCACTTCGATTTGTGACTTCTAGAAATACTGAACACGGTGAGCTATGTTGTTAGGGGGTATATTTTGTATTCGGGTCCCGGAGGGCAGAAATTTTATAAATGATTAGATTCCCTTTTGAAAATGAAATAGAATATTGCTACAAACTGGATTGCGAAGCTTGCCCCTAATAATCAAATAACAATCCATCATGGTAAAAACAGTTTCTTTGATTTCAAACATTGATTACATTCCATGTTGAACTGTATTTGAAATATTGCAGACAAATTGATCTGAAGCTTACCCCTAATAATAATCAATCAGAATTCCATAAGAATCAATAGAACAATTGAGGATTTCAAGAAATTATTCAATTCCTTATTAAATCTTTTTGGACTATTGCTGCAAAAATTTGATTTCGAAGCTTACCCCTACTTGAAGAATTCCATAATGATAAAGATGGAAATGTTTGATTTGAAAAACAATTGAATTCCGTATGAAATTCTGTTTGAAAGATTGCTAAAAGAATAGATTTCGATGCTTGCCTCTAATAAGCAATCACAATTCCATGACAAAAGTAGAAAAATAATCAAATGCCTTTAGTGGTTTTACTGTGTTCCAAAAAATGCTCAAAATTGGATTTCGAAGCTTGCCTCTAATAGGCAATTAAGATTCCATGACAATGAACATCAAACAAATTGATTTCAAAGAGGACTCCAACAACACTTTTTTCAGGAGCAGGATATTTTTGTTATTCGAGGGCAAAAACTCTCCGGTATGAACTTGTTTTCCTGTTGATTTTCGATTGCCACAAGTAAAAACATTTTTAAAAGTAGAAAAACACAAATCCAGAATTCCACGCCCTTTTTTTCTTATTTAGGGGAGTTTTGGTAATATGGAAAGAGATTAGTTGAATGTAATGACCAATACCAGGAAGGACTGAGGGCAAACACTTTGGTGCTGCATTTCTGTAGCAATGCACCGCTCAGTTCTGAGAGAGTTCTGTGTAAGCAACAATCCAATGCGACTGCAACTTGGCAAATAATTTGCTTAAGTTTTGTCCATGCATAAGAACTGCTTGTTTATTTCGCTTTTTTCTATGCATATGTAACCTGTGCAAGACCTTGGCAGAACTGAAGCCAATGAACAAAAATGGATTGCTTATGCAGAATCGACATGCTTTTGATTTTATATCATTTGGATTATTATTGTGCATCAGCCGCCAACCTTGGTATTTGTATTCTCATGCCGGGCAAATAAACAAATTCTTTGTAGGAATTGCCTAATGTCTCTTCTAGTTTCAATTGTGAATTTGAGCCTTCCTTTGTTCATTTGCTCCTTCCTTCCAATTGACGTTTCCGATTCTCCGGCTTTCCTTTTTGACACTTCAGGCCTTTTCCTGCAGGAATGTTTCCTTCACAACGAGTGGTTGCATTGTTTGGATCCTTCCCTGTCACCTTTGCTTGGACTGTTTTTATTCCCAAGCCGTTCCCCCCGGCCATGCTTCAAGAGCCTTTGGCTCAATTCACCCACACAAGACTTGCAAACCATGTGTATTCTTCCATGTCCTAAGTGTGCATTTTGATATTCCTAAGTGTCCCGTTTGATATTCTAATTGTAAGATATTCATAGATAATCCCCTTTGATGTATCATTGGCCAGGTGACCCTTTGATCGATGCCTTAGACAAATCAAAAGGTCCATTTGAACTGCCTGGTATCCAAATTGGACCGGCCAACCTGTCATGGTGGCAGGCTAGATTGCGGTGAGTGCACTAAACTGCACTGGAACTCAAAAGGGCGCGCAGAGCTTCCACCGAAGTCATGCACCACTGACTAAGTCAAAGATGAGATCAAAGGCCTGGCCACCTGTGAGGGTGGTCCAAGTTCCGCATCGTCATTGCCTTGTGCGCCTTCAGCACAGAACACAAACAAACGCTGAAAGCACTAGCGCACAACTGTTCCGCAAATATTTTCCTGGAAAAAGACAAAGTGAACTGGGAGAAGTCATGCACACAATTTTCAGGGTGTGTACAAGGACATTGAAACCATGAAGGCGTGGATCGGCCGTTCACGCGAGTTGTTTGAACGGAGCAAACACAAGATTGGAGTAGAGTTCCTGACCAAGCACGGGTTGCCTGGCTGACACATGCTTACACTTCATTGATACATGCTGGTTTACGGGGAGCACTTGCGCCATGGTTCAGGCAGGTCAAAAAGCAACGGCACTTGGAAAAAGTGATGTGGTCAGTCGGTTGACCAGACATGACCCAACCACATGTCCAATTTTCCTTACCTGAAAACACCAAAGTCTCATGTTTTGAGAACTTGGCCCATTGCGGCTTGGGCGGGGCCAGGCCGTGTGCCGTTGGCCCAGCGCACCTTTTTTTGCTTTGTGCACCCGTTGAAACTAACCTTAGTGGTAAATCATTCATTGTTCACAGCAAAACTGAGCTGAGAATGGAAGTCAAAATGGATTTATCATTGCTTTGCTGGTGGCCAGATTCCTTTTTTGGGGCTTTGTCCGATGTTCATTATTTCATGATCCTGATGTTTTGGCGATCCTTGGCGTGCTGGTTTTTTGTTGGTAAAGATGCTGCCCTCCCCGTTCCTGTGTGGATGTTGCTTGCATGTCATGTCCGGCGTAATGTCAAAACCAAAGAAAGAAACAATGCCCGATTGATGCTAGAGTTCGAATTCTGCCCAAATATGTCGTTCAAGTGGATTCAAGTGCAACATAGTGCAACTGTTTGCTCTATTTGCCCCTGTGCTTCCAGACATTTCACCCCCCAAATTGTTTTGACAAGTCAATTAGCCCAATGCCTGGTCATGGCCATCAACTGAAGCCCAATGGATTCTGGAAACTAAATAGGCACATGCGTGGCTTTTTGTGTAGATAGATAAAGACATTATTTCCAGTAGAGTCGTACTACAAAATGTTCAGCCCCAAAAGTATCCCAAAAAAAAGGTCATGAATGATGAAGAACTCGACCGCCAATGAAACCAGGTCGTTTTTGCTGTACGTTTGGCTTCTAGTTTTCCGAGCAGTTGCAGCCACAGCCATGGTGATACAGAAGAATTCATGCTCTATGGGGCCAACACAGTACCCCCAACTATCAATAATGGGCCTAGTTATGGCTTAATGGCTAGCCCCGACATAGTAGATCTCACATCAGGGGATTTTTCGCTATCCTCACCAGCGCTGCTTGTGTCCGCCATGGACGGCAGTGCCATGCAGCGGTTGGTTTCGGAAGACCTGCTACCAGCTGTTAGGCAGGAGCAGAACAGAATTCTGGAGCAGCTTGGCTAAAGTCATTTTGGGGAACGGGGGGATTACTTTGTCCCGAAATGCGAGGGTTGCCCATGGGCACCTTCGAAAGAAACTACATTTTGATTGAACTCTAGGAGGCTAATTTTCGAGTTGAGCTGGCTGCGCATGATTAAGGGCTTGATGTGGTGTTGATGTGACACGATGTGCCGCAGTATGGCACTGCCGCTTTGAGGGGAGGATGCCCTGTCAGTTTGCATCTCGAACGACAGTATGTGAAGACATGCCCTGCCTTTGGCGGATTTGGGGCTGCTCATTGTGAACAGAATGGGTCAGACCGCTTGCTATGTTGGCGATTTTGATCATACATTGTGAACAAAGCTGCCGGGAGTTCCCTATGTTCGCAAAAAAATGACGTGTTGGAACGATGCTTTGTAGATAGTCCGGTGGTTTCTTTGACATTTGCGAAGCTACCCTTGTCACTGGCCGCCTTTCAACTTTCTCGGAGGGATTCCATCTTGATGGTCACGGTTTTGGAAAAAAATCAATATGCTTACCTTTGTGAGGCGGCGTCCGCATGGGATGTCCATAGCTGTCAGGGCACCTCTCCTGTGGGATGGCGAAGGTTTCGGAGTATGCCACAGGTTCCCAAACGACGCGATGTTTGAGTGTCCATTTGCATACCTGCTTTCCTGAACCTCATCTCTTTGTCGATGTTTGACCCGCCCTATCCATGGAAATTTCTTCTCAGACCTAGACTCCTTTGCCATTTTTGATCCTGAAGTAGTTCTTTCCCCCATTCCCAAGCACCTTTGATGATCAGAATGGGTTCACAATCCATTTTGGGGCTTCCATGTTTTTATTATTTTCGTTAGCTATTTGTGGCAAGAGAAAATGATTACTGTACTGCAATGTAAATGCAGTACGACAGACGTGTTGGTAACCGCATGTTGCCACCAGTTCAAGACCCTACATGTGCCTGGGCAGTTTTATGATTAGGGTCGCTGGAATAGATCTATGCGTTTGAGTAGAGATCTTGTTGGCTTGTGCTTATGGGAATCCTTAATCCAGGACATTTCGGCAAACAGTCGATTGATCGTGAAGAGATGTCAAGAGGGATTCAATAGAACCATGGCAGAAAATAAATTCTAGTTTTCAATAGTAAAGCGTATATTGGTTCAATATGAGGGCAAATACCCTATTATAAAATGTCTCATAATCTAGATGGGTCTCAGTGCTCATCTATATGTGTGTGGGGTAGTAGTTATAGGATCTTATAGGTGGAAGGGATCTGAAGGGATGCAGCATATACATAATATGCAAGTAGCAGCCACGCGTAAAAGTAACTTACATGAGTGCTACCCTTGCTCTATTTTGAGTTCACTGCTGGACTCCTAGGGCATTGATTTTCGGTCACTCCTGGATCATTCTTGCAGTGCCAACGAAACACCAGAGCAGCTGCAGCAGCTCAGGTTGGCAGATGAACACCATGCCGCGTTTGAGCGTGCCGTGGAGGCGGCATTCTCCAGGCCCGCCGCGCGCCCCCCCAGGCAAGTTCGATCAATTCCAAGCTCCGTTGAGAAGTGGCTTCCCCAAAGTTCCACATGGCTTGCGTTGATTGCCTTGGGCTTTTGCTCCAGGATTGAACGCGTCCACCGAGAATATGCAATTGCCTTCGGGCCCACCTGCTTCGAGCCCCAGATCTCCGCTGATTCGGATCTTGCTTTGCCGCAGGTTCCGCGGGAGTTGAGAGCAAACATGCACCAAATTCCAGTCGAATCTTGAGGCATTTTGAGCTCACATGAGCTAACCCTGCAACATACCCTCGAGAATATCATTTGACCTTGCATGGGTGAGGCTGATGCTCAGACATTTAGTTCCCGAATGGAAAGACCATGGAACTGTGAAACACGTCATGTCATTGCTTGCGGTTAGCACACCCATGACTAGAGCAACTAATATGTAAGAGGAACACTGCTTTGAATCAACTTGTTTGTCTTGGTAGTTTAGTTTCTATAGACAGTCGACGCGAGTCAGTGCTTTCTTTGGAATTCGAAGATCTGACTCAGTGGCATTTGTCAGATATTATTACATACTATGTGCTAATTGAATTCAACTGATGCTTGTTATGCTCACGCCATGTATTTTCAAAGATGGGCAAGTTGCCTGGGAGAGGGTGAGTAGCAAAAGATCAACGTTTGACATCAGAAGATCCTTGCATTGCTCCGGGACCAATGCATATCGTGTGTTGTCACTTTGGGCACTTCGGAACACCGACGACACCAGGATCTGGCAGCAATGTGGTGTCCCAATCTGGTATGGTTCTCTAGCGGCTCGCGTCACCGAATGGTTACAATCTATGCTGCATCTATATAGGTGCTGCTTAATTTTGACTGTCTGATTTATTTGTTTGTTTGCATCGAACATTGCGTGCAATACAAAACGGTAGGTTGAATGGGCCCCTGGATTGGGATAAGCCCTGTCCGGCAGCGCTCCAATGCCGACAATGGAGCCATGGGGATCCGTTCGGCTGTTCCACTTGTCACAGCTCCTTCAGGACCCGCACATCGCAGGGGTGAGAACGGTGAAGCCGAAAATGGTGGCAGCTCGGCAGTATCAACCGTCACAAGTGTCGCAAGCAACGAGTCAAGTGACTGTTTCCACTGGCAGCTTGACAATGCTTGCAATATATTTCCATGGGTGAAACTTCAAATCAACCCATCTGACGCAAAAATTTGTAATGCCGACGTCGGATCAATACCCCCGCCAAGGTCCCCTCCTCCTAGAAGGTCCATCACATCATCAAAATATATTAGATGTCCAGAGGACGGCCATTGAGTGGCTATGGGAAATAATAACAAAAAAAACACAATCAAACTTTCAAGCCAATTGAGCTTCAATACCAGGCATGATTTATTACCATCGTTACCAGTAAACAACCATGAAATATTCACACAAATATGTAGAAAGAGTGATGCCCCGGCCAAAAATATGAAAATAATCAAAACTTGGTCCCAGCCCGGGGGTTTGATTAATTTGAAGGTGGGGTGACACGGTTATTATTCTGATAGGGCACATCTGAGGAAATATTGTCAATTAGTTTAGTGTTGGACTGGGGATTTTGGCTTGGCTGAGGGTTGATTAGGTCTTTTTTTTGAACCCGAGGTGTGCAGTGATATTCTTTGAGATAGTGGACGCCGCTTATGGCGGTGTCGCTTCCAATGAGTCCCCAAGGCTCCATAATTTCCTATCAAAGTAATGGGTGAGCGTCTTCGTGATTCAGCTGCCAACTAGCGGAGTTCTGCTTTCTGCAGTTCTATCATGATGATCTTGACTGCCATTTAAGGGACCATTGTGAGCAATTATACTCGTGATTGTGCTTGTGAAACATCCCGTGGTATTTTGCTGGCTGAACCCTTTTGCCCATTGTTTTTGGAACCTGTTCATTTGGATGGCTGCTAAGGCGTGCGTTTACATGTTTGTTTGTGCAGTTTGCTTGCGTTATTTTTCTTTGCGTTAACATGTTATTTGTGGAGTTTGCTCGTCTTATTTGTTTCAGTGCTGCCGCGAAGGATGCCACATAGGCATTGTGGGTGCTTCACCGTGCAATAGTCCTGTGCTCAGGAGGTGTTCGATCCTGTGCCCTCACCTTGCAGGGAACAAGAGACATGGAAAAGGCGGGTGGGGTCTTTATAAGTTGCAGGGCTTTCGATTGTTGAAATGTTGGGTTAGTCAACCCTGCAGTTGATACAGAATCTGATTTCCCATTTTGTCCTTCGAAGTCCTACAGAGCTGACTCACTTTCAATGTGCTTGTTTGATTCATCACCACACAGTTTGAGAGGATTTGAGAGGTGAGATTCTCTTTGCCATAGCTTTCCGTGCCTACACTCCTATGTGCATTCGATTGTACCAATCCGCACCACGCTTTTGCACATAGAAGGAAACAGGAGCCCACGAACAGTACATATTTACATGTATTGATGTAATGGCAACAAAAGACAACGACCAATATGCGAGAAGAGGCACAGAACAGCTATTTCAGTGAGACCCCTCCGCTGTTTTGGTGGGCGCAGCGCAGGTTCGTTACACCAGATTTGCTGCCGCGAAATGCTTTATCTGAGGGCAGGCCGAACCCACAAGAGCGCCTGGCCCACCACCTTTCCAATGGATCAAATGAGTCAGCAAGGGAGCTTGAGATGGAGGCGGCCTGTGGGGAGCATGGTCATCGTGCTTCAGCGAGTTGCCGAAGATGGATTTGAGTGTCTTGTGTTCAGGGTCATAACTACACTACACTCGCATAAACTCTTGTCGATCCGGACCAGAAATGTTTCATGCATGCCTGAGTAAGCATTTGTTTGGCAGGCTTCCAGATGCTTGCAGCAATTGCTGATCCATCAGGTGGTTAGATCGCGATTCGCAGAATCGAGTGAGAACAGATTCTTCCAGTTTATCATTTGAACTCACTGACTACTTGCTATCCTCAGAAGTAAATGAGTTATGAAGGGAAGAGCGAGATAGCCATAGGATGCCATAGGCATATCCTAACATGACATCATCCAGCATTTTGCTGCATTATATAATGGGAATGAGGCCGGATTTGCCCGAGCAAAGAGGTAAATTACAGTCGACATGTTTTGTATGAACCACACAAGTCACTCACATACATTGGTGAACAGCTTTGGCAATACGCCGACTAGCACACCGGGTTGGTATTTTGGAGCACTTTGAGTTGGCGCCTACGAACGAAATCGCCGGAGGGACCGGATCAGCAGAATATATATGTGTATATATTTGTTTATTATTTTGGAAAGTATTTACATATGTTCATTACACGCACACACACATATATTTATATATATATATTCAAAAACCATTTACATAAATAACTTGAATAACATATACATAAATAACATATACATAAAACACATATCCTTAAATAACATATACATAAATAACATATACTTAAATAACATATACACAAATAACATTTACACAAATAACATTTGCATATATAACATGCACATATATAAATAACAGTTAAAACATTTGAATATGTATACACAGCTGTGTTTGTGTTTATTTCATTCTCTCTCTATCTTAGTGCCGTTCTCTACATACATTTATCTAATCTATCTATCTATCTTTCTTTCTTTCTGTTTATCGATCTTTCTATCTTTCTATTTTTCTATCTATCTATCTGAGCACAAATAGAACTTCACACAGAAAGACAGGCAGACAGACCGACGGACAGACAGACAGGCAGGCAGACCAACGGACAGACGGACAGGCAGACAGACAGACAGACAGACAGACAGACAGACAGACACACACCCACACTCGCACACACTCTCAACCCATTTTTGCATCTTTTGGGAAAATCTGAGCAAGGTGGCCCCACGCACCCACACGCACAAGCACACTTTCGCACAGACACGGGTGCCAACATGTTTTTACATATTCAGTCTGCAACGCCCAGAAGGGTAGGTACAGTTGCTGTAGATTCCAGATGTTTCACAGGCCGATGCTTCATGATGTAAATGACCAGCGAACATGGGTTGCAGCTGCCATGCTCCAGACTGCGCAGGCTGTGCGTTCGATCAACACTACAGCCACTACCACGGGCCGAGGGGACTCAAAGAAAGTCATGAAATCCAAAACTTTGGCAAAATTTCTCTTCGAATCTTGGCCGCGCAAATGATTGTGAGATATTTTTAGATGGTTTCACTAGCCATCAACAACGGTCATATTTAAGAGATGCTTAACCACCCTTTACCATTGTCGAAGAAAGTTCGTAAGCCAAATGTCCGACTGAAAATTGGAGTGGCACCAAGAAGAGATGTCACAGTTCGGGGTCCAAAGAAAAGTGGACGCCACCCTGGATCCCCGGATGAGCGCAGTGACCAAGTCATGTAACCTTCGGTCAGCAACCTTGATCACCTGGAACGCCGACGTTCGGATTTGGGTCATGCCTATTGGGAGCTGCCAAATCCAAGCCCTGCTACCAAGGACAGACCGCAGCCTGGGCAGCAAATTGAGTGTCACCCAACTGAGCCCTACAACTTCAACCATGTTGGATGTTGATGGATGTTGCAGGTCGACCCCGCTGAGTAGCGCAAGTAGAACAAACCTCAGTACTTCCGAATACAAATTCTAATTTATTGACATTGATTAGATTAGCAAATTCAACTTTCAACACATCGCCTACTCCCCTTCCAAATGGAAGAGGCTCCGGAGTTGTCAGGATAACGACAAGCTGAGCCAGTTGCGGTCTCCCAACCACAGGGCAGCTCAAACTTTCAGGACATCACGTCAGCAAATCATTGGCAAATCTGACTCATTCATGGTTTGATAGTTGGTCTGATAGCTATCATCGTGGCCGAGGTGAGAAGAGTAAGGGGCAGGACGGCATCATCTATATCCAGCATGTGTATTTGGAGAGCACCAAAATTCACAAGATCCAAACTTCAAACCCAAAACATGTCACAGTTTTGAACTCATTTTCGGGATTGCTCGCACATAATTGCACGAACAAAACGGACTGAGGGACCCGTAAGGGCAAACAACACTTCTGAAAGTCTCAGAGTTATATAGTCGATTAAATCGTAGATCTAGTGTAGAACACTTACAACCACATGGATCAACTTCAAAACCGTGGACTATCATGAGAGGCCAACTGAATGATGGTCAATGTTGCGGGTTAATGATGATGATAATTGAGCCAAAGCTTCATATTTTGTGTATTTTTTGGGTCAACGAAAAAGGGAATCGGCCACTTCCAACCTGGCACAAAGAGACACGACATTGCGGATTCTGCTTTCACTTGGGCAGTTGCTTGATAGTCGGGCAGGTAATGAGGACCAGCCAGCAAGCAGGGAAGATAACCAACCAATTGCCGGAAATCAGGGAATATCATCCAACATGCAGGGGGCCTGAGGTGGTAGTACCATGGCCTGCTGACATACTAGCGTAAGCGGATGGCACTGCTCATTGAGAAAATTTCGGGATGCCCGAATGATCAGCCTAGTGCCAAGGGAGTTTCGACTCAAAATGTGACTTGGCTGCATGTTGGTCAGCACTTTGTGGTGTTTGTTTTTATTCTTTGTAACCTGTGCATCTTGACAGCACTTCCATACGTATGTCGATACATATTGTGAGCATATATGTCAGGTGACGTTCATGTGTGTGTGTGTGTTTGTGATTGCATGCGTGCGCTTAATTGTCCCTGCCAGAATTGAACCATACCAATTCTTTTTGTTTGGCGGTCCAATTGCGGATGCGCAGGCTCATTGAGCACCGCCACCAGCCCATTATGATCCATTATTATGATCAACCGTGCATCTAAGCGCTCAATATCGTAAGGTTAATTCATCGAATCAACTCTGGTTCGACGTCTCCATTCTCTCTAAGTACACCTTCCACAAATGTTACCTGAAATTGAATTAACTGGGATTACTGCAACTCTGCAGAACTTTGCCAACGTATATCAAGGAAGAAGTGCAAGGGAGCTGCGTACCGCTGACAGGCATTTGTTGGAGGTTCTTGAAGGCGAGGTAATGCTGTGTTTTATCCATAGATTCATCAGCCTGTGGGCAGCAGCTTCCAAAAGACTTTGAGGAAACGGTTTCTGGACTATGCCGCAGGATGTCTCGTCCTGGCGCACCTTGCTCGCATTGCTCCAACGCTGAAATTCAGCCGGGTAACGCAAGCAAGCAGCCTGGGCTTTGAGACATGCAAAATTAGCCAAGGAATACGCAGCACACACACACTGGTTTGGCCCTCCTAATTTCTAATCAGCATCCAATCAATTTATAGCCTTTGTTATCAGGAAGCCAGGGTTTGATGATATTACTTTGCAGAGTAGGGTGATCAACAAATTAGACTTAAATGGCCATCGCAACCGAATACCAGACTTGGCGAATGTCAAAGAAACCTCTTGCATATATTTGTCATCATTTGTCTATGCTCCCTTTGTCATGCTTGTTTTCCACCCCAACATGCAGACATGCACACACTCATACACACACGAACATCATAGACACACACACACACGCCTTTCCTTATGTTGTTATGTGAACACAGCTTTTCAAGTATGTGCAAATCTCTCTTTGTTTGTTTTTTTACTACCGCAACGGTCAAAATAGCAAAGACATGCTGGGCAGTCAGTGGTGGTGGTGATCTCTTCGTACTCACTTGTCCAAATGTTTTCTTCGAGTGCCGTTCGTCTAGCTATGTGTGATAATGTGTGAATGTCCGTGCATGTGCGATTGTACACACTTTGATGTGTGCTAATGCCAATGTAGGTATACAATGTGAGGCAGTATGCTATTATGTTCCGTAACCTTGGTGTAAGACGCCATGCAACAAAATGTAATGTCAAATTAGCTGATGTAATGTACGTAATGCTAGTAATGTACACAATGATGTGCAGTGCTTGTAATGTAATGTACTGTGATGAACACATGTATGTGTACAATGCATGATGTGTTTTGTTGTATTATTTCATGTTGCTGCATGCACAAATTATGTCATGTATGTATGCATAAGTATGTACGTTCAGAGGTGTGTTTGTACATGTTGTTTGTTTTGCTTCCTGTGCCATATTGTAGCTATGGCTTGTTCGTCTGTAACCAATGTATATTGCACTGTAGTTTATGTACCTATGTGATGTAATGCCAATTTTCAACAAATGTCTTCAGTATGTTTTTTGCTGTAGTGGAATGTTGCGCAATGTAATGCAATGTAATGCAAGCTGATTGTGATGTAATATATGCATATATATGCAACGTTTGTATATAATGCATGTTCGCTGCAACCCCTAGGCTTGCCCGCGCTTGACTTGGAGCATTTCCATACGTTCAAATTCCTGCGCAGGGCCGTTGTTTTTTAGCTTCTAAGTTAATAAACCTAAACAACAAACCCTAAAACAAAAAAACCTAAAACCTAAAACCATAAACCCTAAAACCATAAACCCAAAAACCCTAAGCCCTAAAGAAGCTCGCCCTCAGCCTTAGCTGGACCTTCGGGATGGTGATGGAGAAGACATTCTAAAGACCTAAACCACAAATCACTGTGTATTGGCAGTGGTTTTGGAACTTCTCTAAGCCATTTGGACTTTGCACAATGTCCTCCATTGCAGTGCCGCTTTATTGGTGTGGGCGAACCAGGGGGGGTTTGCAGGGTGCATGTTTTGTAGGCAATGTGGGTATCAGACGTAGTGTAATGTCATGGTGCGTACTGTGCCACATGTATGTATATACATGCATGCGTGCAAGTTGTGAATGTATTGTGTGTAATCATGCGTAGCTACGTAGGCAGGATGCTGGGCCGGTAGGTAGCTATGCAATGTGCCGTTGTAATGTCATTTGACGCAAAACAATGTAGTAGACAGTACTTTGGTCCAAAATGTGGTGTAATGTAGGTTTGCGTGTAAGATGTAGTTTTGCTATGTGATGTTATTCTGTATGTATTCATATACTATGCAATGTGGTTTTTACTTATTTCTGCAAGGATGTTCTGCACGCATTCATGTATGGCTTCTATGTATGCAATGCGTGGGATGTATACAGTGTATGTCATGCTGCATGGAATGTACATAAAGTATGGACTATGAGTAGTGTAATGTAATGCAATGTAGTGCAATGCGATGTAATGTAGTGCAATGTAATGTAATGTAATGTAATGTACTTTGATGTAACGTACTATCATGTAATGTATGTTTTGTATGTATGTAATCGTATATGTATGTGCGCTTATGTGTCTACACATTGTTTAATTTTTTTGTGCTTAAACATGTGTGGTTATATATGTTTTGTATGAAATATTATGCATGCTGCTATGTGTGCATGCATGTGCATTTGCATGTATATTGATGCATTTGTGTGTGTAATCCATGTGGTAGGTTTGTATGGTAATTTGCTTGTATGTTTGTATCTATATCCATGTATGTATCTACGCATGTGTTGCCATCTATGCTGCACTTGTATGTATGTTGCATTTCAGCGATCTTATTTGACAAGGGAAACGTACGTTGTGCTATTTGTTTTGGTTATGTGCGTGGATTTTTTTGTATTTTGCAGCGTGTTCTTGCAGATGTTATGTTGAGGGTGTTTGGTTGTATGTGCAAGCAATGTTCTAGTGTATTTACTTTGCAGGGATATGCAGTATGGGGTAATAGCTGCAAGTGTGTCCATGTAGCATGTGCACATAATGTTGGTGTTGTATGTATGTTCGCATGTGAATGTACTTGATTATGTTTGTATGCAGTGTAAATGCCGTACGTTGCTGGATGGTTGGTATTGTGTAATTAAAATTGCACCTCTTCTTGTGGAACTTTTCAATCAGTGCACGTATGTGTGGAATGTAATGTAATGCAGTGTAATTTCAGCTGCTACTCCAATGCAATACATGCAAGTTAATGGACAGAGATGCGATGCATTCTGAAAGATAATGAGTGAAAGTTTGTGTGCACGCGTTGACGTACCAAATAGAATGTAGTATGACTTGATGCAGTGCATCATGTACTTTATATTGCATGGACTTGATTTAAGTCGAATACTTCATTTGTGCATCTAGTTCTTGTAGGTTTTTGTTCTTTTGGTTTACAGTACGGATGTTTGCATGTGCGTGACCTATGTGATCCTATGGTATGTTGTGATTTGCATGTCATGTATGTGTGTGGGCATGTGTTTTGTGTGTAATGGACGTGCTTCATGTATGCACATGCATGTGTATGACATGAATGCGATGCACTGGACGAATGCCCAGACTTTTGCGCATAGTTTTTGCGGGTTTTCCTTCACAAGCGACAACGCACATAGGTCGA
Source organism: Symbiodinium kawagutii (assembly GCA_009767595.1). NCBI lineage: Eukaryota > Dinophyceae > Suessiales > Symbiodiniaceae > Symbiodinium > Symbiodinium kawagutii. The sequence continues at coordinate 141,103 of VSDK01001115.1, read as the reverse complement.
TGAGCACTTTGGCCCTACAGCATTCAATGCCCTACAATGCGCGTATACCCATAGAAGCCACGAAAGTGTATAGGGTTCTATTTGTCAACCAGGGTTTCCGAGGGAAATATTAGGAGGAAACTTCACCCCCCCCGCTTTTGATGGCCATCACTATTGGAATAGATTACAACCATAAAAATTGCGATATATCATACATGTTGTGGTCAACCAATAAAGTATCAAGAAGGAAGATCATTTTAGTCACTATAACGCTATTCGATGCTAGTGGCTCATCACCCAAAACTTTACTCCATAACTTCAACAGCAGCTGTGGATCCCAGTGGATGATCAATCTCTTGTAGTCACTATTCGATCGTCTTGGTCACCTGCTGAGACTGTCAACCCCCACCAGCGGCGTTTTCACCTTGCAGGAATTCTGTGGTCATGCTGGTGGAGCTCGAACTCGAAGGTCGCACGCTTGGGAGTGCCATGGCAACGAGAAGTGTGGGGCACCATGGTTCAAAATGGTCAATAAATGTTGGTGACCTGCCCAATTAGGGTGGATAGCTAAGGTGGCATTATCAGCAATGAGACCCCCATATGATCCCCAACGAAATCATGATTGACAATCAGAAAACTCGCACTATGGTGGGTACCACCACTTGTCATGAATGGTGGTACCCAAAAAAACATTCAACAAACCGCTGGTACAGTTTGAATGACACCATTTGTTGAATAGTAGAACCTGCAATCTATCGTGACCAAAAACGCTGCTGTGGAAGCCACACATCGCTGGAATTTCAGCAGGTGCTACTTTCGATTGGGCTATGTTCAGGCTGTGCAATGATATTTCTGGCAGGTGTTGGCGTTCCACAATTTGTGAAACCCGAGTCGCAAGTGAATGTCCTCAACATCACTTGCGTCTGCCATTTCAAGCTTCAGGATTTTTGGGAAACAGACCTATCAAACTCAACACGTTGTCCTGGGCTAGTCAGTGCCGGTTACCTGGTACGTCGGGGAACCGATGAAGTATCATCATCCTTTTTCCCAAACAGTTTCAAATCACTGCGAGTCTTATGTTTTGTCAGCGATCCTTGAGTGTTGCAAAGCAAACCAGGGCAACAATAGCCTTTTGATGACACACATTGAACTGACCAAGCAGAGACACTGGCGCATGATCTCACCACTCACAGGACAATGCGGCTCTTGATGTGTTGTCAAGTTACTACTTTTGCAGCCGATACTAAAGCTTGATAAAGCTTGTTTGAGAGAGAGGCACCTGTAGGCCAACTAGCAGATTTGTATCCGACCTTTCTTTTGGTCACTGCTATGGGCGCCATACCCAGGAGTTGTTGGCTACAATGAAGGCGTAGACTTCGTAGATGCGCTTGGGGTATGTCGAGTGGCTTGGCAGCGGCAGGGAAGCAAATTGCTGCCCTCAACATTTCAAGCCCAACACAGGGCGTTGAGCAGCCGGCTCAGCGGCAGTGCAGGACCATCAGACATACGTGCACGGAGACAGACAATGTAGTGGACTTGTTCGTGATCCTTTTGGATCGAAGAATGAATTGGTGAGTTATTCAAAGTGCACCGAAAGAAATCTCACTCAACATTTGTGTAACCAACTTGCCCACAGATGAACATCTTGGTTGATAATTGCAGCACCAGCGTACACATGTCCATGCTTGTTTGCATAAGTGCCCCTGCAAATACGTATGCGCACCATAGGAAAAGACTATATATGCCACGTCCCTCTCTGACAATAATGAAGTATGATGATTAATTTTTGATCATCACAGAATGCCAATCAGATATAAGATATATTTGATCCAATTGTATTTGCCATGTTTCACACCTTTGCACAGCCAAGTCGCTTGTGTGTGTGTGTGTTTGAACTGATAGTTTTAGGCATTGTTTTTGGAAATGATAATGGGGGGATAGCTTTATTTGGAAAGATATGAAGCCACTTTCTTCATCTCATTTTTTATGCATCAGCGGTTTTGCATAACTCTAGGATTCTCTTCGCCATGCGTGGCAATATTTACCTCACAAAGTGTAGCATGACTTCATGCAATACCCCATGTCAAACAGTGAAATTTATTCTCTTGGAATGTTAGTCCTCATTGAAGAATGTCTAAGTGTGAATGGCTGTAAGGAAGATCGTTCCATATGTCTTATTCGCAAATGTTCATGCAGTAGTGATATTGGATTATTGTGGCATTGTGTTAAGATGTGTTAAGGAAGTGTAGCTAGCAATTCTGAAGCATTAGAGGTGCAGGCGGCAGCTATTCAAGGTAATCGTATAATTTCATTTTTGAGTTTAAGTTCATTTTGACTGCGTGCCGTCAGGTAAATCGTATGTGTCCCACTTCATTTTCCCATCTACTGTGTGCCTTCAGAAACAACTGTGGTGCCATTGAGATCGGCTTCACACACGATACATGTTTAGATTGATTGTTGTTCACGTTCGTCCCACATATTTTGTCAAAGCTGCATGGCACACAAGCTTTCTAGATGTCCGAGGTTGTTTCTAGCACCTCTGGGAGAAAACCTTTGTACCATTGGGAGAAGCTTCACAAATGATGCATGTTTACATAAAATATTGTGTCCGAAATGTGTGGCACACAAGCTTTTCGTTGTCCAAGTCTGCTTGCAACATTCCCGCGAGAAAACCGCTGTGCCATTGGGAAAACCTCTGCACCAGTAGTGTCTCACCTGGTTGCGGTAAAAATCGCCAGTTTAAATAGGTAAGCCAGCCATAAATGATGGATTTTTCTCGCAAGCCGGTTAGTTTACCGGAGTGTAATTGTCAATCTTTCAGGAAGCGTTTCTTGCCTTGGTTCGGTTCCTACCCAGATCTCCAGGTGATAAACGATTTGTTCAGCATCACTTTTTTCGTGGAATTGCTCATACGCTTTGCCGTTGAGAGGGGGCGACTCGGAGTGAGACGGGCCGCTTGAGACATGGGCCTATGGAATGCAAGACAGAAAGACTAGAACATATAAGTTAAACATCATGAAGCATGTTGGACCCTCATGAATGCCCAATGAACCATTCAGATCCACCAAGAACCACTGATTAGTCACTTCACTAATTAATCGTGGGCCCAGTCATGTAAGGCGTTTCTCCGTCTCGAACAGTAAATCGGTGGATTTCTCATGGCTTGTCACGGCGTGGTTATCGGGAGGGAGACTAGCAAGTTTCTGTGTTGAGAATCTTTGGATGCTGTTTTGAAACATGTTCAAAAACTGCAGGCACTTGTCAGCATAAACAAACCCCACATGCTATGCTTGTCCTAATCTTAGTATGGTTTCGCGATCCCCATTTGGGATAGACAACTTAAGACTTGTGATTTCCTAGGTGTTTCTGTGGCAAGGATTGGATAGACTCGCAGAATAAATTTCACATTCCGATGCCTGAAAAAAACATACGTATTTATATATTTATGTGCTTATGATCAATTAATCGCATAGAATGTTATAGTTGAGCCGAGCCACCATCCGCACTTGGGTCAGGCCAGGCCAACTTGTCGCCAGGAACTTCCCCAAAGATGTGGCCAACTGGTTTGATGTTCTTTTGGCCATGGCCGGGCTCACCGAATTCTTCCTGGCCATGTCCCTGACAGAGACCTCCACATCACAAAGTCGCTTGGAGTTGGATGGTCGCAGAGGGTTCCTTTGTGGGTGCTGTCCCCGTTGGGGAGGAGGGTGAGCGTCCTTCCACAATTGGCATGGGCATCAGGCTGGTCATGACTTTTTTCAGGAACCCTTGGATTCAAACATCAGACTCCTTGTGGGAAAGGTTCCCCTCGAGAATCCGTTTGCTGTGGATTTTGTGGCAATCAAATTATGATAGAAACAAGGTCCCACAAATAGCTTCCCGACCATCATCATTTCTGGCAATTTTCCAGGAATTCTTGAGTGATCCGCAAAGATGAAAATGTGTTGGTGAATGTTGGTGATGATTTCCCATTTTTCCTGGATATTTGCATCATCATTCATCCGTTTTCGGCGCTTAGTCCCTCACGAAAGATGGCAAATTTCCTGATGTCTTTGATCCAGGTATTGTCCTCTTGCGCTTGATGCGTGTGATGAAATCACTCCGTGCGATTCGCATGGTTCGGAGCCTCCATATTTTTCGGGGATTGCGTGCCATGGCTGCTCATTGGGGGCAGGTCAAAACGAAAGAAAATTCGAAGTGAAGCATGTCAGAATGTTGGGGATGCAACATTTTGATAGCTGCATTTTGATAGCTGAACTTCTCTTGTGAGAGCTGTGGGCTGCACCAATTCCAAGCTGGGAAGAAAACATCTATGCCGCTGCCTGCATTATTCTGCATTATATTGAATTTTAATGAATTTTTTACTATATCTGTAGATATATTCGTTTACACATACATATACATATGTGTGTGTGTGGTCAATACGCGCGTGTTTTGGCTTGTGGAGTAGCAATTACTTCGCGTCCCATGACTCAAAGACCTCACGACATTGCTTGCGAGACGGCCTGACCCAACATGCAAACTGATCTATTCTTCGTAATGCCACTTCCAGGACTTCAATCATGCTTGACTCAAAACATGTTCATTGCTTTGAACATGCAGATGTCGTCGTTACCTTTGTCTCTTCGCTAGTGATCACATGTGACCACACGAGGCCTTTTGGTGAAAGCTTGTCAGTGTTTTCTGCCGTCACTCTGCTGGTCCATGGCACCTTGGCATACCTTTGGCTGTGGCACAGATGGTAAAGCTGTGGCACAGATGGTAAAGCCTCATTGGGTCACTGACATGGTGCACCTTGGCCCCTGTGGGCTCGAGGTATTGCTGGGTATTCTGATGTCCATCGGGGCCTTGCTGATTCTCGCCGCAAGGGTTGGTGGAGCCAAGCCGCTGGGAGTTTTGCTGTGATTTTCTGTCCATGATTGACTCTACAATACTTGCGTTATCTAGCATTACTATGGACAATATGTGTCTTCAATGGATAAACTTTAAATGTATAAGTTGATTTTCATAATTATGTACACATATTTGTATATGCAGCGTAGACATTTGCACAATTATGTACACATGCGTTTGCCAAGATAGACGTATGCTTTGGCGTCCATCCATCCATACATGACACATGCAGGTAACATACAGACAGCTGGACAGACAGGCAGAGACAGACAAGCAGACACACACACACACAAACACGCACACAAAGCGAAAGAACCTTAGTTGAGATTGCTTATTTGAAGGTCATGCAGGCACTTGAAAAAGTACGATTTCTTTCAACCTTCCTGGTGGCATTGAAGCAGGCATCAGAATTGTCGGAAAGTAAGGCGGTATAAGGCTGTGCTTTGTGAGAACAGGTCCTTGCTAACATTGGATCACCTTGGCACATTGCTGTTCTGATACATTTTGCTTGGGAGCTGCGATACTTTGTTGGAAACTCAGGATGGGAAACCTGCTGCAAGATTACATCCAGAATGAAGAGCCTCTTGCCATCTCTCGCCGGCTTAAGGGGCAGAAGAACAACTTTCAGCGCGTTTAGTGCGTTGCTTTGCTGGGGATGACCACCATGCGATGCCAAACAGATCTGCGGGATGACTTGTAAAGATGGTGAGGTGCTGCGTCCTTCATGCTAGGAGGGAGCCATCCGTGGCTGACTGGCTGACTGGTTGCACGACAAAAATAGGTGAATAAAATTGAACAGATGTAAATAATGCCTTATAATGAACAACGCTTGGGTATCAAGAATGGCTGCATTGGCGATATATTCACCCAGCTTGCATCCCGGACAGCCAGCAGTCATGGTGCGAGATTTGGGTGTAATCCGGTGCCCTTTAGGTTTGGCTATGAAGATCGCCAGTGGCTTTGGGAGAAATATGGCACTGCTTACCGGGCTCCTTGGAGAACTTGATCACTGGGCACGCTGGAGATCACTGGGGTGTTGGCAATGGGTCCATCCTTAGATCACTCTCATGGCCACAATTCTCCCAAATTTGTTTGGATTTGGCACATGTGTTTGCTCAAGTGTACAGCAGGCAGTAGTTGTTCAGATGCTAATCATCGGAAACGTCAAAGCACAGCCAGTGTATGCCAGTGTGAATTGCGCAAAGGACACGCTGGTGTGGTGGGAAAGCACTTGGGAAAGCTTTGAAAGACGTATTTAACAAACATGCCATGTTTGACCATTGTACGGAACCGTGCCTTGTCATTTTTTGCATTTCTTCCGGTCAGCCAAGTATTGTCCTGTTCATGCCCTTTGGTCATGCCAAGGCCTCCTATACTTTGTTCGAGGTGACTCGGGCCTTTTCAGGGACTGACGGAGAGTATTTAAGTTGATTGGAAAGTTGCTTGGAGTTGATGTAAAGGCTACAGCTCATTTGTCTGACATGGTAAGATTGGAGGCACATAGATTTGCCACTTGGAGGTTCTGGATTGGTCAGGCTGGTGCTGCTCAAACTTGGCCAACAATGGACCAAAACCATGGTTTTGTTCCCCTCACGCTCTTGGGGCCTCCTTCTTGGTGCATTTATAAGCTGCAAGAAGGTGAACATCAAACCATGTATTCAGATATTTGTGTATATTTGTATACATTTATACCTCTATATTTATTTGCATATATTTCTTGATATATTTATATATCAATAAATGAGTATTTAAATAAATAGATAAGTAGACATAGAAATGGGAGTTGCGCAAAAGGCCTAGTAAGGAGTTTTGCTTTCCACAGCCTTTTGTGTTATGAATCTACTGTCCTGGACAGTTGTTTGTTCTTTTCCGAACTTGCAAAAAGGAAATTGTTTTATGGCGTAGGTTTTTGCCAAAGTTAATTGTGCAACGTACTATGAGAACATTTGTTTAGAGTCCGTCCAGGCCGTTGAGTGGTACCAGGGTCTCTCCTGGCAAGATGAATCCAATGCAATGCAAACCCTGATGAATTCCCAACGCTTTGAAACATGGAAGGCAAACTTTTTGCCAAGACCGTGGAGCAAGGATAGCATATTCAGTGTGCCCTCCTATTGAGCGAAACACGGTACGGGGAGATCATGTGATGGACAGATGAGATGTGTGAAGACAGGGTGAGCACAGACAGGCATTGCTAATTTGTAGTCGGATTGCCAAGTCAACATCTTGCTACCAATGGCTGACTTGCTTATTTTTAGTATGCGTAGCGGCAAAACAAGCTTTAACCCTGCAAAAGTTAAACGTGGGGGTCGCGAAAGTTTCGCGAGAAGAAATTGATTCTGGCAAAGATGGCCATTCCTGGATCACGTAATATTGATCAACTCCAGCAAATAGAACCATATATGAATACAGAATCGGATAGCATGATATCCATCCTACACCCTTGATGGCAACCCTTGACGGCAACCATATGCAATCATTCCCATTTTCCCGCAGCGGCCCGCAAACCTTTGCTCTGTACGGCTGCGATGTTGGGAAAAGCTTCAGAACCAAAGCCTTTTTCATGCGAGTTTGTGGCCGTGGTGCCCAGGCCGTTGACGCTTCAAAACCCAATTTTGTTTCTTGGGAGGAAGCTTGCAGAGAGTGTCTCCCCAGACTGTCTCAGCAGACTGTCTTCCTACAAAACCACTCCGCAACATTTGCAAGAGCGTGTCAGTGTGTCCCAAAAAATGTCTCCCAAGAGTGTCTCACAAGACATCTCTCTAGGGAGCTACCAGAGTGTCACAAAACTTTTGCAGGAGTTTTTGAGTTTTTCTTCAAAAGAGTGACTCGGCTGACTCGGCAAAATGTTCTTCACTGGTTGCAAGTGTCTCCAAAAGACCATGTGGCAAAAAAAGTCCGTGGTCCAAACCATACAATGAGTTATATAGTGTAAAATCAGAACATGCAGTGTAAATGGGGTCTGGCGGGTGTCCCTTTCCGTTTGGGGTTTCTGATCCTTCAGGTTGTGTGACTCCAAGAGAGTTGTCCAGCAAATCCTACAATCTCTTATTGTTCCAATGACTTGAAAAAAATCCCAAGACTTTTCTTTGCCTCACAGTGCCCACAAGTGGTCTTCAAAGGGAAAGAGGTTTGGAAATAGTAGCCTAGAAGTTCTCCTAGAAGGTCTTAGTTTCAAGCTTGTTTTCCAAATAGCTTGAAAACTGCTTTTGCTCACGAAAGAGGAGGCAATCTCCACATCCCATCTGGCTCGTGACAATCTTTTGGGTTCCTGGACTGAAGCAGATTTTAGATGTTTTTTAGACTTTGTTGACTTGTTTTGCTGAATGTCGCGTCTGGGTCTCAGGTGACGTTTGCTGGGCCACTTGGTTGCCAGCAGTGGGGCAGGAAGTGCCGATCTGTTGCGAGAGATTCCCCTATCACTTAAAACCACTTTTATATTTACATAATTTGTTTATATATATGTGTACATGTTTTATTTCATTTATTTATTTAATTTGTTTTTGCTATATTTATATATTCATATGTTTAAATGTGTATATCTATATTTATATATGCGCAAAAATAGAAATAGCTTGGGCTCTCATCGGCTTGGCTTCGCGGAGGCCATTTTTTGCGCACGTCCGCTAGTCCAACTCAGCCTTCGCTGGCTTTTAGGCATCATTTCCATTTCGGAACGTTTGGAGTTGGCCAGAGCAGCCGTCATTAAGCACCATTAGCTATATTTATTTGCTCTAAGTGTGATCATGAATCATCATCTTGATTTTCTCTAAGAGTTAGAATGGTGAACGAAATCAGCTATTAACTATGACAAAGGTAGAACCAAAACTTGTCGAACTAACATCATACAAACATACCGAAATAAGTAAATGTTACTTTATATAGATATAATGATTAAACATATGTATAGTGAATATATGTAGTGATTGCATATCTTAACATAGATAGTGATTACATGTGATGACTATCTAAGTTTTCTCTTACACTAGAACTGTCACAGCATCTTTGCATCGCCTTACCAGCTGGTGAGCTCAGGAACTGGCCAACTCGAGCTGACCCTGTGTTGAACTTTAGCCAGGCACAGGGGTAGGAGCCGTGCAGACCCATGCTATGCGTCTTGATTTTGTGCATGTTTATGGATATATTTTGCGCATTTTGCACTCTTGTTTGATTTTAAGATAAGCAAAGCATGGCAGAACACGCAGGGTACATGTCCTTCATGTGATGGTTTGTTGAGAGGGTCCTCAGAAGGAAGGATGCATAGATAGTTTGAGTCGCAAGGAGAAGCATTACAGGTAAGTTGAGAGAGTGGGAGAAATCCCACAACAGCACGAACAATGATGGTCAGGGCAGTCTAGCAAACGGGTCAAGCTCGATTGGAAAGTCCTTCTTCATCCTTCCAATTTTGAGCGGTGTCATTGATGTATGCAGATGTTTCGCAATCATTTTAGGTTGGGGTTGTAAACGGCAAGCAGCCGAAAGTTGTGAGCAAAGTCCCCTGTTTATGGTGAGTGTGCATCAGAGTAGATGGGTCAATGGAAAAATTGCCCATGACCGCCAAACATCATGTTGTTCCTGCTGGCGAACTCTGAATCACAAAATTAATATCAATACAGGTCCATGCCTTGTAGAAGACTTGATTCAAATAATTAAGCCAAAAACAGATACATGAATGCATATGATATGTATGTTTAGTCTCATGGTGCTCTTTTACCGTGACACATGCGGAAGGTCCAAAGAAGATGATGAGATCCCTGGACGGGGCCGTATTTTGACATCAACAGAAGATAGATGAACCTATGCTGAGTGTAATGATACAGCAACTCTGAGTGATTGATTAAACATGATTAAATGCTTCATTCACTGCTTTTCTCGCACTCTTCGAATGCATCCACACATGCCCTCAACACCAAAGCAGCTACAAACGCCCA
>VSDK01001115.1:123803-126303 GCA_009767595.1 Symbiodinium kawagutii | reverse complement strand
GTATTGTAGTATTGATATGTCAGAGTGAGCATACATTACAATTGCAATGTCTACAAGTCATCACGAGAATCATAAGCCAGATGCTCCATGTGTGGCATACTGAGCTACATTTAGCTACTGTAGATTTAATACATTTACCTTAACCCAAACGTAGGTAAATACAGGATATGGTACATGGATTAAATTGTGGGAATCCGCCTACAAGACTTGCGCAGCACAACGTGGTCACTGCGGCATTCTGCGGCCGCCGGTTTGTGGATATCTAAACACAAGGTGTTTGTTGGCGGCCCATGGCTTACCTTATGAACTGCACATTGCTGACAATACCTTGATGGAAGATCCAAAGTCAATCATCCATGTTTGAAGGTGAACGGATATTGCGAGGTAATGAGCTGGTAAACTTTGGACCGGCTTATGATTGTAGACCTCCAGCTGCTCTCCAAGAATTTGATCATGAATCGTCCGCAACCGCTGCCTCTACCGTGGTTGGTCACATCTGATTAAATATCATCTTTGGATTTTTGCAGAAATGATAACGGTGCTAAGTGTTATTGTTAATAGATGGATGTTGTTTTTTCGTACCAGAGTAATGAGTACCGATAACTACAAGTAGTGGTTATTACCCAGTGTCTATACGGATCGTCATTTTTTGTAGCGGTTATATTAGTTACCACCAGATCAGTAGTGATTACCATTGGCTTTTACTATCACAAACCACCCCAAATTAGTGTACTATTAGTATACCTTTACTTCTTATAGTATGGTTGCCATTACTGTTATTACTATTATTATTGCTTTCATTTTTACGACTACTATTGTTATTAGTAGTTTGACTATTACTATTACTTTTCATGTCTATTCTTACTATTGTTACTCCTATAGTTGATACTTTTAGATTGACTTTTACTATTCCTACGACTATTATTAGCTTACTTTTACTACTGCTATTTCTTTCACAAACCAATACATCATTTGACCAGGGCTGCAATTGTCATTGCCGACGGGTTACCAAGCCTCAGCAATCTCAGGAGCTGAGGGGTCCTCACGTGACAACAGGAGAGCTCGTTGTCGCTGGTGCTTTGTGGCTTTCCGCATGCTCGTTGGTCGGCATAATGATGTGATTTGAGCTTGCAGTGCTTGGGGGAACAAGCCTAGTTCAGCACTCAACAAACATGTGTCAGACCTGTTCATAGTAGCTAATGCCGCTGGAAGAAAGGGGCTAATGAATGTTCATGATATGATTTAATGATTCATGAAGTGGCTGTTAGGAACGGAAAGCAAGCAGCAACTTGCCAGTTTGAATCCGTCCTGCTAGCTCAAACCCGCTGGTAAGCCTTCACATTTCAAAGGATAGGTCCCCTACCCAAGGCATCCCAAGGCTTTGGGAGAAGCTTAGGGGAAAAGATTCCCGAAATGCCTCACGCCTCACCGGATCGTTGAATGGCACTCACTGCCAGAAAATTGTGAATTTAACTCCGATGATTGGCCATGATTCGATTCACCCACAATTGAACATATGTGAACATCATGGTTTCTCAAAATAGGGGACACCCCAAACTGGTTGAACATAGTAACCGCATGTAACCGCACAAGGTGGTGGCGGAAGTTTCCAGAATAGGAAGATATAGGAGGCCTGTGAGACGGCGATAGGAAAAATAGGAAGAGAGAGTCGTTTGCAGCTAAGTTGTGGCGTGGATGATGGTTGAAGGTGATGATGATGGTGTTTTTTCTGTGCTGGTGTTTTTCTTTGCTGCTGTTTTTCTTTCATTGTCTTGTTCTTTTTCGGTGTTTCTGTTTGGTGTCGTTTTGTCCTTTCTTGTGTTTTTGTTTTTGTTTGCTGGTGTCTTTGCTCTTTGGTGTTCTTTCTTTGCTGCTGTTTTTCCTTGCTGGTGTTTTTGCTTTACCGGTGCCTGTTCTTTGCTTCTGTTTTTTCCTTTTAAAATGGTTTTTCTCCTCTGGTGTGTTTTCTCCAGTGTTTTCCCTTTGGCTGGTGTTTTTGTTCTGGTGTTTTTTTTTTCTTTGCTGGTGCTTTTGCTCTGGTATTTCTTGTCCCTTCTGTTTTTTGTTTCCTGTTTTTTCTATTTGGTGTTTATATTTGGTGTCGCTTGCTTGGTGTGCTTCTTGGCTGTGATGCTTACTTGGCTGTTGCGCCTACTTGGCTGTTCCACTTGCTTGGCTGTGACACTTGCTTGAATGTGGCACTTGCTTGGCTGTGACGCTTACTTGAATGTGGCACTTGCTTGGCTGTGACACTTACTTGGCTGTGATACCTATTTGGCTGTTACACCTACTTGGCGATGACACCTACTTGGCGGCGACACATACTTCTTTGTGGCGCTTTCTTGGCTGTGACACTTACTTGATCTCACCTGCTTGTTGCATGATGATGACGACGACTATGATGATCGTGCGGAAGAAGAAAAGATGAAGATGAAGATGAAGATGATGATGATGATGATAATGATGATGATGATGATGATGATGATGATGATGATGATGA
>VSDK01001115.1:101948-123577 GCA_009767595.1 Symbiodinium kawagutii | reverse complement strand
TGATGATGAGGATGATGATGATGATGATGATGATGATGATGACGATGATGCTGCTGCTGCTGGTGGTGATGATGATAACGACGATGATGATGATGATGATGCTGCTGCTGCTGGTGGTGATGATGATAACGACGATGATGATGATGACGATGATGATGAGGAGGATGATGATGATGATGACGATGATGATGATGATGATGACGATGACGATGACGATGATGATGAGGAGGAGGATGATGATGATGATGACGATGATGATGCCGCTGCTGATAATGATCATGATGATGATGATGATGATGATGATGAAGATGAAGATGAAGATGATGATGATGCTGCTGATAATGATGATGATGATGAGGATGATGATGATGATGATGATGATGATGAAGATGAAGATGAAGATGATGATGATGCTGCTGATAATGATGATGATGATGAGGATGATGATGATGATGATGATGACGATGACGATGACGATGATGATGAGGAGGAGGATGATGATGATGATGACGATGATGATGATGAGGAGGATGATGATGATGATGACGATGATGATGCTGCTGCTGCTGATAATGATCATGATGATGATGATGACGATGACAAAGATGATGATGATGATGATGATGATGATGATGATGATGATGATGCTGATGATGATGATGGTGATGATGACGATGACCATGATGATGATGATGATGATGATGATGATGATGATGATGATGATGATGATGATGCTGATGCTGATGCTGATGCTGGTGATGATGCTGATGACGATGATGATGATGATCATGATCATGATCGTGACGGTGATGACAATCATGACGATGATGACGGCGATGATCATGAAACTTTTTTCAAAACGACACAGAGCTGGCTGGTTTTAATGATTTTGATCTGCACGTGTCCGTTTTGTTTGCCACGGTGCCGTGCATTTTTTACAAATCCCATCTTCAAAACCAGTACCCAGACTCAGCTTTTTACGATTTTGAATTGCAAACTCTCGTTTCACCACAGCGAGGTGCATTGATATTTTTTGCCGATCCTTTTTCCAACTGAGCTCCTTACCCGTCATTTTGACCAGCCGACCAGGTCCGACTTATGGAAAAGTTGGAGCGGTCAGTCCGTCAAATCAGAGACAAAAGTTCGCAGGTGTGCGCGCGAGTGAATGATAGAAGGAAACAGAAAGTGCGCTAAATTTTGCGTTTTACCCGGTTTTGTGCCCCAGGATGCTCTGTTTGACTTCCAAGCTTCCTTCGATGACTGCACATGACGAATATCAAGGTTGGAGGATTTGGTGGTACCCCCCCTATCTTGAGAACCACCAAATATGTTAAGCGATGATCAATTTGGCACGGCTCATGACCCACTTCGTCCGCAGGAATACGCACAAGCATCTGCAAGTTTTCCGATTCTCTGCCGCAAACAGGGTAGTGATTGCAGGGTCTGCAATGCTCGAGCCCGGGGCAAGTGGTGCAGGACCCTCACGTGGCAGGTGGCAGGTTAGATGGCTTCCGTCCCGGTACGATGCCCTAGGACATCTACACCGGCCTGGCCCCCGAATGTTCTCGTTAGGTTTTGAACTCGGAGCCTCTTGATCGTGGGACAACGTCAGCTACCACTCGGGCAGACCGGGCCCCTCATGTGGCAGGTGGGGAGTAAGCATATATGCCGCCAAAAAAACTCGGAACAAGATGATAAATGGATAATACATGGATGAAAAATGGATGTCAACATATGACATAAATCTACATAGACATTCCTAGCTTATCCCAGCTTTGCATTTGTCAACTGCAATTTTCCTGCTAAGGAATGGAAGGCTCGAAGGATCTATCAGCCGCGGCCTCTTTGTGGAAGAGAAAGGTGTCTCACGATGTATGAGCTATATAAGTGGAGCTATGCGCTCCAGTGGTTTCACCTTTTCTGGGGCTGTCCCCGGTGCCAAAGGTAGCGGTGGATTGGATAAAGCCCTCCGACTTGGGAATGGATTCAGATGGGGTGAATGCAGAGCAGAGCAGTGCTATGAGACGCGCTCTGAAATCAGACAATGGGGGCATCATGGCCGTTAGTGCTGCCAGCAGCCGTTAGTTCTGCCAGCGACTCGTTTGATTTGCATAGAAAAGCGGTCCGGGGGCACATGATAAGATGAATTATGAGGAGTTGATTCTGATATACAGCTGATGGTAGGTCTGTCACCGCAGCACAAGATAAGGGAGAGAATGGAAGCAAACACATCTGATTCCATGGAAATCGCGTGAAATTGCAAACGGGTTGCGGAGACAAACATATCCTTCATATCCCACGCTGTTTTGTACCGATGAGTCAGGACGCCCAACAATTCTGCCACCCATTGATTGGCATGACAATCACACAATTGCTAGGATGGTGTTCGTTTCCCTTTAGCCTCACTCAACGCATGGTTAATCTTGGCTATGAAATGAAGCCAAGGGCAGACCCAAGTGGTTGATTTGCATCATGCGTTCAAATTGGGGGCGTAAGCAGATCATTTGCTACAGATGGCTGGTTGTGAGAAAGCATTTGTTCATGTATAAATTAAATGATAAATATTGGTAAGCCATTTTAGCTCTTAAGCCATGTTTAGCTAGCCCTCAATTTGTTGGTTCAGTAGGCCTTATTCCCCACGCACTTTAAATTGTGTTCTTGGCAAACGGAATCCACAACCAAGATGTGGAGGCCCTTACCTTTATGACCTGGCACCCACCACAATGCCTAGTTGCTGGAAAGTCATGCAACTGTGGAAGGTGCGTTTATTAGAGCCCCTTGGGCTTTCTTCTTCAACGAAAGATTCGAAGTGAAGAAGATGCTAAAGAACGCGAGCTTCCAGAGTATAGGAATTCTTCCGTGCTGATGAGATGGAAATGCCTGGAATGCACTGCCTTTCAACATCTTACCAGGCAGTTCAAACTGATCTCGGATAAAGGTAACTTAAGAATATTTAACATTTGAATCTAACACATGACAGGTTAATTAAGACCTCCAAAAGGCCACCTAGAAATTTTAGAATGCTAGATGATCTGTTGATTTAAGAAGCGCATACGCAAAGCTTGGAACTTGGAGGCGGTAGCCAGTTGGGTTGTGCGCTTTCTGATTCTTTAGCAGGCATTGCACTTCTGCCTTCTGTGTCATTTGCCCACAATCTCCACATGATTCCCGACCTAACTAGGCTAGATATTGACTTTCATGAATTAATCCGCGATTTCTCTCTGTGCACAAGATCTGACTCGGGGAAGTCTGTAATATACAAAACGTTGTTGATTTGTGCTTTTGATGTTTGCACTGCAGAGGGGACCATCCATAATTAAGATATATCGTCAAACTTCACTAGTGTGTAGATACGGTAAGGACCTGAATGACGGTTTAAATGCAAGAGCCTCAAACTACTATGTAATTCTTGCCGTTTGAAACAACTTCGTTTTAAGTGCAGGTCATCTAAGTCAGTGACTGATTGCTTGGCGCGGACACTGGGGAAGGGAAGCTATGAGGGCTCAGGCAATTGCAGGAACAAGGAATCGCTTCAATTCCTTCAGGATACGTTTGCCTTCATATGTAGGGAGTGGTTTGATTTCTTGTGTGTACGCCTTTCGGGCCCTATGCCCAATTCAGATGTTTTGTGAAACGTTTCGGGGCCCCAGGGCTTTGTGTGTCGCGATTTGGTGTTTTGCAACGCTCTTTGGGCACCAGTCCCCGCTAGCGCGGAGAGAATGAACACGCGCTGCTTGAATGCAGCAGCTACAGTCTGCCCGTCCTGAAAGCAACCCACCAGGTGCAAAACCAAACAGAAAGGCACAGAGAAGACACCAGACCTGAGTGCAGCAGCTACAGGTCGGAGAGCAACCCACCAGCTCACAGAGAATGAACACCAGCGAAGGCAGTAATTCCACGGCCGAGAGCAACCCACCAGTTGCAAAACATAATGCAACCAGCACACAGGAACCAGGCAAACAAGGTGCAAGACATCAATTTTTAACAACAGTCACAGGGATACTAACGAATCCCGAACATCAATTTTCAACGACGGTCACGACGGATAGTGTCCAAAACGAAGCTTTCGTGGGAGACATCCTCCAAAAACGAATCACGGGGCAAGCCCGAGCCAAGCCTGGGGTAAGCTCCACTCGCGGTTTCGCAGAGCTTACGTGTTCAACGTTCGAACGTTGCGCACTTTTCAATGCAAAACACAGCTTTTCGCCGGCTATCGAATTACCAAAACGCATTTCGTGCGAGACATCCTTCAAAACTGGAAGTTGAAAACTGCATTTTCTTGAAACAGCTTTCCTTTGCTTTAGCGATTCTTTGCATTTGCTGTTTTTGCTTGAACTGTGATTTCTTTAGTTGTCCTTTGCTCTTGCTATTCTTTGCTTTTGCTAGCTATTCTTTGCTGTAACTTCCTTTGCTTTGCTTGAATTTCCTTTGCTTTAGCTATCCTCTACTTGAACTTCCTTTGCTGTAGCTTTCCTTTGCGTTAGCTTTACTTGAGTTTCCTTTGCTTATTTTGCTTTCCTTTCACTGTCTTGGCGTTAGCCATCCTTTACTTTAACTTCCATTGTTTCAGCTATTACTCTATCTTTGCTGTAGTTTTCCTTTACTTGAACTTCCTTTGCTTTTGCTTTCCTTTATTTGAACTGTCTTTGCGTTAGCTATCCTTTACTTTAACTTCCGTTGCTTCAGCTATTACTCTATCTTTGCTGTAGTTTTCCTTTACTTGAACTTCCTTTGCTTTTGCTTTCTTTTAGTTGAACTTCCTTTGCTTTAGTTTTCCTTTGCTTGAAATTCCTTTGCTTAGCTTTACTTGATTGTTTTTGCTTTTGCTTTCATTTATCTAAGCTTCCTTTGCAATAGCTATCCTTTACTTTAACTCCCTTTGCTTTTGTTTTCCTTTGCTTTAGGTATCCTTTACATTCCTTTACTTCATTTGCCTGTGGTTTAGCTATCTTTCTGTAGGTTATGTCATCATCCGCGACACAGAACTTTGATCATCCAAGCTTTCCTTGATTATGCATCAGTCGCCTTAGCATTTTTATTCGCATGTTGAACAAATACATGTGTATTTGCATTTTTCTACTGTTCCTTCTTATTTCAATTGTGAATTTGAGCCTTCCTTTCAACTCATGTTTCCGATCATGTATCCCGCTTTCTTCCGTTTTATATCTCCGTCTTTTTCACACTTAAGGCCTCTTCCTGCAGGAATGTCTCCTTGGCGACGGGTGCTTGAATCGTCTTAGATCCTCCTTGTACCCGTGACCTTTGTGTGGACTGTCTTTGTTCCCAAGTCGTTCCCCCGGCCTTGTTTCAAGAACCCTTGGCTCACCCACACACGACTTGCAACTCATATGTATGTCTTCCATTTCCGAAGTGTGCCTTTTGATATTCCAAAGTGTCCCTCCGTTGTTATTCTATGATACTCATAGATAGTCTAAGTGGCCCTTTGATGTACCCTTGGCCAGGTGATCCTTTGATGCCTTAGACAAATCAAAAGGTCTGTTTGAACTGCCTGATATCCAAATTGGACAGGTCAACCTGTCATGGTGGCTGGCTAGATCGTGGTGAGTGCACTATACCGCGCTGGAACTTAAAAGGGCGCGCAGAGCTTCCACCGAAGTCATACACCGAAGTTCAGCATTGCCATTGCCTCGTGCGGCCTTCCGCATAGAATAAAAACGAAGGCTGAAAGCAGTAGGACAAGCCCCGTACCGTCGAAATAGGATTGGCTCGACATTTCTGGGCACATGGCCGTGCAGCACAAAGTTTACACACATACAATGTAATTACATATGTTACATCATTGTTTTTTATTGAGTTCAACTCTTTTTGCTCAATGGCAATACCAACATGTACGTACACTTGCGCATATTTGCACCTGTCGGAGGCAACGATCTACGAAGACAACAACCACAGCAACAACAACAACAACAACAACAAGAAGACAACGTCAACATGAAGACCACCAAAGATCAAGAGAGAGAGAGAGAGACTAGCGGCCGCAGCGCCAAAATCAACAATGCCGAGGAGACACCTTCTCAGAACCTATGTAGATCGTAGAGTGGTTTGTGTAAGGTCAAGGTCGTATTTTCGAAGGGGGTGTTGCCAAAAAGATACAACAACAACAACAACAACAACAACAACAACAACAACAACAACAACAACAACAACAACAACAACAAGGGCCAGCTGCTTCTTCCCGCACACACGAGTGGCCGCCAGTGATGGCAACTCGGCAAGCGACTGGAGAGGCACCTGAAGTTGTGGGAGATGCGCTCCGAAGTAGTAGGCCTGTCCCTAGCTATAGTGCAATATGAACATGCTTTGTATTTGCAATAAGGATATGTTAACCATACAATATCATACAACAACCGTTGTTCTCAGTAAGTACGTGGGATGGTTCGGCGTGCCACCATGGTTTGTTTATGTTTGTTTGCTGAGTCCGCCGCAGAACTTGGGATGGTTGGGACATGTTGGGACCACCATTGAAGGTAGAAAAATCAGCTGCCACACGCATGATGCTGTGATGGTATTGTGGTGTCCCCATAGGTATCCCCAAGTATTCCTTCTTGCATGTTATGTCAATTTGCCTGTGTTTTTTTTTTTCCGAGCCGAACTCCGATTTGTGGTTTATCGCATCCTGCGAAGGGCCATGGTTGTTCACTTTGTCTCCCCCAATTCACGGACTTTGAGAGACTGCCATCCTACACCACTTCACTTGTTGGCTAGGGCCTGGCCTGCCAGGGAGGGTTTATTCAGCGACCTCAGCGAAGGCACTTAAAAGCCACGAGGCCAAGTAACCCACTGCATATGCTTTTTGGATTCCAAGAGTAGCATGAGGAAGTACATGGGGAAATGCTAGTTCCAATCAATTCCATCACTTTTCTTGACCGCTGGATGGATTCCAGTCTCGATTTGTTCGACTGCTGATGGAAACCCGGATCCCGCAGCGCATAGAAGTGCCTGATCCATATCGATGAGGGAGTTTCCGCCCCCAAACGTGGATGACTCACTAGTTGTATCCAATTACATTGCGGGTATGTTCAGAGTGCTTGGGCAACTTTTCAGCTCCAAGAACTTGATCCGGACTTAGACATATCAAAACGTAATCAAAACGTATCAAAACAATTTTGAGGCTTTTAAGGGTTTCTTCAGACATCCGTCCTGTTACTTGTAATTCATGAGTTTGGCGCCGAGCTGCAATCGCTGTCAACAAATTTAGCACAACCCTTTTTGGTTCACATTGACATCATTAGTTGAGCACTGGTGAAAGCAGTGAGGGATGGCGATAGGCGATAGCCATCACAGCACGCGGTGGAATGACCACCTACCGAGGGCCACCATGGTGTCCCGCAGCAGCCCCCTCATGGCCCACCAATGTGCATGCATTTTTGCGCGCTTACATCGCGGGCACCACTGGTACCATGAAAAGAGCTGAGGATTGGCCACAGACGATAGATCATGGTCAGGACCAGTTACTGGAGCCTCCGGGTTGCACTTGGCAAACTGAGAAGTGGGGTGGTCTACATAAATCGGTCAGGAAATCACGACAGAGAGATATCTTGAACGGTGATTCAGTGATTCAACGTTAAACATGGGTGCTTGCGTGAGCTGTTGATTCTTGCCTTGGGCGTGGTTGTGCCAGAGTTTCTGGCCAGGGGGGTTCACGAACGGCATACATATTTTCAGTACTCCTGCTATTGGTGACGCATGTTTAGTGTAAAGCCCTTTGTGACGCTCTGTTTATCCTTGAAACTGATAACTCTGTGAATCAGGAAGCTTTATGCACATACTTTCAGATTTGCGTACCATCTCAGGAGATGTATCCATCTCAGGGTTGCGGGTATCAATTCCAGGCTTCCAAGTATCGATCTACAGGGGATGGACTGAACCAAGGATTTCCTGAAAGTTTCTAAGTATTTGGAGGAGTTGAAGATGTTGGTTGCAAGTTCTTTTGAGGCAACGCTATGACCGCGTGTCGCGACCAAATGGTTTTCGCGCATACGCTGGATTCCAACGTGCTGGCTCAAAGAAAACGCTCTAGCTCAACACAAACGCTCTAGCTCAACTTCAAGGTTCCATCTCAGATATTTTTTATTTTTTATTATTTTGTTTTCGTTGAGATGGATACGTAGGGCTGAGAAGGGTACATGGAGTGTTCGTGTGAGACGTCCCAAAAAACGGCATATGTATCTATCTCCGGGACATGTACCCATCTCAGGGGAAAAGGAAAAAGCAAAAGAAAAAACCGTTGAGGAATTGAGATGGAATGTTGAAATGCCAAGAATGTGCGAAACTGAAGTTGCCTTTTGGAAGGTGGGAAGATGACTTTCCTGAAATGGGGATGGCAACAATCCGCGTGCCGCGTGTCCCCCTGAATGACATGCCCAAGTGTGGCTTTGTTCCGGGGAATTCCCAAACACGACATTGCAGTTGGACATTTCATTCGAGCATCGGTTATTGAATCTTGGTTGTTGCCCCCAACTACAACACCATACCCCTTGAGATAGGGACATCCTTTGGGGAAGGAGCAGGTATTTGCAGAAAGCTTTCCTAGTGAATGAAGGCGCTGCCCTTTTCATTTTTCAAAATTTACATGGACTGCTTGTCATACGACGTTAAAGTGTTAACACCCTACCGTGGAACTGGCAGCAGTTGATTTACCTCGTCCGCGCCACATTGACGTCACTTCTGAAAGGAAATAGAAGTGATTTCTTCGCATGCTTGCCCGTTGTGTGTTGAGATGTGCGCAAGTGACCGGGTGCAAAGGGTTGCCTTTCTAAGTATCTAATCTAATGTTTCCCTTCCCCTGTGATCGGGTGTCAGCAGATCTTGGGCCACCATGAAAGTCACCCTCTTCGGTGTTGCCGTGCGCCGGACATCTAGAATCTTGAGTTCTGGCGAGCGCAATGATATAGCTGGTGTTTCAAAATGCCACCCAATTTATGTCCAGATGGTCGCAGTAGTATGAACCTTGACACTATTTGACATCTGTTTCGGTTCCTGACTTGTTTCAGAAGGAAGCTGTAAACCGGGAATTTGCTATGCAGACCCATCCACCTCAGCCCACGCATAGAAGAAGCAGAAGCAAGAACAAAACCACGAAATAAGATCCAGTAGTGATTTCTACCTCCACCACAAAACAGTGCTGAGGATAGCCAACAGTCTGTAATATTATTTCTTGGTGGTTGCCATGGGTCTCGATACCGGAAAGCCTCCGGTCAGTGCAAACCGTGGTTAGTTCAATTGCTTTGGTTTTCCTTTCTGCTGGTTCCTGATCAAACAGAAGCTGACGAAGGTTTCGCTGCAAAAGCAGTCAGTTTCAGTAGCCCATTAGATCAAATTCCTTGCGAAAGCTGCTAGGGTATGAATGAATTTCCCTGCACTTGGTGGTCTGCAGCAGCCAGAGCCACGCGCAGGTACTTTGACGTGTGTATTTACTTTATCTAGATGAATTTTGATGAATGTCAGCCATTGCATCCATTGCACAATTGTGGATTGCCCCACGGATCCACAGGAGTGGTCACATTGGTTGCCCACGGTTCTGCTGTTGTTGGGTGGGCTGATGCTTCATGGCCCGCTGGAAACGAACATATAGCCAAGTGAAACATGGTGAGGCCAGGGCTACCCAACAGACTGCACATTTAGGACTCTAATCCCTTTAGATTTGATGATCTCTGCCTGGCATTCAACAGCGAGGCATCATTGTGGCACAATGGGCCCAGCTGGGCTTTTGAAAACAGAGCTGAACCTACGTAAAATAAGTTGCAGAAATACTTGGGTTACTTGGGAAGGAACCATATTGAACGGAAGCTGGTCAGAAACTGACGGACGGTGCGCAGCATTCAGAGAATGACCAAGACCAGCACTTTCTAGCGCATCCGCACGCCAAAGCAGCCCGTGCCTGGGCCCCAGGCTTGTGGAAGCTCAGAGCAGGGCAATGCGCCTTCTGGTGGAGGACATTTGCTCGAGGCCACTTCTCAGCCACGTTCGATGCAGCTAGTTGATGCTAGTTTGACGCTAGTAGTTGGATGCTGTTTGTGATTTATAGCAAAAATCAATACCCATCTGAACCTGGAATGATACATTGTTGGAAATGCTGTTGAGGGATGGAAGCAGAGGCAACGAACTGGCGTCGTCCTCCACATGTGCCGGGAAATGTTGTTGGCCCAGCCAAGATGATGATTTTTATGGTCCCAGTGCTGACCAGTGTGAAATTTCAGTGTTCAAGCACACCCAAGAGTGTTTTAATTACATGTTTTTTGACTTTGTTTTTGGGTCGTTCAATCCATTTGGGATGGTTAGCCTGGATTACCCATCGTCATGAAGCCCGCTGAGTTCGCTATGCAGAGTCTAATATGTAGTGTCAGCGGCTTACCAGCTATGACCGATTTTCAGCCGAAATCAGAAAGCCCTGAACATTCCTGTCGAGTAGCTTGCTTGCATCTTTTATCAGTATACACTTTGAAGGAAGCTGAAGAACGCGGTGCAGAAATCATCAAGCAGCTTGCAGATTGAAGTCAGATAAGATTAATGGGAACACAAACATTGCTCACTAGGAATTCAATGAAAAAGAACCGCATCCAATGGCTTGCTTTTTGCTTTTTTTGCGATGTTGCTTCTTCCTCAAGTCAACGGAATGGATCCAAAGGGAAAGCATTTGCAGTTCAAGAAGGTGTGAGGAAGGCTTACGAAGATGGACATTGAAATCGCTTTGGCCACACAGTTCATCCCTTAATATGCTTGCTGTTGGTGATTAACTAGCCATTTTTTGAAACCATAATCATCATTAGCCAAATAACCATCTATTCTGAAGCATCAACTGTGTGATCAATCGCTGCAGCTGTCAACCATGGAGCATGGTGCGAGGCTGAGGGAGAGGGGCACCGCCGTCAAAGAGGGCACCACAAAGCACGACCGTGCAGATGTCAAGGATCAGATGACGATTGTCCAAGACAAAATCTGGGGAGCTGAAGCTGTTGCCGCCCTCAGCTGTGCACTTGATACCATTTGCATATCGACCTATTTATCTATCCGAACCGGGTCTCATTTTATCTACTTGTCTATCTAACTACGTTCGGTATAGGGCAAATCCATGGGAATCCCCTGGCAAAAAAAACTACTAAGTATCTATTTATATATCTACGTAGCTATCTATCTATCTATTTGTCTATCTATCTTTCTATATATCTGTTTGTCTATCTATCTATCTATCTATCTACCTACACTTTTACTGTTCTATTGATTTCTATCCTTATCTCAGTGCCGATTTGCATTCAAACTTTCCTTTCACACGTCACCATTTGTTTTTCGTATTGAATCTGATCTATCTACCTACCCATCGTTCCATATATCTATCCAGCGATCGATCTACAATCTTTCCTTCCATCTATCCCAAACTTATTTCATCTCATCTCATGATCATTTGTTTGCAAGTCCTAAGTTTATTTGATTTAATATGTTTGCTCATCAAAGCATATCTGTTTATCTAATGTTATCTTACCTATGGTCAAGTACGTTTTTGAGCTTTTTGCTTGCAATATCTCTTAGTTTATCTAATCTACCAGCCGATCAATCTGTCCTAATCTACTCAAATCAAAATCCATTTTTATCTCATCGATTTTGATCTATTTGTCCATCTTTCCTAGTCTTTAGTCATGTTATCTCATTGAATCTAACTTGACCTATCTATATATCCAATCATGTGAATTTATATCATCGAATCCTAGATGTGTAGTCTTATCACATCGCAATTTATTTGTTTTTTGATTCTATATTAAAGTTTATCCAGTCTTCAGAGGGTATCTATTTAATCTAATCTAACTTGTCCATCCAACCATTTATCCACATGCCCTGTTGCGTCTTATCGTAGCTCGTCAAATCCTTTCTATCCACTTCTCTATCCTCATCTATCTTACCTCATTGCTTGTTGCGCATGAAGCCATTGATTTATTTTGATCCATGTGTTTCTTACTTTGTCATCAAATATTGTCGATGTATTTGTTTGTATTTATCTTGTCTCATTTCATGCTAGTCTGGACCATTTTTTTCTAGTCTTGTCTATCTATCCTCATTGTATCTTTTTGAGCACCGCTGGACCTCAACCGCCAGTGTCCGAGCTCAGTGAGCACTGCTGGACCTCAAATGCCAGGGTCCGATCTCAGTGAGCACCACTGGACCTGAACTGCAGAATGTCACAAGATATGCCAGATAGAATGCCAGAAAAAATGCCAGAAGATATGCCAGATTATCCCAGATAGAATGCCAGAAGTGTATGCCAGAAGTGAAGGCCAGAAAACATGCCAGGTAGAATGCCAGAAAATATGCCGGAGAGAATGCCAGAAGATATGCCAGATAGAATGCCAGAAAGAATGCCAGAAGATATGCCAGAAAGAATGCCACAAGGTATTCTAGTTAGAAGATATGCCAGAAGTGTATGTCAGATAGAATGCTGAAAGATATGCCAGTAGAATGCCACAAGATATGCCAGATAGAGTGCCAGAAGTAGATGCCAGATAGAATGCCAGCAAGAATACCCTGAAAAATTGCCAGATAGATATGCCAGATAGAATGCCACCGTGTTTTGCCATGGTGGGGATCACTCGAAGTGAATCAATTTCTATCAAGGTATTTGGCCATTGTCCACCTACCGCTTCTGTATCCTGAAGTAATCTAATCTTTCAGATGTTCCATATGTTATTTGGTCGCATCTAAACTTATAAAATCGTATCCTAGTATATCATATTTTTGCTAACCTTATTTTTCTCCTGTTCTGATCTTCTTTATCTAACGGGAGCCATTTTCCTATTAGTTTTTTGTTCATTTACTCATCTTATCTATCCTTATTGAATCCTACTTGATGTTCAACATGTTTTCTGCCCACATAATTGTTTCTACTCATGCATTCATCTCCGAATCTGATCTAAAATCAGCATTCAAAAATCTCGATCCAAATGGATATATTTATATATAAATATATACATGTATATTTACTGAATTGCCATGATCTAGTCCAACCTGATCTATAGCTTGTCCATCAATATCTTTCTGCCAATCATTGGTCTCACCAGGGACCTCGCCGCCAGGAGTCGCCAGGTCCCAGCCCATCCCCTGGGATGGAAAGGGTGTCCAGCTGCAGTTTTGTGAAGCCCATCGCCGACGTCTTAGACGCTGGGCTGCAGCTGGTGCCGGTGCCCCCGAACCATGGGCTGGGCGGCCCTGTCGCAGGTTGGCATATGAAAGAGTTTGAGAAAAATGGTTCAGATGGAGTAGAATGAACATATCAAACCATATATGAGCCATCTTAGGCCAGTGTGGCACTGGTATGGGGCCTGAAATGTGTTTGACGCTTGGTTTAGTTTTTGAGCACCAGTGTATAGGCATGTGCATGCTGAACTGCTGCAATTTGTAAGCAGTGGTTGGTCTAGAAATGTCGCATGTGTCATGGGTTTGCTGTTTCCAAGCACTTGAAGTCGCTCTCCAGATTTGTTGCGCGGGCTGCCGCCCCTGTTAGGATGACTTCGATCCAGCTCCTCCATCTCCGGGAAAACCACAGCCGCTGCACTTTGCGTCCAGCATTGGATCTTACCCCTCAGGCGGCAGCTCGGAGTGTTTCTTGGTGAGTTGGGCTGTGCATTTCAAAAGTGTTGGGCAAAAAAGGAGCAGCAGGTAGCCCATATGAATGTCCATAGTTTTGCTGCCAACGAAAAGAGGCCTTGGATGCTTCCTGCAGATTGGGACGCCTTTGTACCTGCCATGCATGGTGTGGGTGGGGGTCGGGGGTGGCGCTTGTAGTGCGATTGTCTCGTAGTCGGGGAAAAGAATCAAGTTTTACGAACTCTGCCTTAAGCCACTTAGCGCACAGGGGGCCAAGATGCTCCAAGGTAGATAATGGCAAACACAATCAGGCACAATGGCCCAAAAAGGAGAAATGGACATGGACGTCGACATTCTACTGGAAACGGCATGACATGGAGGCAATACGTTTTTTGCTTTTGGACCTTCCGACCGCCTGTAGCAGAAGGGGTGCGGCAACGAGTTCCAAATAACTCTTCTTTTGCCTTCCGCATTCATCAAGTGCAGCTGCAGCGGTGCAGACTGTTGGACATTTTGAGGCAGCCGGCCCTCGATCTTTTGTTCGTACCGGGATGTTCTGTTGTATCTTCATTCTTGACGGTATCTCCATGTCTTTAACCGTGTCGTGAGGCTCTTGTCATTTTTGGACGTCAAAACATCTGGTGGGGGCAGTGACATTCGGGACAAATGCGGATTTGGCGTGCAGGCTGCACAGAAATGAAAGCACATAAATTATGCCATGTAAGAGAACGACAGAGGTGGAAATGTTGAAACAATCAGTGACATAAGTCACTTGCTAGTCCAAAAATGTCAAATGCAATATCCAACTGATTCCAAATGTTAATTCAGCATGCGAAGGCAAAGCATGACAGATATGAACTGCATGTTTGTATTAATTAATGCTTGGCGTGA
Organism: Symbiodinium kawagutii; assembly: GCA_009767595.1. Classification (NCBI taxonomy): domain Eukaryota; class Dinophyceae; order Suessiales; family Symbiodiniaceae; genus Symbiodinium; species Symbiodinium kawagutii. The sequence goes on along the minus strand of VSDK01001115.1, from coordinate 109,093 downwards.
TAGCGCTGGTGCGGGTTGCACAGCCAATTTGAGGGCTGACCCCAAAACTTGCTGCGGCAGGAGCAATTCATGACGAAGCGGCCGAAGCGGATTCTGCAGTCAGCAGCCTTACCCTTGGCAGCGATGTTGGTGATGAAGGCAAAGATCACATTTACCATGGATGGCCAACACCCATGGGTGTTGTCGGGACCGTTTCGAGTACTGCTTTCACAAATTGTTTCAGCAAAATTCAGCAAAGATGGGTGAGATTCAATAGTGCTGTAGATCGCGAGAAGCACATCAAAGTACAAAGATTGTCACTGGTAAAATGGTTTTGGCAGGCTGACGTCGCCATTGACACCAGATGCCATGACAGAAAAGATTAGTTCCAGTTGTCGCATGAGCAATGTTGGAAACCTTTGCTTGTGTGCGGGGCGATCAAAACAGATCATGGGAGCCCTTCTTACACCAACGGAAATTGATAGACGGATTCTGTTTGCATGACTCCGCTCGCATTTTCGCAGGCTCCATCCACACCGAAACTCTAAAGCCAGTTGTTGATGCAGAGACCTAGTTGCCCCAGTGTTGCCCCTGAACGTTGAGCCAACGTCTCGGCTGCGACCGTTGGTCAGGCCTGAATCAGATGGCGGCATATCGACAGCAGACGCAGGACCAGGGGAGCTGCCAGCAGGTACCCGGGCAGGCTGGTGACGGTTTTAAAAGGCACCACCGTCTCGGCTGCGCCCGTTGGTCAGGCCTGAATCAGATGGCGGCATATCGACAGCAGACGCAGGACCAGGGGAGCTGCCAGCAGGTACCCGGGCAGGCTGGTGACAGTTTTAAAAGGCATGTCACAACTCCGTACGTGGCCACGTTTAGGGATGGTCTCGTGCAGCTTGAGACATGCCTGTAATGGTTAAGCATCCGATGGTTACTGTAGGTGGTGGTACTAGTGGCCAAATCATTTGTTGAAGGTAAAGGAGCGAAAGGATATGATCGCCATCGAGCTCGGCGTCGGAGTGGTTTAATCATTTTGCAGAACGTAATCAGCAATGGCATTCTGCAGGGTGCCGAATAATTACTCGTTCCCAACATGAAATCTCCAAAGCCAATAATATACCCTAACACCACAATCTTTAAAAACAATATTCGGTTGGGAGCCTGAGGTTTTGCATTCGAGCGTATGAAAAGAAAGGGTTGATCACGAAAGCAGCCGGTTTTGGTATTTTGCGGGTTACGTTATGTTTATGATTCTTCCCCATGTTTGGGACTGAGCCCGTACTCAAGCTGTTGGTTACATCACGCCGTTCCAAGTTCTATTGTTTGCGGTTTTCAGCAGCCGTGAACAGCCATGCCCTTGTGACAGCGGAGCATGGGGGTTGTTTTCAATTTCTCCAACTGCCCATGCCCCGGTGAAAACTCTGCAGGATAGGTTGACAAGCAAGAGCGACTCGCACTCGATCCTTGGCTGCAGCCGGGCTTCGTTGCTCACTGGAAAGCAAAGAAGGAACAGCCGGAGGATCATCACCCGAGAGAGGGCCCTTGGACTAAGCCAGGGTGCCCGGATAGCTTGTGTTCATGGGAATTTCGAAGTGCTTGTTTCCAAACATTAGTTTTTGTATATGTATATATGCTTTAGATCAGTTGGAAGCACCAGGAAACAAACAAGAACACCAATACTTCCAAAGGTTCTCCATTTTCATCAATTGCGGGGGTTTTATTGATTGCGTGCGGGGACTAGTTCTTATTTCTTCCAAGAACAAAGCGTCAAGCATTGTGACAAATAGTAAATCACAAGCAAAATACGTAAAATAAGCATGAATGTGGAAAAAAACAATTTTGGGATTCACCATTGAGTGCACCACAGCAAAAGAATGCAAAGGAGACAAAACAAACAGCTTTCTCACCTACTTATGATCCAGGTGATGATTCCAACATGGTGCTGTTGATTGCTTGCTGGCGACATTTCCGAGCAGCAGCCAACCAGTGAAATGAGTTCAAGATAATCCTGCAATTCCAAATCGTTGTAGAATAGTAAGATGGGTTGCAGTGCAGGGGACAGAGCCTTTTCAGCTCGCAATGACTTCAACGCACAGCTGCAGGCAGTTGGCCAAAAATCCGAGCAGAACCTTCGCTGCAAAAACTTCAGTACTGCTTGCAATTCAGGAACTCGATTGTGGATGGTGATTCAGGTAACTTTCAAGGCTGAGGGTTATGTCCCCAGGATCTCCCATTGTAGCTCTGCGGAGCTGTGGGCATTCCAAACCGAGGCCCTACACTTCGAACTGGGAAGACCATTGAACACTTTTTCAGCGAGGGTCCAAAGGAATCCGGCTTCTCAGCCAGAAAGTGGTGTGCATTCTGATGCAATTTTGTGATAGATTCCATTGGAGTACCCTCTGGACACGGCAGGATGTAGCTTTTTGCCGACCATGAATGTGGGCCTTGTAACCTCTGCAGATGGTTGAACTGACCACCGTTTTTGATACGCTTCAAAAGCCTTGCGCATGCTAGAGCCCCTGTGTCGGTAGTCAGACATTGTTGTGCAAGTGGATTTTGAATGCGTACTTGGTGCTGGAGCCTAATGCGATGATCAATCCATTGCTTATTTTCTTCAAGAATCCAAGAGGTTGGGTGTTTGTTGTTGGCGCTACGGCGCTACGTTTGGAAAGTAAGCGTGTCCCTCAGCCGTGCGGTCCGTCGTGTAACTTCGGTTTCCGAGGCTTTGTGGACGAAGGACGTTTCAGATATTTCCTGGACTATTTCGCTGGTGGCCTCGCACCTTGCTGAAAACTTATAGCATTTCAATGCGCATTTCCAATCGTGGATGGTCAGAAAAGGTCAGAAAGCTACCTTCTCTACCGATTCTAGTGCTCCCTTGGCCATACTGAGCCTGATCTAGTCATGAAATGTTGGGATGCAACAGTGCGACAATTTTACGGTAAAGGCCTCGTAGTATAGGAGCGTTGGATAGGCTGCAATAAAGAAAATTGTATGATTTGATTGCAATTTGTCCGTAGTGCAAATATGGCTGCATGACATGCTTCTTCAATGTGAAATCAGCATTTGACATTTCCCTAATTAAAAGGGTGAAGTTTGTAGAACATGAATTCGTATAAGCAAGCGAGGGCAAAATCTATTTGATAGGCACCGCGGTGCCTGACCTGGAGCATAAGATCAACAGAGCATCTAAAGCGCCATACGCGACAAACACGCAAGCAAATGCGCAAGTAGGCTTGTGAGATGCTCGTGAGATTTTGTGAGTATTGAAGTCTTGCCGTCTTCCGTGATGCAGCAGCATGTTTTGCCAGTGACAGCCCTACATACATTTACATTCTTTTGGCAAGCAAGTAGGTCACATTAGATAGGTATGGTGTATATATATATATATATCTGTGTGTGTGTGTTTAATTTATGTATATTTTCCATTTGTGCCAGCAGAATGAAATGATGTCAGAAAAGTCATCAAAGGTCTTGCTGAACTCGATCGTGATGCTGCTGGAATTTGAGTTGGAAGGAAATGCAAATGCCAAGAAAATTGGTGCCTTGGCTGCGTCCTTAGGACTGAGTCATGTGCAGCCAGCATGTTGACCAAGAAGCTAAGGAGGAAAACCCTGCGCCAATGATTGATTTTGATGAGGCTATGAGGCTCCTATAATTTGGAAATGGCATTCTGAGATTGAGGTCAAGTTTGTTTCAGGCAGAAAGTTGCGAGCAGCAGAAATCGACCCCATCGGGTTCCAAAGCAACAAACGGCCCTCAAAGCCATCGGCCTGAGCTGTGGTTGAACCAGCTATTTTTTCGCGGTGCGCCAGCTGGGTTTCATTTTGCCCATCCCATTGCTCCCTGGCCTTGATGAGTGACTGGTGGCTGTTGGGGACCCCATTTGAACCATGGAAGGTTACTGCTAGCCACAAGTAATTAACCAACCACATCCTGCCTTTTTTCGCAAGGGCTCTCACTTTGGCAACTCGAGGCATCTCTGATGCTTCCGACCAAGCATGGAATGACTCCATCACCGTTTTCAGGCCGGACGCCAAGTTGATCCCCTGCTTTTCCCTGTCCCCAGGGACCTCAACTTAGAACTTTTCAGGGAGGGTCACAGGATACAGGGGGGTTCGATAGTGAGGTAGTGATGCCAAATCTAGCCTTTGACATTGTGCGAATCAATTTGGACCGTTACTTTCCCTGAGAAATGAACAGTTAGGAGCAGCTAAAGAATCGGGCACCTTCAAATCCAGTAGCAATAAAAACGTGTACCGACATGCAGCATGTAAATGCATCAATGTGTTGTATTTGTTCTATTTTGATTCTATTCGATTCGATTTTGCTTATATAATGTTTGGCGATGGAGAGAGAGAGAGAGAGAATGTTTTTTGCTGTATGAGCTGATTTTGTTCCTTGCCGTTGATTGTTTGAACATATGTTTCATACATGTTATACATACATATTTAGATATTATATATATATATATATATTTAGTTATTGATTTATTTACTTGTAATATAATTTGCATTTGAAATATGCTTTTATTTATTTCAATAAAATATAGAAATATATTTATTTGTTTATTTATTTATCTATTGATGTGCTTTTTTTGTATTTATGTATTGATTTATTTGTTTATGTATTTGTTATTTATATTTTTATGTATGTATGCAAAATGTATCAACATGCGTGTTTGATTTTTGGTACGTTTATAGCCAGCTAATGTTTTTAAACCTACATGTATGTGCGAGTTTATGTAGCTTACGTCTCTGACAGATATGAACCCTGCATACCAATGCCAACAATGACCAAGCATATTTATCCACATCAGGCTGCTACAACACCTGCTTCATGGCCAAGAAAAGGTTTCAGAAAAAGAGCGCACACCAGCATTGACAAGAAATGAGCAGCTGACAAGAGTGTTGGATACATTGTTGGTAAACCACCAGAATAGTCACGTGTATTTCCTGAAAGTATTGAGCTTGTGAAGCATTGAAAAGCGCAAGATTCAACAGTGAACTGAGCTTGATGACTTTGTATTTATATTCAGCCTAACAGAGATGGAGTATCGCCAGGATGGCCTTTTATTCGATCGCTGGGGGGTGATGCCAAAACCAGCTGTTAGAAAATGCACGAGGGAACTCATAGTTTGACTAAGCTGCGAAGGACAATAGTAGCAGATCCTTACTAATCCACCATTTTGGATGGTACATTATCAGCATCATTGAACAGGTGGTGTTTTTTTACACATCTCCCACTCATAATGTTGTGCATCATCTCAAGGTGCTTTGCATCAGAGTTGCTTTCAAGCGGTCAAACCTTTGTTTTCCCTTCGCGACTGCGGAAGCAATGTATATATATATATATATTATATTGATAATGTTTCTGTACCACAGCTGTGGGCAGCAACAGCCGCATGGAAGGCCAAAAGGCTTGCCCAATCTTAGTAGAAACAGCTGATCAATCATCTATGCCATTAATTCAAGTAAACAGGTTGGCCCACTGGACATCCAAACAGGGCAGTCAATAAAGATCATGAACTGCTGTCATTCCAGAGGGTCCCGACCTTGAACTGCTGGTTCCCTTTGTGGTGTGACCCTCCGCCCTGTGTCGTGTTTGTGGGGACATGAAGAGTGAGGCATGCCGAGGGTCAGATGGATTGCAAAATCGGGATTTGGTACTTTTGTTTGTCTTTGCTGGGCATGGGCAATACCGCTCGTGTTTGCCAGGCAATGAACGAGTATGGAGTAGGCTTTTCCGGGGACTGCATGAAAATTGTCTGTCTGGAATCCAGAGACAGGCAGAATGAGTGATAATCTAACGATGGCTTGGTTTGTGGGAGAATAAATGTAGAATGAAGCATGTTTGATCCATTAGCCTTTAAGCAAGGAAATTGTCGTGCTGAAGTGGTCCCTGAGCCAGTCATGGCAGGACGCTGGATGTTTCCTTCGTGGTGGTTTTCTTTCTGGAATGGATCGGTCGGATCTACTTGGACAGACGAAAGCAGCTCAGCTGTTTCGCAGGCATCGGACCCCAATAAGTGGTCCCCATTGGAACAAACAATGCAACCTGATTGAATGGCCACCCTTGGACAGAGTAGAGGTCAAATATCCAGCTTAGACATGTTTGGAGGGCCCAGCCTGTTAGTTCAGTAGGTCATTGAGTTGCAAACCATTACATGTGAGGAAACGTCCTTCAAAGAGCTTAGCAGAACTTTGCTGAGATGAATGTAATTCCTCATACGTTTGCCAGATATAGCGGGATGCCAAATAGAGGGACTTCCTTGGTATTCTGTGCATATTCATTATCTTTGAATATCGTTGATGTGTTTTCTTGGTTTTTGCCGATGCTAAAAGAAGTGGCCATGATGACTTGGTGTTGACTGTGATCAGCGGAAAAGGTAATTAATCAATTCTTCAGATGCTTCTCCTATTTGCCAGGTTGGGGATTCACATATGGTTCCATGTTAAAAATCAAACTTTTTTAATCCATTGGCCGTCTGGTGTTTGCACTGTGCAGTTGGAACTCAACAGGTTATTGCTTCAACGTCACATATAGTATGGTTCGGCAGTGGAAGATGAGCAGGCGGAAGCACACACACACACATGGACACAAAAAAGGAGTCAACTGTCATAGGTGTGAGGTTGCAAATGGTAGCATTTCTGCACGTGATGTGGCAGTTGTTGCTGATGGTGAGAGTTTTATTGTTGATGGTTGGTTGCTGATCACCGGTGGTGATATTCTTGTTTGCAGAGCTATCTTGCTGATTGAGTTTTCGTTGGTTTTATGTTGCCATTATGGTGGTGGCAGCGTCACCTATGTTACCGTGTCTCGTGGTTTCTTGGTCGTTTGATGGGTGCGTGGTGGTGGTGGTGGTGGTGGTGGTTGTGGTTGTGGTTGTGGTTGTGGTTGTGGGTTTGTTGGTTGGTTGGTTGGTTGGTTGGTTGGTTGGTTGGTTGGTTGGTTGGTTCGTTGGTTGGTTGGTTGGTTGGTTGGTTGGTTCGTTGGTTGGTTGGTTGGTTGGTTCGTTGGTTGTTGTTTTTGTGGTTGTTGTTTTTGTGGTTGTTGTTTTTGTGGTTGGTGTTGTTGCGGTTGTTGTTGTTGTTGTGGTTGTTGTTGTTGTTGTTGTTGTTGTTGTTGTTGTTGTGGTTGTTGTTGTTGTTGTTGTTGTTGTTGTT
>VSDK01001115.1:72679-101893 GCA_009767595.1 Symbiodinium kawagutii | reverse complement strand
GTGCTATGTGGTTGTCGTTGTTGTTGTGGTTGTTGTCGTCGATTTCGGCCCTGCTCCTCACTTTCCATTAATGCTTGCAAAACGCAAGCCCTCAATCATGCCGCCAGATGCCACCACTTGAGGTTCTTCGTGGACTTTGCGAACTGGTTCGATGCCTGACATGCCTGACAGAGCAAGGGCCTGCTAATTATTGAGGCATCAAACCAATATCAAACATACAGGCTTACCCAGCTTTCTAAGTGCGTCCCTGACATCTCAGCAGACATTTTGCCAGACATTTTGACCACACGCATGCACCCCATGGAAAACTGAAAGAGACTCCCGCTCTTTTGCAAGTTTCACTGGCACAAACATGCGCAAGTTCGGAAGAAAGTAGAAAGCAGGCACTGGTGGGTGCCCAGCAAAGAAGTCACCAAGGTTACCCTTTTTTACAACTTGAGACCTGGAAGCCGACCAAAATTTTCCGTTGGTTGGTCGTTCGATGAAATTTTTCTGCACTGTTGCGCTGTGATTTCAGGACCAATTTGTATGACCATGCACGACCATGCATTACGATGCTACACCAGATTCACCAGCCAGCAGCCGGCTGTCCGGTCAGTCGTGTTTTGCTGTTTATATTCAGTTTGCCCAATCATACCCAGTCTGTATAAATGTATAAATTATTATGAAAGATGTGATAGTATAATTGCATAGATTCGACATGACCGTACTGTTCTATGATGAAATATCATGAAATATCTACATACTGTTCTTATAATAGTCACAAATTATGTACATATACACATTTGTGTTGATTTTGATCTCGTATGTCGTCCTTCACTGGAATCTCAGGACACGCTATGTGTCATCTCTGGGGTGGTCGATATGATTCTCCGCTTCTCCTTGGAAGATGCTTCCGAAACTCGGGACACCTTCGAAGTCCCCAGGTACCAATGATTGCCCCAGATTGAGCAAGTGAAGCACAACAGAAAAGTGTTTTTATCAAACTCTGTCCACTAGGGATGAAAGGAGATGACAAAGTGATTAGATGTGATTAGTGAGATGTTCGCTCACTAGAGAGACACACTAATTAGAGATGTTCACTAGGGATACAAAGGTTTATTCAAGTTCGTTTGAGATGTTCACTAGGGATACAAAGGTTTGTTTGAGAATGTTTGAGATGTTCACTATAGGTATGCAGGGTTTCATGTTTCAGCCCATTTCCTTGATGTCTTTCTGGTGCATGATGATATGGATGGAGATCTATTTGCCAGAAAATCCTTTAGCGACCCTCCACACACCAACCGATAAAGTTAGATAAACTTAGTGTAGTATGCGTGCACTGTCATTGCATGCCATTATTGCAAACACATTTGTGCATTTCCACACGCAAATGATAAGATAACTTTTTCATGACCGCATTTTTAACACAGACAGAGCACTGTTACTGTATTTTGTGTTTTCATTGATATTCTTCGCACAAAGTATACATGTATGGAAATGTGTCCCCGTGATTTCGCGATTTCCCATAAGAGCTAACCATCATCAACCATGTGCATATGTTTGGGAAAGTCAATGTGGGTATACCTTAGGCTCGCCAATGAACCAGCAGATCACCAAACACTTCATTTCACAGTATTCCTATAGCCCCGGGCAGGATACCAATGGCTTTGAATGTATTTCGCTGTGGCAAGACCTCTGCCAGTTCGGAACAGCGGTACGAACACCGGTCACAGTTCTGGACTTGAATTTGGATGGTTCCCAAAACACGCATTTCCAATGTGTTTCCCATCATTTCTCAGCCAACAAACGGAAAAGCATCGAATTTGGCACCCTGACCTTGGTTGCGTCGTGCTCACCCAGGAAGCATCTCGGAGTGTGGTGATTCTCCGGTTAATGAGAGCACTCAAGTCCTTGCCACTTGACGCACGAAGATCGTGAAGGGCAACAACGACATGATGTAAAGCAAGTTGGCGCATGCTTTTTGCATTGCAAGTTGACATATGTATATACCATGTACTGTTCTGAAAGTAGATGGATTTCCCAGAAGCTCCCAGACCTCAACGGAACCTTTTTCTTTGCGAATTGACCAGAGACCTTTCTTGGCTTGGACACATTGGACACTGGTTCACCTTTTGCCTTCTAATTCTGATTTCATCCTATTTATCGACCAAGGCGGGCCATTCGCATGGTGCGGAGTCTGCGGTTTTTCCGCGGTCTTCGAGTTTTGGTGTGCCTAAGAAGCATTCATGCACTGTTATCAGCTGGTAGCCGCCTGATGCCGGAAGCTACTTGTGCCATTTCTCCCCAGGCTGTTTGCACTTTCGGCATGCCCAAACATGCGAAATTAGCCGTAGGCAAGGGTTTGGCAGAGGCACATCGCTCACCCCCTGGCATCCCAATGTCAATGGGTAATGTGACAGGACTCCACCTACAATTGGTGACAAAGCACATGGAATCCATTCTAAACTCTGCTCTGATGCTCAACTTACCTATGGATGAGACCTGATTCGAAAGAACCCCGTGATTTCCATCGCACCTGACTGCCAGCATGTTCCCAGGCGCGCTTGCCAGTGCTTCCTGCCTTCGCTTTGTTGGTCCATGGTGCTGCTTGGAGTCTTCATGACCATGGGCGCTTTGATGATGGGTAACCTGCTGCAGGCGCCGAAACCATGGAATTCCATCTGGGAATCATGGGGAATCTATTGGAATTCCAACATTGGGGAGCTGAACCCCAGGATGGACAGATTTTTCTAAGAAAGAATATGTGAAAGAATTACAAGGGACTATGCCTCTGGTTATTGGCCCTATCGCTGTGGATGTTATGAAGCTTCAGGTGCAATACATAAGTATATACATGCGTAAATGCATGCATACAGAATCATACATGCATACTTTTACACATGCTATGACATGATGGCTTGGCCAGTGAACCGGGTTTGCACAATGGAACTTGGTAGCTATACTACATTTGTCAAAGGATGAGCCAGGGCTTGAGATCGTAGATGATCGCAGTGACGTTCTGCTTTGCACATGCTCCAGATTGCTCCAGTGCATAGAGGCTAGATTTACGTGCCAGCATTTGTTTAGGCAACATTCGGCATCCACTGTACATTAAATGCCTTTTGAAGCACTACTTTTGTATTAACCGCGCTTGGGTCCGGATATGTCCAGATAAGCCTTATCAAAAACAGTGGTGGCAGAACCTTGACGCGAGTGACTTAGGGTGGCGGCCGGTGTGAAATTTATGTGGTAAATGTTTGGCCAAACCCTGGTCGTTACTTGAATCCATGAGGTTGGCCATGAGCCAGGCAGCCGCCAGTATCGGGTTCCATGGGCCCTCCAAAACGTCTGGTTTTAGCCTTCAAAATGGGCCATATAGCTTACAAATACCACAGTTCAGGTGGATGTAAAGAAGTTTTCAGCCTTCAAAATAGGTTATTGACAAGCTTTTTGTACAACCTACCCTTCAACTTGTATACAAGCTATACAGTCGCGACGGTTTTTGTGGCCAATGATTGATGGATGCCCCGCGCCGCTGCAGCCAGGCCTTTATCCTGGACGAGGACCTGTCGGTGGACGATCGACATTGGATGTGGGAAAGCACCTCGGCGGCCTTGGCAGTCTGGTTGGATCATGTTGGATCGAAGGATTTGGCTATGGGTCAATATTAATGATCAACCAACCAGTGGTTAACTAGCTGGTTAATGGTTAATAATAGGGGATGATAACCAGCAACTATAGGGGATATACCAGCTATATATGGCTATGGGTCAAGCAGTTAACCAACCAATAATGGTGGTTGATAACCAACAAACTATAGGGAAACTAATGGTTAATGATAGGGGGGGTACGGGGTGAACTGACCCACAGCCATTTGAACGAAGGATGGCATTGTTGAACTAATACAAGACCTAGGTATGTTGAACTAATACAAATACTAAGAATTTGAACTATATAATGATGGTATTGTTGAAACTAATCCTAATATTGATGAATGTTTAAACTAAGGATGGTATGTTCAACATGATCCAACATGATTTGGGTATTGTATGCTGGTTGGTGGTTTCAAACATTTTGATTATTTTCCCTAGTAGTTAGTAACAAATGGTTGGTCGACTAATATGTTTCAAAGGGGTTGAAACCATCAAGCAGTATGGATTTGTATGGTAGGATCATGTTGAACTTATTGGATCATGTTGAAATTCATAAGACAACCATATCCTTAAACAAAGAAGTCATGTTGGATGTAGATCTCTAAGGAGATCTTGGGCGGATCTTTGATGAGTTCTGAATCACTCAGGGTGGTATTTTGTTGGTATTTGATTGAACTATGTGACAATCTAAGTGGATTTTGTTGGTATTTTTGGGGTGTTGTGTCAATGGCCCGAGTGAACACCTGAAACACAAAGAGAAGAAGCAAAGTCCTTGGGATATGAAGTAAGTGTTCGTGACACTTGATTCGCGAGACATTGACCCTGCCGACATACCCAAAACCATTGGAAATCATGGAGCAGAAATGTTTGGATGCATCAGACTGAATTGGCTGACAAATGTTCAAGAAACCTGGCAACCCCATCATGTTCAAGCTTACTCATGGACTTCTCTTGTGGGGAGTGCCAACCTGCATTTGATGCTAGACACGTCGGTCCCTGTGCAGATAAGGGTTGGACAAAATCACGCCTAAACAAGGTTGGATTTAACATGTTTCAAATTATCCAGCATTATCCAAGTCCAATCAGCTTTCCAGCATGTTAGAGCAGGGATATGGTCCAACCTTGGCATACTTGCTTCCCAACGCGACTTGATGCCCCCATCGCCAGTGGGATCTTGGTCGTCCAAAGCAAACACTCCTCCCAAGAACGCCTTCGCCTTTCTGGCCAGGATATGGTACTGCATACCGTGCCACCTACACTCTTTTTGACTCTCGGGCTGGGGCTCGCCGATTTGTGGACAAAGCAGCGGTGGTACAGAGAAATGTCAAAGTTCAGGTCAGGGTTGGTCCTCGTTTGGATCGATTATCGGGTTACCAATTGGTGTTGGGACTTGTGGTTCATCAAATTTGACAGAAAGGGCTTAAGATGCTTAAGTATGCGGGCGGTATGTATGCGTTTGTCAACACCTTTGTGTGTTTGTGTTTGTGTGTGTGGGTGTTGGTATTTTCAATGTTTGGGTGCTGCATTATGCTTTCGGAAGACACTTGGCTATGATAAACAAAATGGTTGCTTGGTCGTTGCTGTTTCAATCCACCATGGAAACACATATAATTACGAGGGCAAACCCTGGTACGCCCCGGCGCCCCGGCAAAAAAGACTACGATTCATTGAATCTAAGCTGGTTTGGGTGATGGCTTTTTGCGCAGGTGTCATGTGTGTGTGTGTGTGTTTCATGACTTCCATTCTCCTTTGCAATCACCATTTCTCTCTCTTTCTCTCACTCCCTCTCGCTCAACTTTGTTTGCTCCTTTTGCCAAGGAGATCACATTTGCAGGCTGTGATGGGCGAGTGCAATCACGGTGAAGGTTTAGGCTGAAAGTGTTTAGGTGCCCACGGAAATGAACATGTTCGATTGGGAGTTACTCAGTCACACAATTTTAGGTGTACAGCGTTTTAGTTACTCATAGATGCTCATAGCGTGTTTACACGTTGATTTGTAATATGGCCTTTCGACAGCAGGAGTATGCATGAATGGATCGCAATTCTGCCCAAGAGGAATTCACCCTTTGATTTCAATACTGCCTTTTGGTCCTCCCCTCAGATGTCCGAAAAAAGGACCGTCAAGCATTGCTCATGAACTCTTCAACCCTTGAGATACTTTGGCATGTGTTGACCAGCAGAGTTCCAAATATGCAGTGGTGCACAGGTTTTGATCCAAAGGTGTTTGCTGAGAGTAGGGAGTTGAAGTGCCGGTGGACCCCCTGCACAGCCCACCTGGACAAAAACGAGTTCCACCGACTCCAGAGTCTGGTCAGAAAACCCTGAAGCATGACTCTCTGTTGCCTTAACCAGGAAATGGATGGAAATGGCAACTTTGGCGCGATGTCCCAACAACATACATTTACACACCGTGTTCTCCAAACTTACTATTGTTGGTCATCATCCACAATTATTGTTGGTTAACTGCTTGACCCATAGCCACTTTAGCACCATCCAGTTGCACCCGGCCTAATCGAACCAACCGAGAACTTGCCTCAGGCAACTGGCCCGTGAGCGTCCGACCCGTTCTGCAGAAGGCGAGTCAGGCCTTTGTGATCTTCTTCGTGTTCCGCGGCTGTGTGGGGTTGTGGCGTAGGTTTGCCCCAACCAATGCAGAACCAGTGGAGGAAACCCCGCTGTCAGACATCGTTGAACCTTTTGGATGCCCTTGGCATGTCAGTTGGCACCAAAGTCACGGCAAACTATGTCGTTGCTGACATGTTTTTGACATGGGACTGTCCACTGAGACTCGTACGTGTTGCTTCGTTTTGGGATGCATATCATTTGGCTATACGACACGTGACTGTTGGCATGTTGGGGATGATGTCGGACCTTGTTGGACTAGTGTGACTTGAGTTTGCACCGTTGGGAGTTTAATGGTTTCCCGTTTGGATCCCCTGGATGTTGATCAACATCAGTATTTTCACCCTCGTCATCCCTCATCAACACAGCATTAGCTGCAGCAGTACGTCCATCGCCATCATCATCATCATCACCAACATCGTCAACGTCATCATCCTCATCATCGTCATCATCATCGTCGTCATCATCATCGTCATCGTCGTCATCATTTTGTCATCATCATCATCATCATCATCATCATCATCATCATCATCATCAACAACATCATCATCGTCATCATCATCGTCGTCGTCATCATTTTGTCATCAGGATCATCATCATCATCATCATCGTCGTCGTTGTCGTCGTCATCATTGTGTCATCAGGATCATCATCATCATCATCATCATCATCATCATCATCATCATCATCATCATCATCGTCATCGTCATCGTCATCGTCAATGTCATTAGCATATTGGTGTCGTCGTCATCATTACCATCATGAGCAGCAGCAGCATCAGCATCACCATCAGCATCATCATTACCATCATATTATTAACATTTTCGTCACTAGCAGCAGCGTCATCAAAAGCCATGAGCACCGCATTCATACAGAATGAAAATAACTGAACTTACCGATAGCAGGGCCATCAAACGTTAGGCTGTCACTGCTCAGAGTTCTCCAGCCTCAGGTTGTACGTTACGATCGTTGCTCAGCAGACACTGTCGCGGCATCGGCTTCATAGCTGTGGGCGACCAACCAATGGTTTTGCATGATGGGTCCTTACAAGCCCTCGGTTGGGTATGAAAGTGGCTTGAGAGGATCTGAGGCGGAACAACATATTTTTGGTGAAAGGGGAAATGTATAATTAGCTGTAAATCTTTGCAATGAACAAGGGTAGGTCAACTCTCCAAAAATGTGTTGTTCACGCGAGTGGTGTCAACTGCATTTCCCTCGTGCCCCTCTTATTTTCCATTTCTTGTCATGACAAACAACGAAAGCGTTCAATCTTTGAGGTCTCACCCCAGTGATAGAGTAGCGCACTTGGGTTGATGGTTTGATCAAAGTCTATTAAGTTTCGATGTTGCTTTGACACCATCGAAGAACGGAGGATTGTTCGAATGTACGACCAAGTAATGAGCTGGCAAATGTTTCTGAATACAGGGATGGTTGAATTAGCACCGGGATACTGTTGTTCAAGCTGCCCACAACTAAGTAAGAACGAAGTGAAGACCCGGGGCGTCGACTTTTGGCTGCTTGTGTCAACTGAGGGGTTGGGCGAATCAATCAAAATCCCCTTCAAGGTGAACGGTGCGATGACTACAGGGCTTTGCAAACTTTCAGATAATGTCAGTATCAACAGCGATGAGCCACAGATAAGAGGACTGTTCATAATGATGCCTCGGCTATTCCAATTTGCCAGTAGTCGTCGTAGCCATATGTTTAAAGATATTTAGTGATGAGTAATCATAGTTTATAAGCTACATACAGTCGCAAGATGATGAACATGGACCGCTGGTATGATTTGATTACCGTTCTGCGGAGTTGACTTGCATTTGCCTGCACGATCTTGAAAGAAAAGGTGAGAGTGACTGCGCGACAGATCTTGGTGCCAAGAGTTGTGAGCAACTCTTAGAAGTGAAGAGTCACAAGGTGAATCCCATTTGGATTGGACTGCCCAGTGCTGCGGTTTGTTTCTTTGTGTTTGTTCTATACTGTCTATACTCTTGTTTGTACTTATTTTTATTGTTGATGTTGTTCTTGGATCATTTCAATGATACTTTGTGCGTTTGCCTTCTTTGGGACGTCAAGTATGATGAATCATGACCCATGCATTAATGGGTGTTCCCAGAGATGATACCTCGAATCAGTCAACGATTTAGCATAGGCCATTGCGGCTGCGTTGTTTCTCCCCGGTGATGATTGCAGACACGGGACATTTGCACTATAACGTGATGATGCCGACCGAGGTTGTTTTTGCGGTGATCCGTGTCATCAGTGCCGTCTTCCTGTCACATGGCAAACTTTGTGAAATGGGTCGGGTCATGTCAGCATGGTGAGAAATCCATTCTAATTATGTGGGGCCTTGTTGGTTGAAGGATCAACGCAGGTAGCTCGGGTGAAATTGGAGGGTGGCATAGATGGATCCCACAGCATCTCCGGGCAATCCCGGCTAGGACTTGCCAGCAACAGCAACACAGAAACCAGCCACCAAGCAGTTTGAGGACATAGGCTGACACAGCAGCAACTACCAACTACAGCAGTCACCAACCAGTTTGAGTCGTGCCAAATGGGCCCAAAAGCCATCAGACGTTGAACTTGGGCTGGTGAATTCGTTTGCAATCCCCTAATGTGCCCTCGTGCATCTGCCAGCCAAAGTGCAAACTACGAGGGTACCAGATGGATACAGCGGAGATAAACAGCTAGACACCATAGATTTATTGTTGCAGGACCGCCTTACGATGCGGTGACACTACCCAATTAGCACAAAGAGCAGGGAGTCTATACATGACTTCGCATGACCACGTTGTGACACCTCTAAAAAAAGCCTACATGTCAATGCCAGCAGAAAGTACGAACACTCAGCGGGAGAAACCAGCTGGAAAGTGCCCAATCATAGTGAGGCCAAGAAATGTACAGTTGCTACAGTTGCCTGTGCTTGGTGCACGGCCCACAGCAAATTGACCATGTCCACGCTCACGTTGTCAATCAGAGATCAAGATAGAATGTTTGGGGGTCATCAGTCTTTTGGACATCCCGAAGCTTTGATATTGTACAAAGTTTTTTTCTCCCACAGCTGCCACTTGCAGCAACATCAGACCTGCCAAAACCCCTGGGTCACATGCGACCTGTCAATAGCTGTCCTCCGGGGGTTGGCATCGCGCAGCAACCAACGAGGAAAGACACCTTCGACGCGGCGCAGAACGATGCTGAGCAGCTGGTGATCGACAAATTGCGATTGAAATCCCAGCCACTTGGGGCAACCAGCCGTCACCAACCGTCACCAGCCGTCACCAGCCACTGCGGAGAGAGAGAGAGAGGGGCCGGGAGAGAGAAAGAGAGAAACAAAAAGCCGATACTTTCGATAGCTTAGCTTGACTCACCCATAAGCAGCTGGCAAGCTGCCCTGATCTTCCTTTGGTTTGTCGAGACGATCATTTGAGTTTGCTGGTTTGATTGTGGGTGTCGGTATTGGGTTCCGACATCATTCAACGAACGCGTGAATACATATCACACGCGTTTTGATTCATAGCTGCATCCAAACAAGGAGTATTTCAAGATTTTCAAGCGCTGCACAAAGAGACCGAGAGATGGGGAGAGAGAAAGGAACAGATAATGAAAGAAAACAATGAAACATATTCAACCATTGATGAGATTCTGGCGGTTAGTTCTCGCTACTGCATCCAGTAGCATGTGCATGCTTGTGTGCATGTGTGTGTGTGTGCAGTTTCACCTCTTCACCTTCAGCATCCTTCAGCAATAATGGAGGGGGAGAGAGATGCAGATACATCGACAGAGAGAGAGAGAGAGAGAAAGGAACAAAGATAAATAGAGAAAGAAACACTGGCAGGGATGTTTCACCAATCCAGCTTGTTACCTGCAAACGTGATATCCTGCTGTCGAACATCAAGCATCACTCCAGATGGCTACTTAGTAGATCTTAGTAGTGGGCAGCTGCTGGAAGACTCAAAGACTACCTCAATGTAGTACTGAGCCAAGAGGGGATACAGGGGACCATGGTTGAACATTTTTGGCCCCCTGTAACCATTGCCAAGCACAATCCAGAGACTCCATGTATGGCATATTTCCCTGAAGGAAGGTTGTGGCATGGGTAAATGCATATAAATCATACATGGAGCCTTTGGGCAATCCATCATCATTCACTCTTGTTACCAACCGTCATCAAACATGACCAGCACCTGCAGTGTGTATCCGTCACATCCGAGGTACATATCCAAATTGGAAAGGATTCTCGACAAAGCTGGGCTGCATTGCTTGATGCGCGTGTGATGACAGAGTGCCGTTTGGCATTCTCTCTGGGAATTGTTTAGCTTCCAGGTCAGTTTAGCAGAGGGGAGTATGAACAACAGATGCAGAAATACCAAGTCATTGGAAACATTCGGAAAGTCTAATATTTTACGATAGCCATTGTGGCGGAAAAACATGGCCCAAGTGGGAGACAGCCACATACTAAGTTAGCCAGTGTTCGAAGGATGGCGAACGGTAGCTCTCATGTTGTTCCAGAAGTAGAAAGGCCATACGCTGTCTGGGAATCCATCAATCATTATGGGCAAACCATTCTCCCTGATTCTTTGCTGAAGAAATGAAGGATCCTTTTTGAATGAGATACTGAAGGCTTGAGGCTTGAGGTACAATCATTTTTGTTGATAGAAGTTCCCTTGATGCACATGGATCCACTCGGAAGAGACAAGTATCATCAGTATGATTCGCTTCCAGAAGCTACCGAAATAGGACTTCATTGGGTGCAACGAGGCAAGGATCTTTAGGATGAACCGCCCAAGGGTAGACCGTACTCCTTGGAGACTTGGAGCGCAGGTTTTGAACTCAGACGATCGGGCGCTCCCGATCTACGCCGAGGCAACCGCCTGGATTGAGCTGCACAAATGGCCATTGACATTATTTCAGATTATTTAAGTAAACATAAGTAAGCAGCCTTCAGTCTGAGCCCCAGTGCACGTTCCCCCTGTGTCAGTGGGGACTGTCCATGCCTGGAAATGTTTGTCCTTCTGAGTGCATCTCTAAGTTGGCACACACCGTGACCCAGGATCTTCCGGGCCATTGACGCGGAGGGTGAAGGCGTTGTGACAGAAGACCGCTTGATGCAAATCTTAGCAAATCCCAAGGCGGGCAATGTGCGTGCAGGCAGTAAGATGGGGGGATTATAAGACCCCTAGGCTTTGAGTGAGAGCAGTGCAGTTTCTGCTCCCTGAAGGGGCGATTGTTAAAACAAACAACGATCTTTAGCTGATGGCAGCGAAATCCTTGGAATATCATTTTGGCATTGTAAATATTGTGCGACATTTAGGGTGTGAGTGTGTTTGTGTGTATGTGGTGGCTAGGTGTGCTGGACGTTCCTGTAGACACACTGCTTCTGGTAAAAAGATAGTGCGAAGTCGGCAGTGGGTTCGGTGATGTACAAAGACCTTTGTGCCTTCGTGCTGATCATTTCTGGTGGCCCTCACCGTTTCTTCATGGATGCCCCCGCATGCGGTTTCCTCCATGGTCCATTGCTATCATTGCTTTGCTTGATCCATCTTGATTGCATTCCAGACATTTTCATGCATCAATGATAATACCACGTTTGGGAGGTACAGTTTGGGAATGTACAATGTGGGTAGGTTTCACCATGCAACGCCAGCCTTGGGCAACAGGTGGCTGCTTATTTCCAGACTTTGGATTTGGATGTGCATGAAGGCACGGTGCAGCACCGAGCGAAGCACGTTGAGCTCTGAACAAGCCATCGGAGTCATTAGGGGGCTACGATTGCTCATGACTCATGACTGTAGTGCACGCTTGTGTGGCCATCTTTCCGGGAATCTTGGTACCACGTTCGCTACTCCAATCTGAAATCCCGCAGCATCTCTCAGCCATGTTTCTTCGTTAGTTCAGCGTAGCCATCGCTTGCTTATAGTGTGCCATCCTGCTGCTCCACGCTTTGCGTGCATAAGATGCATGCGGCTTCGCCCTCGTCAGTTTCTGGGCTGTAGGCTATAGTGGAAATTGGTAGCCGGAGGGCCGCACACTGTGAGATGATAGCCATGCGCGAGAAGACAGCGCTAGCATGCACGAGCAGTTCTTACTATGAAGAATCGGCAAAACGCAGCCATGCGCCTCGGAAAGAAGACGCCCAGAGAGAAGCGACAGACAGGCCCCGGCGATTCACAATATCGGAAAGTTGGCAGGCGCGCAGGGGATGGCACATGCCAGGCCAAACATGCCGGGCGCACACTCACTAGCAGCTGCAGCAATCCAGACGCACCATGCAAAATGTTTGACAGAATTCAGTCCAAGCGTCAAGCACGCTCCTTGCGCTTACGCTAAGCTGATTTGCGTGGGCTGTCCTCACAAGCAAGTCATGACGCCTTAGAACAGGCCAGGGCCTTTTGGTTGTGATTGCACTGAGCAGGGCCCGAAGAAAACCCAAGAGAGACCTTTTGCATCTTTTCGCGCCCTTGGATTACATAAGCGCTCGGAACAGAAAGCGCGGGCACACTCAATAGGAAAAATGCAAATGGACAATCCAGATTCAGATTGAGTTGGGCATCTCAGCTCGCAATGGCCGCAAGCCTGCCACCAAGTGCGGGCCGAGTCATGTTGAAGCAAGAAATGCATGCAAGTGGTCACATGATGCCCTTGCGCCGGCAAGTCTTCAGAGCTTTCATAAGCTGTTCAAACCGCCGGAACTTTTTTCAAGGCCTAGAACTGCTGAGCATTGCTGAGCCTTCAGGAGGGTAAAGCCGTCAAAATTATTGAAAGTCCAGACCAATGGGAGCAAATGTGAGCCCCAAGCCTTTTCCAGCGCGAGAGGAAATGGCCAGCCAGGACTTCACAGAGCGATGCAGGCACAGCGCCGGCCCTGATGGCGATGATCGGCGGTCGCTTTTGCAAGTATAAGTTAAGAATGATCAAACATTTTTTGCGCATGAAATTGCCCCGGTAATTCGCTGGGACGATGCCGTGCTGCCATGGCTCACGCAAAGACCGTGTTCAAGTTCAAGTGCTGGTTCATCGTGGGCCGCGGAAGGCAGCGCGTGTGCTTCTTAAGCATTAGTCGCTGGCCATGTTTGTGTTCAAAAACGGTCAAGATGTTTTCCTCAGTAGCGCCCAGATCAGCAAAGACGCGTGTTGAGAGGCAACATGCTCATTTTTCATGTTTGGTCAAGATTCCTTTTCCTAAATGGAGCGTTTGGTAATCGAAAAGATGGCTGCACAGGTGTGCGCTTTTAAATCTAGAGTGCACCAGGCAGGAATAGAACCACCAATGGGTAAATATTTGTCGGATGATTAGATGCAATCTAGTTATGAGGACGGCCTGTGCTTTTCACCCGGCCTGCCCCGTCCAGAAAGAGCGTGTAGGATCATGCATGTTCACAAAGACGACCGGTTCCTGGAGACAAGCAGCGGGCAGACACACTGGTTGGGTAGATTTGTGGGTGGCCGGGGTGTGGGTCCAGAAAGAGCGTGTAGGATCATGCATGTTCACAAAGACGACCGGTTCCTGGAGACAAGCAGCGGGCAGGCACACTGGTTGGGTAGATTTGTAGGTGGCCGGGGTGTGGTCACATAGGCGGGGAACTACATGGACAAGTGGGCAAGAAAAAAACAAATCGTTGGCTGAAGTCTTGCAGGCCGTGCGTTGTTTCATCTTCTCGACAATGGCGACGGTGAGGCCGGCACGGCCGGGGATGATTTGAGTCAGCTGTTCAAATTCGAAGGGAAAGTATTCGTGAAGCAACGTGGACGCACAGGGCGGCAGCATTTGCAGAGATTTGCAGAGCCAAGACTGAAAGTGCATATGCTTACTGCTTGTTCGTAGCATACTGCATGATTCGTTCCGTCGGTTTCACATTTGAGCCATGGGATTTTCTTTGCCGTTGCGACGAAGGTAACACTGGAAGAGTTCATCGATGGCATTATGCGTTGCAAAGGCAATGCCAGAGCCATCGACCAGGTTGGGATATGCGGGGTCGTTCGCACGGATGCTATCCACCTGTGAACAATGTGTTTGCCAAAATTTGAATATAATTGATTTTGTTTTCCTATGTGTATGTGAGTGTACGAATGAATAATGAATATGTGTGTGTGTTTGTCTTTTGGCCGGTATCCATTTTTCGTTTGGGTTTGGTAGTTTGGCTGTTGTTTGTGTGGATGGTTTTGTGTTTGTTTTTTCTTTGTGCGTTTGGTTTGTTATGGCTGTTGGTCCTCACAAATATTTATGTTGCAAAGTTTTGTTTTTGCATGTACAAGGGGTTCCGGAATATCGGTTTGACCACCTTGGTCGCGGTTTTGGATTTTTTTTGAACAAAACAGGTGCATGTTGAAACCAAAGGCATTTAAAAGTGGATGTCAATTGTTGCTGCCCAAAAGTCATTTAACATATTTTTTCGGTTCTGGTTGCGTGGGGCGTCCGGATCCGCCAGGTTGCCATGCATTCAGACCTGAAGCAGCTCAGCAGGAGGGAATTGCGTCCGACCAGCTTTGTTTTTTCACACCATTGTTCTGCACAAAACCAATGCCGACGCTGTACTTGGCCAAACAAAATAGCTAATCTAGTTTCCATATAGTTTTTTTTGGAAAAGAGAAGATCAGATTCCAGAAAAAAATATTGAATTGGTTCTGCGGGCAATGTTACAAAAAACTTTTTTGGATTAGGCATGACAGGTGGGAACGAAGGCGCGCTGCAATTCAAAATGGTGCATTCACTGTTGCTGTTCAGCAGCTCTTAACACTACCAGAAGTCAGGTAGGAAATGGTGGGAATATACAGAAAAGACAAAGGCTCAAGTAGATGATTTAACAAATGAATTTTCAGAGCTGGATGAGGCCGTATCACAATATGCCCAAGGCCAAGAAATTTGAGCCTTAGCCGTACCATGTTTGAATAAGGTGGTTTGTGATTGTTGCTCAAAGCCATCGTTCTGCACTGTTGTTTTGGTGATTCGCAGTTGACATTCAATGAAATTCAATGAATAAGGTCGTGATTGATTCAATTGAGTCGATGGTGTTCAGAAATATCAGCGCATCGATCCGATCACAAACAAAATCAAACAACAACATGGCCAAGACCCTGAGCGTTCATGAGCCCTTGGAGTTTGCCGGCATGGGTATCATCTGTTGCAGACGAATAAGTGACCCTACCAGATGGTTCTGGCAGGAAATTGGGCAAACTCTACAAGGACTGGCCTGCGGGCCTGGCGGCATAGCTGACAATGATGTACTGGCTGGTGGTTTAAAACATTTTTATTTTTCCCTAGGAGTCATTGACAAAGGGTTGGTTGACTGATATTTTCCATAGGGGTGGTTCAACCACCAACGGGTATAGGTTAAGATTTGTTGGCAAGGTTAATAGCCAGGGCTCGGTTGGTGGAAGGGTGGAAGGAAAGAAGTGCCGAGATTGACAGTGCAAGGTCATGGCAGTGGGACGTTGGGACATAACACGACTTTATATCATTTGATACGCGCACCTAGCTGTCTCTTGTAATGTGCAGCTTGCAATAGTTCTTTTGCGTTCAGATGATTCCAAGCGTATGTTTTAGTGTACGCATGCAGTTGTCTTGTGTAAGGGCGCGATTTATTGCTGCTCTGTATGACATGGCTTTATCTGACAATTTGGGTTCACAACTTGGTTTTGCCAACCGTGTGATCATTCGGATCCAGCATACCCAAAAAATGGTCAACTAGTTGCCGTAGCAGTTCAGAATGCTGGAGCTCGCACAATCTAAAACTAAGAATGACTATTGATCACTCCCAGGGGAACCCCAACGTGCTGAACCATGGGTGGCTTGATACTCTTGTAAAAAATAAGTAGCGCACTAATATGCACATTAGATATTGAGGTATGTAGTGTCCATGTGTTCTTTTACACAAATTCACCGAGTCAGCGGGCTTCCAACCAGGCAGCCACAGCTGTTACTGTCGCAGCAAGGACGTACACGTCCTGATGAAAACGAAGCATTCGGACTCCATGCACCGCTTCAGCCAAGATCGGAAACACAAACAAGCGGAGCACCTGAAGGCTGGTTGTTGAGTGGGCGTGTTCCTGTCATTTGGGTACCTGACTGATGACTGATCATCTCATTAATGCAATAAGTGCTGAAAAAAAACACCTGCTTAGCTACATATTCACGGGTCCTTTTTGGAGATGTGATGTGCATGTCGTCTTCTGAGTGCGTGGCAGCGTTGTTATGATGTTGAGCAGATCAATTGAGGTGAGATTGGTTGCACTGCTATTGTCCGCAGCAAGTATGCCAAGCCAAGGGGAGGCTTCCATCTGATCAATGATGTCAAGCTGCTGGGTGGAATGCTCCTATCCGCTGAAACTTGAATTGCTTTTTGTATGCTATTGTTGTTTCTAAGACAAGCCCCTGGTGGTCGATAATGTTTCATCGTATTCAATCATTACTACCATTCGCAATCGCAGAAATGAAAGTACTCTATGCTTCCAGTTAGCATTATAGTAGGTAAGTAACTGATTTCTACCATTGTTGTTTGGGGTTAGTTACCCGCCACAAGGGTAATCGGAAGCAAAGGGTTAGCTAACAATGACGATAATCAATCACGGTGACATTTTCAGGTTTTTGCCGTTTTGTTCGGCCAGGTGTTCCGAATCGATGCCTCTATGTCCATGGGTGCTGATGCTATCGGTCTTGCTGCTTCTCGGAGAACTTCGATTGCTTGAGAAGAGGCGCACCAGCCATGACCAGAAAGGGTATTGTTTTCCAAGCCGTGGCTTCTACAAGTTTGGGATCTCAGGCTTCATCTTAAGTTGTTGGCCAATTTTGTGATCTTTAAGATCTACAACCTTGGAATCTGGCAGATTATCTGTCGCCATAGTGATAGTGTTTCATTTGCTGCCAGCCTCTGTGACTTGTTCATTTCGAGCTATGCTGTGTGAGCATGAGTGAGCATAGGCTTGTGGCTGCGGCAATGAGTAGCCTTGGAAAAGACATTCAAACATGAGGATTTGCCCCACACAGACTATTTTCATCTATTTTCCTTAACCCAGACTGCGGGTGCCCGGCACCAGCTGCAAAGAGTTGAGTCACTGTCCGGCCCTTCGTTGGCTTCCACCGAGCCAAAACCAGTTCAAGCATTGAGACACTCCACGAAAAGAGTGATCTCTTCTGCCTCCAGGCAAAGTCCAGCTCCTTCGGAAGAGAGCACCAACAATGCCATTTGGACAGACCGGAAATTCGGGAACTGTCTGGGGCAGAGGTGTGTTCAGCTTTGACCGCCGATGGCCATGAATATTCTCACCTTCATCCAGGAACCGGGGAGGATGGATTTCACAATGTAGTGTGTCTCCAACATGAGTGTCCTCCAATTACAACTGCAGGGGTCGAACGCATCAGCAGCGTAATTTTGGCTGTTTTGCTGCTTATGAATCTGTGAGCCATCCTCTTCCACTCGGGCTTTGGCAAAGATTCCCATTGCAGACCGACATTGGGAGGGTTTCTGGGCAATTCTTTCTTGAAGCGATGCTGGTTGCACACCTTGCAGCGCTTGCTGTTCGAGGGCATTGAACCGTCAGCGTGAATTGGTGTTTTTTCTGAGGAACTAAGCCGAGCAACAGAAGAGTTGGCGATTTGGGTTTCTTCAAATTGATCACTGATCACTCTTCAATGCCTTGTACGTGCCTTCCACCCTTGGGCCGGCACATGCTGCAGACTGTTGCAGAGAATCCAGTGGGCTGATCTTGGCACCCAAGAGAGCTCTGGACCATCGCAAATCTGCTAGATGGCCAGAGGGTGGAACGAACACTTTCAGCATTTTGCTGGAAACAAACTATAGGATCTATAGGGGTCATTAAATTTGAGGCACGATGTGTACCATTGCAGGTCGCGATGTCAGACTTAGGTGTAAGGCATAGCCGTTGGGTAGGATGACGGGTAACCAAACATCAACACGTGCTGTAGTAGTATACCGGCGCTTTTCAAAATCCAGCAACCACCAGGGAGCTCTGTACTGGCTAGTGGTTTCAACCACAGTATTTGTCCCCCGGTATTGCCAAATGGTTGGTTGGTTGACTAATATTCTTCGTAGGAGTTCAAACCACCAACCAGCAGCACCTGAAAGCTGGAGAGTGGAGTGGTTACATAAGCGGGACCCGACTTACTTCCCAGTTTCACACATTTCATGTAGATGTGTGATGTGTGTGTGTGTGTGTCACATTTTGTTTTGTGCAAAGACAGGGGTACTATTGGCTCCTGCACTATATGTATGTATTCAAGGTTTGTATATGTGTCTATTTATTTATTCATTTAACTATTTATATATACAGATATCTATCTATCTATCTATCTATCTATCTATCTATCTATCTATCTATTTACTGATGTATTTATTTATTTATGTACTTCACTGTTCAGGTATGTGTTTAGGTTTCTCATTCGGGTGCCCAGCTCGCTCTTTGGATGCTCCAGACGTCCTACGTTTCACCGCGGCGCGGGGCCAGGTGATGGGATTGGCATCCTTCGATCATCTCAGCTTGCATCCTGATCCTGGTTCTTGTTGCATCCTGTTTGCGCTGGTATCCGTGGTTGGTGTCATTTAACCTTTGGCTGGTTCTAACTTGTGTTGCTCAATCTTGCCCATTTGTCGTCAATTTTGCTGGATGGATTCATGGTAGTGTTTTTCTTTCCAATGAGAAGCCCTGGCAAAAAAATAGTGTTTTCTTTTGGCCGCTTTATCAACATGTCAGATCTAGGGACATTGCAACACAAGAAACATCAAACAAGCTAAAGCCTTTCACACCGAAAGGATGCATGACGAGCTCGGGAAAACAATCACTTCAAAAAAGAGGGAAATGAAAAACAGCATAGAAGGCAAGGCGAAGATGAGGAAGGGCATTAGAAAGGGCACTAGGAAGGGCAAGGAAAGGCAAGGAAGGGAAAGGACACTTTTCCGAAGTCGTGTGGATACCGTGGTTTCCAGTGGTTATACAGTGGTTGAGGTGACATTTCTGCTTGTGCCCTGTCTCCGCCGCCGAAGTCGCCAGCTGCCGTTGGCCTTCCAAAGTTCCCAACGGGCACTTAGAATCATAGGAAAACTCGCCACGGCCAAGCGCAGAGATAAGTCAAAAGCATAAGGAAACACATGGATGTATTTAAAGTATTTGAAAGATATTTGAAAGTTTTCCTTAAAACAATCACTGTTTTGGTTGCTGATGTTGTTTTTTGTGCATATCAAAGGAGCGGTAGAACCAAGATTGGTTGTTTGGGAGGTGGCTACGGCGGAACTGGTTTTCCCAGAAATTCCATTCTACTTCGAAGGGCATCACACTCCAGCTCGCGACAGAGCTTCCCACTTCAGCATGTGTGCTTGTATAATTTGACCAGCTTTTAGCACCACTTGAGCTGTTAAAACACACATAAGACCCCGGATGTTTTACATGGCTGATTGTCGTTCTAGCATGACCATCCAAGGCAATGAGTGGGACGGCTTCCCCCCCAACTCATGCATCACTGCCAGCAAATGGTTCCAAGATGTTCCATTATCCATGATTGATGCACCGCTAGTCTTTGGTCACGAAACTGCGACAAGAATCTGATTTTGCCGTTGGGAACTCCACGACAACACCCGGAGAACTGCGTCGAACGCTGACAGGCCGGAGAGACACATGGCACCACTGGCAAAAGCTAGATGAACGTTCTCAGTCGAGGGTTACACCCTGTGGTGCCCCAGTGCTCGAGTTTGGTTGGAATTATCATGTCTTGAGTTTGTTTGGATTTATCATGTCTACTTTTTCATGATGCGCCCAATCAGAAGGTCGTCCAGGTGCTACCAGTGCAACGACATTACCTGAAGATATGTGGTGAGTTCCCCAGTGTTGTGCTCAACTCCCAAGTCGCTGCCTGTTGCGTCCCATTCCAGAGCATTTGTGGATCAAGCATGGCAAGGTAGGTCGATGAGGCCGCCACAACGGGAGACCACTCACCTCCCCACGTTCAGTTCAGACGCTGGAGGGGCTATGAGTGTTGCAATTTTGTAGTTTCAGCAAGATCAGCAAGTGAATTTGTTATTACAGCAATCCAATGCATCCGGTTTTGTTAGAGAAGATGTTCTTGGGGCGGCTGAGGTCAGTTGAGGATAGAACATGTGTACATGTCAAGCTGTCCTGTTTCTTCCGGTTGGCGATTGATGTCACGACAAAACCCAAGATATTTGATATCGACTTGTTGAGGTAATCCTGCGCCTGTGATATTGACAAGAATGCCCAATGCCCAAGATATGGGATGATATGGGTCCAAGAAATATCATCAGAAGCAAAGACATGGACTTCCAGGATGTCAACCAAGCCTTTCCCGCATCCTGCTTAAATACACAGTTTTTGGCCACCTGGTCGCTCCCGGCATAGCTCTGCCGATGGCGCCCAATAAAGGCGGACGCGGGCCGATGAGTCAGATGGTATGTGTGATTGCCAGACCATGCAGCTGTTGATGGATTTTGTGACATTTGGTTGCCGATAGGTGCCTCAAATACCGGGCTTCCATTTCCAATCGACCCGGCTACCTTGAGAGACGATGCCCGAACCTATTCATCGCAAAAAGCTGTTGGTACACAGCGCAAACAAATATGTTACTGGCACTTTCCTGGTTCATTTTTGGAACGGCAAGAACAATTCTGTCACACCTGTGAATGATCACCCGAACCCAGGATGCATCGGATTCGGCATTGGTCCAAACAGTTTTTTGGCACGGCCATTGGACACCATTTCTTTGAGTATATATGTGCAAGGGTCAAAACACGGTTTAAATTGCCAAATGTTCGGGCCGCCATGCCGAAAACAAATTTGTTATTTTATGGTGTGTAGCGATAGGGAGCCTTGAATAGCGATACCCTGTGTTATACATGTATATATAAACATTTATATCTTTTATGTATGCTGCTTATATATTTGCGTATCTACTATATACATGGAGGCATGGAGACATGGAGATGCCTTGGGTTCCCTAAGGTATGTATCGTTTCTGTATGAATATATTGTTCTGTTGGTATTTTGTATTCTTATTAGAATTCTTTTCTTGATACATTTGCATCAAGCTCCTCCATTCAGTGTTTTTACGTATTGCCCCTGCACGTGTCAATCCATCAACGCAGCCATTCTCAAGTAGGCCCATGGGTTTTGAACCAGGGAATAATTCAAGTTGGGATGCCTTCATATTTCGTGATTCACCAGGCCCCCGTAGCGATACCCAAAGCGATACCAATCGATACCCCTAGCGATACCAAAAGTGGTCTGGTATGGTCCTCGCCCCAGATGATGCCCAACCAGTCTTGTAGAAGATATTCACACATTTTGTGTGTTTTGTATCCCCCCGCATGCCATGCCTTGGAGCCGGGAGACCATCACTGGCCTTCGCAATTTACTACGTCAATTGCGAGCATGTAAAGCTGTCAAAGAAAAGTTGCTAGCAAGAGTGCACTGGTCACGGCCCAGTTCTTCTGAAGATTGACATGTTCGGTGACGATGTCCCGGCGAGTAAAAAGTAGTGAAATCCTGTGTGTAGCGATAGGGAGCCTTGAATAGCGATACCATGGTCTTAGGTTATATACCCAGTTTTGACCGTCGCACATATAATTTTTTTGATGATCCATTCATTCTTTGCTATTCGTAGCTGGGCTCAGCACCCAGCTTGTAACGCCTAGAGATTTGCACGCAACCTGTATCCCACTTTCATTTGTTTCTGAGTGGTAGTAGTTGCGACGACTGTACGTAATCAGCTATACGGCGTTTGCCATACGGGAAAATGCAGTTCTTTGACATGTTTCTTTGCTTGACAGTTTCCTAGAGCCTGAATGTTTTTTATTGCGTCCCACGTGCTGGCTGTGTGTTTTTCGGCTCCACTGGTGGATGTTTCTCCATGTTGACCTCACAGGATGTGAAAAAGAGTCGCTGTGCTGGGAGACATTTCCGAATGGTTTGAATTGTGACATCAAAAGTCGACGCTGCTAATCGTTGTTTGTTAGTTGTTAGTTAGTGTACGTTTATAGTAAGTCACATATGATGCATGCACATTTGTACATGTGATATGTCGCATGTACTAAAGTTACTAGAATTACAATTATGTGACATTGAATACGTGTCGTTTAAAGGCTTGTGCTTGCGCGACAAAGTGCACATCGCTCGCATTCATACTATATTACAAGACTATTTGGCAGTGAGCTTTTCGAGGGTCCATTGGTGTGCCATCTTTTCGTGGTGCCGCGCCCAGGGCTTCCAGCCAGCGACCTGGCAGCTGTCATGGCAGCTGTGGATGTCTCCTATCGCGAGCTTTTGCAGCTGCTCGCCTGCGAGTGGTGAACGGCGTGTTCTTCTATGGACAGATGGATATTATGAAGACACATCACTCATACCATTGCATACCGATATACTAGACATTACATCAGACATGCATTTTATGATGCGTTTCGGTTCGAGTTATACCACATCCTAATCATATCTAATCATAAACACTCATTCATACATACTATGTATACATCATGCAAAGTTGTCTCTGAAGCAAGTGAGGAAGGTGAGGATCTTGAGGCAAGATGAGGTGACTTCGAACATGTTAAAGGTTTGCAGGATATTCTTGCATATCATCTCTTGACATTAAGACGAATAAACGGAGTTACTCCCTCTCCAAAAAAGCAAATGTCTCGAAAGTCATGCGGCATCATGCAGCCATTTTGAAGACACCTATACCATGGATCGGATGGTTCAGACGTCAATGTGATTTTGAGTTTCAGAAGCTTTGCGCTTGTTAATCTCACCTGTGGGACCTTCAAAACGTTTGCCTCGCTTGCGGAAGCCAACCAGGTTGGCCGAAGATCAACGAAACATGTGGGAAGAATCTCTACAAAGAAGTTTGCAAAGGAGCCAAGTGCATGATTTGATGTTCTCGCAAGGTCAAGAGCAAGTTCATGATATAGCCGTCGACAAAAGAAACAGAAACTTTGGATGAAGAGTGGCCAGAAGGGAAGGCATGCGTCAAACTAGTTCAATGACAATACAAGTCAGTGGCGACTAAGAGATCAAAGAGGTGTTGGTTCAGATGCTGCATCAAAAATCTCGTTCTCCACCTGCCAGGTGAGGGTTGTTGGATTTTATTTGAGCTGTTATATTCTTATCCTCCTTGCTCTCCTCCTCGGACACAACCACCACGAGCTTCCGATCGGCACTGCCAGCCCCAAGCGCCCAAGCGCGAGCTCCGGTTCCCATCAGACACCGGACCCGAACACCGCGAGTTGCCGATCCAAATGCCAGGACTGCCAGAAAGATATGCCAGAAAGAATGATTCGAATGTCAGAAGCTATGCAAGATAGAACGCCAGAACATATGCTAGATAGAATGCCGGAACACATGTCAGAAGATATGCTAGACCGACTGTCAAAACATATGCCAGAAAGAATGTCAGAAATTATGCCAGCTAAACTGCCGGAAAAAAATGCCAGAAAGAACATCAGAAGATATGCTAGAAATAAAGTCAGAAGGTCTGCCAGACAGACTGCCAGCAAGAACGTCACAAGGTATGCCGGATAGAAAGTCAGTGAGAATGCCGGACGATATGCCCGATAGAACGCCAGAAGATTTGCCAGTAAGAATGCCAGATAGAACGCCAGACGAAATACCAATAAGAATGTCAGAAGCTATGCCAGATAGAATGTGAAAAGATATGCTAGATAGAGCATCAGTATGCATGCCAGATAAGAATGCCAGAAGATATGCCAGATAGAACGCCAGCTTGTGTGCCAGATAAAATGCCAAAAAGAATGTCAAAATATATGGAATATTTGGAAAACATATGTCAGATTGGAATGTGATGGTGGGGATCACTTCAAGTAAGTGACATGTTTTATTAATCACACCTTGGGTTGGTACAGATGTGCAGGCTCCCAGCTGATGTGGCCAGGGTTTTCGTATGTAGCTATGTTATAGATTGGCATTGGTTGCTTCAAATATTGAAAGCTGTAATGGCACAGATGGTTGAACCATTGACTACTCTCAAACATGATTAGATTATTAAACGTACTAGTTTTATGTTGTTGACCTAATTGTGGTCATGAAACGTTTTGGAGCTCTTTTGGGAAATGGCAATTGATCAACAAGACGGGGCAGAACTAGCTCAAAATGATTACTGTAGTGATGGCCAACAACCAGCCAAAACAAATAATTGTACAGCAACATCGGCGACAATCCCATGATCACCAGAATTTTTTTTTGTGACAAATGAGCAGAGAGAACGACAAACCCAAGTACTCCAAAACCGCGAGGGAACAACCCTGATGGGAGCCAGGGCGTGGAATGACATGGTCATCATCGGTTCTGAATCCTAAATGCACCTATAGAATTGATATTGCATATTGTTCTGAGAAATTTGAGAACTGTTGTTGCCGTTGATCAGGGTGGTGTTAGTTTTTTGTCGTTCATGTGGTTGATATGGTTTTGTTGTGCAGTCACCATTTTTTTAGCCTTGTCGTATGGACACTACTCTTCATGTTGTCATCGGCATTTTTTTCCTTGTGAATGATGATGTCGTTGTTTGCACTTACTGCCATGCTGTTTCTTCGCCATTCATTTCGTTCCTTTTTTTGGTTGGTTGGTCATCTTTTGGTGGGTCATTGATTTGTGCTGGTAGGTCGCTGGTGTGGATGCTATATGACTTGTATAACTGAGTGGTGTTGTTTGCATTAGTGTTGGTGCAATGTTCGTTTTTTTTGTCTGGCTGTTTTTGTGCTAATATGATCTAATATGTGTGTAATTTGCTCGTGTCACATTCAGAAAACATAGAAGTAGCAGTAACATAGTGCTTGGAAAATCCATCACTTCGGTTCAACACTATTGCCCATGCTGTTACATGCTTGCTTGCTCGTTTGCAGGATCTTGCAAGGTTTACTTGCTTCTTTGAAAAACTGCCCAGCTGGGCCGGTTGGCTTATTGGTCGGGATGTTTGTATGTGTATATTTTTGTCAGCTAGTTGCTTGCTTGTTGGCTTAGTGACGGGTTGCTTACCTATGCTTAGCTGGTTCGGTCAACAACTGCAGCTTTGACTTTGGTGCCTCAACGTCACTGGCTTCGAGTCGCAGGATCAAGAAGCAAGGCAGTGACGATGAACAGTTCACCAGGCTGTCTACTGTGGCCCAAGTCAGGCCAGCCATACCGTCCATAGAGCCTTGGCAAGGAGATTTCAGTAGTATTGCAGCAATCCATATCAATCTTCTCATGGCATGTCCTAACAGACTGGTAGGCCTTAGATATAGCAACTTGCTTTTTTGCAATGGCAGTAGATCTATGTAGATCCTAGGTAGCCCGCCCCCTAGATGTTAGATTCCCATCCATTTCTGACAATTAATACTGTCTGTGGTTTCGTAATGCTTGCTACAAATCTACAGAACCAAATCTTTTAATTACGGGCCACCAGAGTTTGGCACCAGCTGCCACTGCAAGTCCAGAAATTTTGACTTTCGACCGGGCCCCGATGGAAGGGAAGGGATCCTGCTTTTCACTGGTTCACCTGGAGCCTTGCATCGGGGTGTGAGGTCCCGTTGTGCGAGCTTGTCTCACCATGCCAGCACCGCCCAGCCCATGGAACACCATGGAATCCGGAACGGGTTCTTAAATGTTTGAGTGAGCACTCACTTCGATTCATGTAAAACAGCAGTTGGTGATGGCGAAGAGGGACTTCAACTAATGAAGTTGTACAGTTCCTGCTTCGGCCCGTTGACTAAGTGGAGGTTGGCTGAAAGGTATGAGTAAATGATTATATAGTTACTCATTTTTAAAGTTGCATAGTCAATCATTACATGATGATTTCTTATCATGCGAATGATTGTTTGCCCCTTGAGGAGCTCAAAAAACAATCATGTCTACCTGAGTCTACCTCTGTTGGATGCCTTTGTTGGGTTTGGCACACAACATCATCATCATCATCATCATCATCATCATCATCATCATCATCATCATCACCAGCATCATCATCATCATCATCATCATCATCATCATCATCATCATCATCATCATCATCACCAGCATCATCATCATCATCATCATCATCATCATCATCATCATCACCATCATCATCATCATCATCATCACCAGCATCATCATCATCATCATCATCATCATCATCACCAGCATCATCATCATCATCATCATCATCATCATCATCATCATCATCATCATCATCATCATCATCATCATCATCGGCATCATCGGCATCATCGGCATCATGTTCACCTTGTAATGAGTGAGAGTCATACGCACATAGTATAACATAGTATAGACAGTCTGTTGCATTTGGGCATACTTCCATACCACATTAAGCTATCAGGCTTGACCATCTACCTGTAGGAAGTTTTTAGCTACTCCATTCGGTCAGAACATTTCGGCTCCTTGATTTGGGCTGCGACCGTTCACCACCAAAAAAACACCAGTTGCAGGGGCTGCCAGCTGACTGCTCACGTTCAGTACTGAGGATGGAGAACCGTTGCCCTCAGTGGTAGAAGCGCAGCAGGACGGACGTGACGACAGGGCTGTGAAAACCCATCGGCCATGGAATAGCCATTCAATCCATTCATATCTACTATACAGACAACACACCAGTTACTACCATTGGCATTATCACGGAGGAACTCACCACCAACGCTGAAAGTGGCAGAATGACCGCTCTGTCACTGTACATGTTCCCATGTTATGTTCACACAAGTGCGGGCCAAAGATGTGGTAGCTGCGGTGCCAGCATTGCAAATACTGTTGCAAAAAGGGTGCCATTCACAGGTCAGACGCACACACTAGTTCTTGCATTTGTTTCTAGACAATGGTGGATGTGTGTTTGTGTGCATTATGGCCAGTTGAATTGAAGAATTTGAATGCTGTTCTTTGAAGCAATTTGTTTGCCCAAAACTTGTCACTGTTGCTGAAATCCTTTGAAGCCTCCTACATTGTGCGAAGACATGGAACTGCTCTCTGTACTTGGAGGCGTCACGGCGTTAATGACCCTTCTAGGCAGGCCAAATACTGAGTACAGTTCTTGACCATTGCTTCAACACTTACGAAGATATGACCTTTGGATCAGCACCCCTCTGAAACAAGAGAAACAACACATTATGTTGACGCCATTGTTGTCCTGAAAATGCCGCGGTTAAGACCCAAAACATGAATGGAGACGTGCTGTTGAAATGTTCACTGAAATGTTCATCGTCACATTTTTGGAAGTCTTTGGTGAGGGTGTTTACTCATCCTTGCTGGACCACAAAACTGGGTGGATCAAAACTACCAGACCGATACAGGCGATGACAGTTGTCCTGCAGCCGGGATCTGAATGCGCAAAATGGAGGAACCATTGGGACCCAATGAAAACTCCAAACCCATTGGGACAATGTTTGATCTGCCCTCAGGGTTCGGAGTTAAACTTGAGCTACGGCAGAGACGAGGAGCGTGGCTTGGAAGGGCGACTGGGCAGTCATCCGATAGGAAGCCATTTTTTGGGGGTTTACCTTAGCCCATGGCCTGTGGTTTTATCGGCCGAACTCACTGCCCTTTGATGATTTAACATTTCGAATAACTCTTAATGATTTACTTCCAAGCATTCAAAATCAGTCCCCAGGGAAAATCACTCAAACATGTGCCATGTTAAATAGACGAGATGACAGCCTCAGGTGCTACGTAAACGGGGCCCAGTGTAAGGTAAACATTGTTCCAAAAAAATCATACCGAACATACTCAAAATCAAAAAAATCCAAAACATCACCAAACACTGAACCTTCGGGATGGCGATGCAGAGGAGAGAGAGAGAGAGAGCGGGATGGAGAGAGAAAACAGATACAATACATATATTTATTTATCTTTTTATATCTGTAGATAATAGAATATAATAGATATTTATTTATTTAATGTATTCAACCCTAAACCAAACATCCAAAGCATCCAAAAAAACAAAAAGACAACACAATCCACTACACAATCCTTCCAAACGTTTCCGAAAAATCCAAAGCATTAAAAACATAAAAAACAACATACCCTCAAACATTCCAACCGTGCCAAAATAATGTTTTTGTTCAAAACCACATTGCACATATTTCCAAAAAACAACCGTTGAGACCATGCAAAAAAATAAATCAGAGAAAATCCATTGCACCTCATTTATCTTGATTTGTTTTAATTGACTTGGACTTCTGTAGAAATTTTCAGATATATTTGAAACTATTCAGGGGTTCCAGAATTCTCTGTGCATTGATGTTAGTTTGCACACTGGGGCAGCCTGTTTCATGATTAACCCTTAGGAAGGGGTAATCCTGGTGTCAGTCACGGATGACGTAGCGGCAGCCTTCAGCCATGTTTCTTGGACTCCGATAATTTTAACCCAGCAACCCGACAGAAAATTCCATCTCCCGACGACAGTCATTCGATCGTTCTGATTCAAAAGAACATACTTTTCTTCCGGTAGCCTGAAATTGTTGCAGATTTGTGGCTCATGCAGGTGTAAGATTCCTGGCTTGAAGTTCGCAGCTTGAACAGTCACTGGTGCAATCTCCAGGACAATGAAGTTTCTGATGGCAGAAGCGATGACCTTCTCCCAGGGATGGACTCTTCGAATAAGCCCCGATTGATTGCGAGTGCCACCATGAGGCACATCTTGAAAGATCAGGACAGCGGCTGAGAGCTGAAACTCACACTTGCAGTCAGATAAACGGAGCCGACTGCACCACGTTGTAGGAGACCGACCTTGAAGGACACTGACCCTGGATTGACAAACAACTAGATTGATGAATCGGACAATTGACCAGTTAATACGGCGAAATATTATGTTCTTCTCAGGGATAGCTCCTCATTTAAATTTGTTTCTTGTTCCAACGTCGGCAAATCACCCCAGACTTCAAATGGCCTTGCCCAAAATATCCCAAAATGACATTTTTAGATACAAGAGGGGCCGGGGAAGCACGGAGAGCTTGGAAAGGATGCGCAGTGTCTCTTG
>VSDK01001115.1:40179-67679 GCA_009767595.1 Symbiodinium kawagutii | reverse complement strand
TGCCCCGTTTCAAGACAATAGGAATCTTTTTTTGTAGGTGTTTCTCGAACTAGGGGAACCCCCAAATAATCCAGTTTCTTAACCATTTAAAGTGATTGACCATCCACTTTGGAGGTTCCCTATGGCTTGAGAACCCCCTATTTATCAGAATTCTTTGTGTGAACAGTTCTGCTACCGCTACCTTTTTTTTTTGTGGTTGAACCATTAGAACTCCTTTCACCTGTGCGACGCTTGACTTTTCTGCCCAGATTCCAGTCACTGTCCTCATGAAAGACCGAATCTTCCTTGGAAATTTGTTTTTGTTACCCACGATGAATGACCAATTAAGTTGCGATGCTGCGGCATACGCGATCAGAGTGCCATTCCACGCGGGCTGAACATAGCAATAATGTATGAGCTGTGGTGGTGGTCAATACTTTGATTACTCAGCATCCTATGATCATCCCATTGAGCAATAGGGATTACATCATCGGACGAATTCCTAGTATTGGCGGATTGAATAAACGGCACCATGGATCACCATGGTTCGTATCATGGTAGCCGAGCCAGTTGGGCTAGTGTATCGCAAATATAGGCACGCGACTGGCCTTAATTTTGGGCTTTATTCATCCCGCAAAGTTGACAAATTTGTCAAGGAATTGAGGTCCTTTTTCCTCACAGAGGTTTATTAATGTATTTTGTTTAGTGTGTTTTGGGTTTTGACATTGACTATGAATCACTATTTGCGATGCCGTTAATTCATTTGCCATTTCCTCTTACAAGAATTACTATTTCCACCTCATGTTAAAGCCCGAGGGAATATCTACTGCGGTTTTCGGATGACTATTATTGATAATTTGTGATGATATATCGCTATCATCATTATCATGATCATTGGGCTGGTTTATCTAGTTGCCTATATATCGTTGATCAACCAACCGTTGTCTTGGAAAATGCTCAAGGGCTATGCATCAACTAAGTTGTAGAACCAACTAAGCAAAAGCACAGTTTATTAACCAGACCATGATTATGCCTAAAACCATGATAAACCATTCAATCATGAAACCTTTTATTACCATATTAACCAGACCACTTTGAGAAATCACTTACCATTCTCACCCACTTGCTGGGTTGATCTGCCCCAAGGCTTGATGATGATGACGGAATTCCAGCTCGAAGGCCTTCAAAACGGCTCTGCGGTGGGCTACGGCCAGGACACAGCGGCACCCAGGGCCAGTGTGGAAGTGGGCGGGGGATAGCTGCAGAATCGCCATCATCACCATATATATATATATATATATTGATTTATTTATTTGTTTATGTATCTATTGATAGATTTAAATATATATATATATACATTATTTATGTTTATTTATATCCATTTGTTTGTTTATCTGGATAATTAAACAAATCAATGGATAGATGGATGAATAGATAAATACATGAATAAATCAATGTATTTATATATATACATATTAATGTATATGTACATGTGTGTCTTCAATTATGTACTTATATTCGTATATAAACATGTCTTTTTTTAATATATATATATATAAATACATTGCGCCAAGACTAGGCAAACCTCATCCAAAATAGCTGATTTCCACTGCCATGATTTGCCATGTGGTTTTTTGCGGGGAATAGATCGACCAAATTTGAGCTGTGTGATCGACCTAATCTCTCGACTCCCATCTCACTTGACATCATGCAATGTAGCACAATCATGGCTTGCACAGTCCAAGCTCATCTATCGGTTTCTATCTTCCTGACTGTTTGACTATCTTATGTTATGATGTGTTTTTCTTTGTTTTCTCGCATCGCATCTATCCATTTATCTATCTAGTCAATCTGTTTGTCTGTCTATCTATATACTTATGTACTAGCCTAATCTAATCCAATCGAATCTAATCAAATCAAATTCAGTGTCATCTAATCTAATCTAATCTCATCTAATCTAATTCAATCCTATTTGTCCATCCATCAATCCATC
This sequence comes from Symbiodinium kawagutii, assembly GCA_009767595.1. Classification (NCBI taxonomy): domain Eukaryota; class Dinophyceae; order Suessiales; family Symbiodiniaceae; genus Symbiodinium; species Symbiodinium kawagutii. Next base: position 65,707 of record VSDK01001115.1, on the reverse strand, counting down.
CATCCATCCATCCATCCATCCTTCCTTCCTTCCATCCTTCCTTCCTTCCTTCCTTCCTTCCATCCATCCATCCATCCTTCCATCCTTCCTTCCATCCTTCCTGCCTTCCTTCCTTCCTTCCATCCATCCATCCATCCATCCATCCATCCGTCCATCGATATCCATCCATCCGTCCATCGATATCCATCCACCCATCCATATCCATATCCGTCCATATCCATCCGTATCCATCCATCCACCCACCCATATCCATATCCATATCCATATCCATATCCATATCCATATCCATATCCATATCCAATCCATATCCATCCATCCATATCCATCCATCCATATCCATCCATCCATATCCATCCATCCATATCCATCCATCCATATCCATCCATCCATATCCATCCATCCATATCCATCCATCCATATCCATCCATCCATATCCATCCATCCATATCCATCCATCCATATCCATCCATCCATATCCATCCATCCATATCCATCCATCCATATCCATCCATCCATATCCATCCATCCATATCCATCCATCCATATCCATCCATCCATATCCATCCATCCATATCCATCCATCCATATCCATCCATCCATATCCATCCATCCATATCCATCCATCCATATCCATCCATCCATATCCATCCATCCATATCCATCCATCCATATCCATCCATCCATATCCATCCATCCATATCCATCCATCCATATCCATCCATCCATATCCATCCATCCATATCCATCCATCCATATCCATCCATCCATATCCATCCATCCATATCCATCCATCCATATCCATCCATCCATATCCATCCATCCATATCCATCCATCCATATCCATCCATCCATATCCATCCATCCATATCCATCCATCCATATCCATCCATCCATATCCATCCATCCATATCCATCCATCCATATCCATCCATCCATATCCATCCATCCATATCCATCCATATCCATCCATCCATCCATATCCATCCATCCATCCATCCATCCATCCATCCATATATCCATCCATCCATCCATTTGTCCATTTGTCCACCTGTCCATCTATCTCCATTTGTCTTTCTATCTATTCATCCATCTGTCTATTTCTCCCTTTTTCCCTTGATCCAACTTGATCTATTGCTTTTCCCTCCCATCTATTTGCTTGTTCCCGTGTGTATTAATATGTTTTGTAGTTGTACTATCTGATCTATGATTTTTTTTACATCTATTTTTTCTTTCTATACATAGTATATTTTTCATATTGATTTATATATATATATTATTTATATATTTATTTAAGATATATTTATATATATATATTATTTTTATATTTATATCTATACCTATATTTATATCTATATCTTTCTTTTTTACATATATATATATATATATGTGTGTGTGTGTATATGGTTTTTTCCATCTACTTGTATCTACCTCGCTAGCTGTTTGACTCTCTGTTTGTTTTTCCATCTATCTATCTCATTGTGGATTTGGAAATCTATATGTTGTTTTCAGAATTTACTCTACATCTATATCTTCATATCCACATATTTGTGTTTGCCTCTGGTGATTGCCAATCGATATGTAACAGCTGTTTGGCCAACAGGAATTCAGGTCGTTCAGGTTGCTTCGCCCAGCCTATCTTCTAACGTCATTTTTGTGAGCTGCCTCAGGAGACAGGGGCGCCTTTCCAGTTTCACGATGTGCTGTTGCGCGGAAGCAAATAATGCCTAGGGAAATCTGTCTATGGTCCAGGATTTGCATAGAACAAGCCCTTGCACTTCTAGAAGCACCCGGCAGATACAATAAAGGCAGCTAGGACTCCTCCTAGGACAGCCTGGATAAAAGCTGTGAGTCAGCCAAGATGATGCAAGATGTGCCAAGAGTGCCATTCGGTAATGCCAGTGAGGTCTTTCTTTCGACTCATTGACTTTTTCTTTGTCCTTGCATTCGTCATCGAGTGGTTATGTCGCATTGACCCTTGCCAGCACTATGGAGCACGCTTCAGAGCTTCTGGAAGATGCTGGAATGTGTCAGCAATCACTGCTGGATCACCGAAAAGAAACAGCACTGATCTTCATTCATCACCATGAGATGGAACAACTGAACACCCCGCGAATCGCATGGATGAATTCCATCCTGAGAGATAGGTCAGATGTTGCGGTGGAACCGCGGCGGAAGGGAGTGTGCAAGGATGCCCCCAAATGGAGCTGTTTCTCTCCTCCAGTGCCTCAAGCACAGACACATCCAGAGGACAATCGAAGTGTGGAGGATTTCATATTTGCTTGGCTTTTGTGCAAGATCAACCATTGAAATTGCATACTTGGGTTGTCTTCTTGGTGGTCCGTTTTGGACATTCCGAGACTTCAATCATGGATGCTTATTGTGGGAACGAACTCAGAGAAGAACCTCTTCAGCAGCACTAAGATGCATGAAGAACCATCAATCTTTGATTCCACGAAACCACTGCTCCACCCATGATGTTAACTAATATTTATCCTTTCCCCCCCAAACACCTCCACTCACCTTGGCAGATTACCCACTAGAAAGCAAGGGGCTACTGCATTGTGGGGAAGGGACTGCTGCACCATAGAATACTACTTGCGGCGGACAAGTTGGAAGGCCAAATCACCAAGAACAGTGATGAGACTGGTAGTTGATGACGATTAGATGTGATTCATATTTCTCTATGCAGATCTAAGAATGCTTAGTGGGGGTCAACGAAATAACGGTCGGAAAAGTCAATGACGGGTCATGATGCTGGATACAGTGGTCATAGGGGGTGGTGATGCCTCTGACCTTCACAGCGACTTGTTGGAGCACATCAGGCCCTAGATCGCTGTGAGTTTCACCGCGATATCACGAACTGGTTCGATACTGTCCTGGTCTTTGTTGGGGTGGTCGACTCTTGGCTTCACCAGAAAACCAGGCTGGCCCAACTCGGGAACCAGTTGTGGCATAGCAAACCATTTGGCAACCGCTATACGCTGATGATAAAATGGTATGATAGTGGTTGAGCCTCCCTTACCTTTTTTACGCGCATACTGCTGTGAACAACCAGCCCATTTGCTGGGATAGGTTAATTCATTTTAATTGTAACTCTGCCTTCAGAAATCTTCAAATCACCAACTATCATTATCCATTTGCCCTTGCGGGCCTGCACCACATGGAAATCTAGCAAGTTACAGCCTTCATTCTCAGGCATGGAACCGCAGAAACAGGATCGATTCGGATCATTCGAGACAGACAAATGAGCAAATTTCAATTACACTCACCTTGTACAAGAGGCATGCAAATCAATGGAATACTTGGTTGTGCTTCTTGATTTCCGACTTGATGTAGGGGACCGGGTGGCAGGTTGTTTTGGGGGGCACAACTCGTGACAAATTGCAGGGTCGTCCTGTTTGAAACCTTTGGAAGCCCGGTGTTTTGGCAATTTTTGCCTCTTTTGCGTCTCAAAGTTGCCTTCGGCACCGCGGAAGGAAGGAAATGGAAACACCATTGAGGCGTATCCCAAACCAAGCTTATGTTTACCTTTACTGCATACACATTTTCCTATACATCAATAGCATTTCCATGTGTTTCCATGCATGTTGGAATATGTACAGTGCATGTTTGATCAGATGCATTTAGATTTAAATTCTAATGTCATATGCATATATATATATATATATATGTATTTGTTTATTTATTTATTCATATTTATATTTTTGTATTCACACGCAGCTTTAGATTTATGAATTGATGTGGACCCGATTCTGACGGTGACAGTCCTTTGCCGGGGCTCCGGCCAGTGGCTCCAGGAAGTCATTTTGTCGTCTACCTTAGATGAGTCGTCCACTGCTTCGCGCAGTTGCTGGGACGAGTTTGGTTTGGGGCCATCCAATGCCGGGGCCAAGGCCCGAGCAGTTCTATATCATCATGTCATTCACTAAGCTTAAAATGACAGATACATGACAGATGCAATGAATGAAAAACTAGATGCTATCAGGGACCCCCAGTTTTGAATTGTTGATGATTGGGCATTTTATTGTATTTTATTGACCTGCCATGAGTACAACATCTCTGCTGTGGGAGCGGCTGATGACGGTTTTACAGTGGGATGATGTGGGCAAGTTCCAGGATGATCAAAGGAGATCAGTGGGCAGGCACTCCCAGCTGCATGTGTGTTGAGTGATTAAATCCTTCCTGGGGCTCACAAACCAGAAGGGAAGGTTGTTCTTGCGGCGTGGGGCATCCAGATTCAAACTGATGTGTAAGGCTCCGCAACCAACCCAAAACATTTTTCTGTAGATTTCAGATTTACATTTTTCTTCCATGGCAGGACAGTTGCAGGCGCTCTGATCTGAAAACACGCAACCACCATTCGAGGCACATCGAAGTTGCGAACTTTGACGTACTACAACTATTAGATATCACTTGCCAAAATGTGTGGAAAGTACAGGTAGGTACAGTAGAAATCAGTTGCGCCATGCTGCACCTTATAAGACAGCAAGTCGAAAGAAACAAGACGTCATTGGTTTGGCCCTGCTGTGGCATCTCATGGCATCGCTCAAGGTATAGTTCTACTGCGCATGCCTCTCGGTGCAAGGATAGCGTGGTGCCATGTGCCACCACTTTGGGTGACAGGGCCTGCAATCTTTACCCAGGATCTGACCTACGTGAGCTGTACAATGCTCTTGGACATTGGTTACCCCGCCCAAGATGTCGCAGTCGGGAGTCGGGTCGAGCCGCAACAAGGCTGTGATCCTTAGCAAGTGGCCCCATCAGCTCCGCAGGGCTCAGTGAAGGTGAGGTGAACGACGTTTCTTCTCATCACCACCATCACCACCACCATGACCACCATCATCACCATCATCACCAGAACAGCACCGAAAACCGCCACTGAAACCAAAACATGGTTATGAGAATACCAAAAACAGCAACACCCGAACAGTAAAAACACCAAAACAACCCAACAACAATCAAACACCACAACCAAAACACTGCCACCAAACACCAACCCTAGACCCTAGAATCTAGAACACCAAGACTCCTTGAAAGCAGCACCGCCACAACATCACCAAAGTCATCTATCCGAGAGAGATCGATCCAGCAGTTCCCACATCGCAATTTTCCTCCTTTGGGCGACACGCTTGGCTCGCGCTTAAAATCGCAGTCTTGACATTTGACACGCACTTTGTGCAAGAGGGCCGGCCACGGGATACCCCCCCCCCCACCACCTCATCATCATCATCATCATCATCATCATCATCATCGTCATCGTCATCGTCATCATTGTCATCATCGCCATCATCATCATCATCATCATCATCATCATCATCATCATCATCATCATCATCATTTTCATCTTCATCATCATCATCATCATTTTCATCTTCATCATCATCATCATCATCGTCATCATTTTCATCTTCATCATCATCATCATCATCATCATCATCATCATCATCGTCATCGTCATCGTCATCATTGTCATCATCATTGTCATCATAATCATCCTCATCATCGTTTTCATCACCAGCACCATCACCACCACCGCCACCACCACATCATCATCATCATCATCATCATCATCATCATCATCCTCATCACCATCGTTATCATCATCATCATCATCATCATCATCATCATCATCATCATCATCATCATCATCATCATCGTCATTATCATCATCATCATCGTCATCGTCATCATTGTCATCATCATTGTCATCATAATCATCCTCATCATCGTTTTCATCACCAGCACCATCACCACCACCGCCACCACCACATCATCATCATCATCATCATTATCATCATCATCATCATCATCATCATCGTCATCGTCATCGTCATCATTGTCATCATCGCCATCGTCATCGTCATCGTCATCATCGTCGTCATCATCATCAACATCATCATCATCATCATCATCATCATCATCGTCATCATCGTCATCGTCATCGCCATCGTCATCGTCATTATCGTCATCATTCTCATCATCCATGGCATGCTCATGCAATCTAAGCCCGTATGAGCCAGGAGACTGGCATCCCAAACGAATGGGATGCATCAAAGACATGGCAGGAATCAAAAAAGGGCAGTTGGCACCAAGAAAACAATGCGAATACATAGGTAAAAGTAAATAGAGCAAAGCAAGAAAGGAGCCAAAGAACCGAGGAAGCAAGGCAGCAAGCAAAGTAGGGAAGGAGGGAAGCAGGCAAGAAGGGAAGGAGGGAAGGCAGGAAGCAAGGACGCAAAGAAGCAAGGAAGGAAAGAATGAAGCAATCAAGCAAGGAAGCAATCAAGCAATGAAGCAAGGAAGCAATCAAGCAAGGAAGCAAGGAAGCCAGAAAGCAATCAAGCAAGGAAACGAGGAAGGAAGCAAGGAAGCAAGGAAGCAAGGAAGGAAGCAAGGAAGCAAGGAAGCAATCAGGCATGGAAGCAAGGAAGGAAGCAAGGAAGAAAGCAAGGAAGCAAGAAAGGAAGCAAGGAAGCAAGCAAGGAAGGAAGTAAGCAATCAAGGAAGGAAGGAAGCAATCAAGCAAGAAAGCCATGAAGCAAGGAATGAAGCAAGCACGCAATCAATCAAGCAAGAAGCAAAGGAAGGCAGGAACGAAGAAATGGATTCAAGGAATCAAGTACGCAAGCAGGCGAGCAAGCAGGCAATGCACAAACAATGGAAGGAAGGCAGAAAGGAATGAAGGAATGACGAACGGAAGGAAGATATTGGCATGTTTTTATCCCTGGCATTTTGTTTTGATCTTCCGTTTGCATTTTGATTTGGTCCCCGCATTTTTGTTGATCTGTCAGATGAGTCAATCAATTTAGTTGGGGATCATATGGGGTCATACTAGTTCGTACTAATTCGGCTTTCATAACACTGCTCACTTGGAAACAGGCTGCCGGTTTAGTTGCACCTGACTCAGCATTGCGGTAGATCCTGCAGGCAAAGCACCGGTGCAACGTGAAAGAAGTGTTTTTTGCTTTCTGCACAGCATGTAACCTATGTAATTGACCCCTGTGTGATCTCTTTGGCACTTTCATTTCCACGCTGGTGCCTTGCACCAACCCTTGGGCATCTAAGGGTGCGTGTTTTGAAGTCTCTACGCGCAGTTCGCATGGTTCGAAGCCTGCGGTTGTTTCGCGGCTTGCGGCTGCTGGTGCGAGCCTGTCAGTGCTTTCTGCCTTCTTTGTGCTGGGCTATGGTGCCTCGGAAGCTAACAGGATCCCCTTGTAATCTGCCCTGTCTTCCGCAGGACCATCTTTGGAATCATTGTCAACTCTCAAGCGTCAATTGCTACCTGCTACAGGCTATGGATGGATTAGCATTGGCATTGGATGTTTGATAGGTCCTTGTGGTGATCATGGTGTGGGTGCTGCTTAATGCTGTGATCAGAGGGCACCTGGAAGCTGGCCCCCGAAGGCAAACTTGAAGATGCTGCCAGTGACGAGGATCACTGCCAGTGACACTTGTTCAGGAATGATATCCGACAAACAACGATAAACATGTATTGTAGTTACACTGCTCTTTTGAAAGTGTGATGTCCACTGTCCCATGGGGTCCATCATGTCAGTTGTTGGCCGCGATTCTAAGTAGAATCATGACAGAAAATGACGTGATCTTGCACGCTGAACGGCTCCCAGCCGCAAGAAGTTGTCCGACTTTGGTGTCAGTGCTCTAGCCCTGCTGCAAATCGCCAGACCACAACCTCCAGGGATCGGCTTTTGATTGGGGGGATCTACATATCAAGCACACTGGGCCAACAAGAGGTCATTCTTGGGATCCTATCAGCGACGGTCTTACTGTTGACCAGCCAGGTGCTTTTGGGGATTATGATGACGATGGGTGCGCTTTTGCTGGGAAATTTGCTGCAAGTGTCATGGCACGGACAATGAGGACATTGGTTTCGCCAGGGTCAGGGGATGAAGCAATGGTCTTGATCAAAAATGTGTAGGTGAATGTCGTCATATGATTTTGAATTTTCTTGGCATGTTCACTGGGGTGAGGGTTTGCACCCAATAATGCAGATTGTGGCTGGCAGTATGTCCCTGAACCAAACTCACGCGCCATGCATATCCACACTGATTCAATATATACGACTAAATACGATGTGTGTGTGTGCGCACATGTGTGGATGTATGAAGAGATGAATGTACATGAGTCTTTGAGTGCCAGCTTTTCTTGCACAAAGGTTTCGATTGCTGTTCGACAAAAATGCTTGGAGCTAAAACCATGACCATGTTCAGCCAGAAGGCTTCAATACAGACGAGAGGAATGTCAAATGTTCACATGTGGTGCCGGACTCCATTGACGTTTCTGGTTATGAACGTTTCCACTAAATTGTTCCTTCTACGCTTGGGTATTCTTTCAACTTTTGCAGTTGTTTGCCTCGAAATGCTACGCCGCAGCAATTCAAATTATCCAAAGTTCTGAAATCGAGGCTTTCATCACAGACGAGATGGTGGATTTTGAAGATCGACGATGGATTTGGGAACGCTATGGCACTGCGTGCCTTGACAGCGTGGGCAAGCGGAGCTTGATGATTTTGAATCCTGGGAGATTCCAAGCTGCCCAGCCATGCCATTGAAGCTGATGGAGCTGCTTAGCAATGCTTGTAGCAGTTTGCAATGTTAATTTTAATGCTGGCAATGGTCAAAATTGTCAGGAATGAATGATCATGAGAGAGAATGATCAATGATATAGGAAAACGGGGGGGGGGGTATTATGTCAAATTGCAGTTCAATTCAGAGTGCCAATCATTGAGCATCATCAAGCATCACTGTAGTCATCATTAACCATTACAAAATTTACCCGTCATTACAATGACCGTCAAAATCCCTCCCAGAGAATGGACGGTTTCCGGGTTAAATATGACCAACGGCGCAGGTCCGGCCTGCACGAATTGGTATTGTGCTGAATGGGGGTCTAGAAGATGGACCCACAGTTCATGCCCATAGATCAAAGATGATATCGATTAATTATTCTGAACTGCGATCATCCTTGACTAAACAGTAATACAGTTATCGACAGAATTATGGAAATGGATTTGAGGGCCATCTACCCGCGAGGGGGGGGTGAGGGCTATGTACCCGCTCATCAGCGATTTCAGCGACGTCCATTTCCATAATTCCGTTTTTGGGAGTGCCAAATTCTTCATGTTGATGTTTGGACTTTGACCAAAAATAGTAATTATGGAAATAGTACTTATTGACCATTATGGGCAAACAACGCATCCCCATTTTGATTTTGTTGGATGCAGCAGCATGGTTTCTGTCGCGCTTCTTCACCATTGTGGTGCTCAGCGTCCTTTTGCAATCTATGTTGAAGAATCCCCACTTCGGTTGGATGGTTGGTTTCCATAATTACATTCTTGCTGATATGTTGGCAAATAATACCTTGACAAGGAGTTATTTACGGTTGTCGACAGAATTCTGGGTTCGGGTAAATCCCGAATGTTAACCGACACAATTATGGAAATGGTATTTTGGTTGTTTTCAACCCTTTGCATGGAAATCAAATTATGGAAATATCCCTACCAGAGGGCTATGATGCAATTGTTGCAAACGATCAGGATTCCTCAGTTTTTGGATGAAAATGCAATTATGGAAAAAAACGGAGACAGCAGTCAGCTGTCTCTTTATAGCCCTCAAAATCATTTCCATAGTTCTGTCGACAACCATAACCACGAAGTCTTATGAAGACTGATGCATTCATTTTTGCACCGCGAGTATAAGCGTGTAAAACTCTTATGCTCAGGTATCGAGCTTCCTACACTCTCTTTGAGTTGCTTGGCTTACGCGGCCGCGAGCTTTTGCTGGGTGAGTTTGCGGGGTCGGGCAAGTCATAGACATGCCATGACATTCACCCCCACAGACCCAGAGACCTGTGTTTTGTAAACGGACCGGCTCTCATGGGTTGAAAAGATCAGTGTGCGCCTCATTTCTTGCATCATGACATGCATGTTGAACTGTTGATATAGACATATAATGACACACACACACATATATATATATATACACTTTTTTCATATGTTGATATGATTTGAACTGCTGATATATATATATATATATGTATGCATTTTTTAACATATATATATATATATGTTGATATGGGACGTTTTGAGAAGATCACATGGTCGAAAAGTACAAGATGCCGTGGCGAAACGTACATGTGCAAGCCAATATGAAAACACTAAGGGGTTGGCAACATGCTTGGCTATTACAAAAGGAACAGGTCAACATCATCATCATCATCATCATCATCATCATCATCATCATCATCATCATCATGTTTATCACTATCAAACACAATTATCAGCATTTTCATCATCAGAGTTATCAAGCAACACCCAACAGCCAAGCCCATGTAGCCACAACGTAAGTGTAGCAACCAAGTAAGAAAAGCAACCGCAGAGAGGAAACACCAGCAGAGGCAAACAAGTGCAGGGGAAAAGACACCAGAAGAGAATAGCACCAGAGAGAAACACCAGCAGAGAAAAACGCCAGCAGAGAAAAACGCCAGCTAATCACAAACACCACGAGAAGAAAGCACCACCAGACAAGCGCCGGCAGAGAAAAACATCAGGGCAAAAACGCCAGCAAACACCAGCAGGCACCACACCGCGAAAGCACCAGAGAGAGAGAGAGAGAGAGAGAGAGAGAAAAAAAAAACATCGCCACAGAAAAAAAAAAGAAACGGCACAGAAAAAACACCAGCAAAGAAGAAAACCAGCAAAGGAAAACACCAGCAGAGGAAAGAACACCAGCAGAGGAAAAGACACAGTGAAGAACAAACACCACCAAAGAAAGAAACCCCAGCAGAGAAAAATACCTGGAGAGAACACCACCACCAGAACAACACCAGCGGAGATAGAACATCAGCATAGAAAACACCAGTAGGTAGAAAGACCAGCAGGGAGAAAACACCAGCAAAGAAAAAACACCAGCAAAGAAAAACACCACAAGAGAAGAAACAAGGCACAGCAAGAACACCAGCTGCTGTTCCTACGCGATGAGCATCAAATTCAAACTGAAATCACAAGGCTGTGGCAAGCCCATGGATGCACCAAGGCGATGACCATTGGAACTGTGTGTGACAAGCCGGTCAAAGGGCCTCTCTACTGAATATCTGGTGGTAGCCCAAAAACTCGAAAGTCCGGAAAGAGAGGCTCGTTGGCCCAAAGCCTCGAGCTGGGACTAAGGTCTCTTTGCCGGCTAAGGACAAACCCAAGATGTGCACTGTCAGGATTATGTCTCCGCAGTTCTATCGATGTTTTGTGCCTGGAGACTGGAGCCCCCAGCGAGGATGGACCCCAAAGCATTATTTCTGAATTGGCGCAGATCACTCAGAATCCGGTCCATAAGTTTACTGGTGGATCATGGCAACGCGTCGTTCACAAGCATGGTGTTATCTACATAGCCCATTTGAGATTGCCCAACTTGCTGGGTGAAAAGCTGGTCGCTGCCAGTGGACAAAGAGGGATCTTTGCCGCCATTCTGCCCACTAAAGACCTGCCTAGGGACAAGGTCATATGGATCCAAAAGGCCGCTGGGCCGCTGACATGTCAGTTGAGACTTATTTTCAGTCTGCTAACAAGCTGGCTGAGGCGAAGTCTTTGCCGCTGGCCTTGCGCCAGGGAGGTTGTTCTGACCTAGGACTGGTCAACGCCAAAGCTGAAGACGTTCCCAACCCCACCCGGCATAGGCTGTTCTGTGCCCAAGGTGCGCCGCGAGCCTGGAACCAAGAAGACATTGAGTTCCTTTTGGGTGGCCAAGGTTGGAAACAGCTTGACGTCATCTCGAGGAGACGAAGTTTCATGAGGGGAAATGAACCCGAATGGCTGGTCAAAGCCCAGCCACCCGAAGGTGCCCATAGTTTTTAGCATTATGAAGATGAGGACCGCAATATCACCATCAGTCCTAGCATCACCAAAGCTCGAACGCCCAAAGATTCTGCTTGGGCCCAAGGACCTGCAAAGCGTTGGGTTGATCCCAAACAGGGTAAGACTTCCAAGAACCCCTCTAAGGATGTGAGAATCCCTGTCACTCAGCTGGACCCCTCTTCCCAGGGCAAAGTTGCTGAAGGTAAGGACAGAGCACGTTCTCCAATGAAGAATCTCCCGCTCTGTTGCCTGGTCAGCCAGACGAAGGGTTGCTCTCAGACCCCAGGATACGAGGAAACCGTTGAAATGAGAGGGGGACAGCAATCTCCGCCCCAAAACTTTGATCAGTACTTGAATTTGGCGGCCTCGAAAAGGTTTTTTATGCTGATGGTTGGCTCCTCCAAGCCCTTGCTTATTGCTTGAAAACTGATATCATCGTTTGGAAACATCACGACGAGATCTGGCAGAGATACATTCTGTTGGGCGCCAAGGAGGGAAAGAAAACCCAGATCAAACAATCAACCAATCTGTTTGACGCTCAAAAAACTTCATTGCAGATGCTTGCTCAGGCCTGCGCACGGTTCCCCGGTTCCTGATTATCGGAAGCAGGCCACGAAAACGCCCCTGAGTCAGGAACTCCGAGGAATGAAAAATTCCAGGTCTACTGCAAGTTCTGTCCTTAGTTTGCTTGGCACTTCCAAGTCAGGGCGCTAAGTTCAGAAGACCAACCTCAAGAATTCTAAGGCGGTTGGGTCTCACAAGGGTTCCAGGTGGGAAACAGGTGCGGGCATCGGCTCAGTCAAGACTACGAAGTCTGAGCTCAGTTTGCCTGCTATCAGCGATTTCGGCCTCAGATCAACCAGGTCCAAGTCGGAAGGGCCGCGTGCCAAGTCGGAACTGATTACGGCAAGCTCCTCCAAAGCCAGTTGCGCTAGTTGGGAGCAAGCTGCTGTTTGGTTGCCTGCAATCAGCGAAGGGGTGCTGGAATCCAGGCTCGCCAAGGAAGACGTACCTACTCTGCACAAGTGTTTTTTGGCTTGCAGTAGCATCACCAGGACACTAAACGAGACTTTGGAAGGTATCCCTAGTGGCTCTACCACCTTGCAGTCTGCCAAGCGCACAAAGTCATCGGCCTCTGCTGCCGTACTTCCAAGAAAGAAATTTCAAATATGGGGTGCTCCGATTGAAAAAAATCCTTGCAAAGTAGGTGAAAAATTCCGTTGGAAATGCAATTTGTGCAATTATGAAGCTATCACGGACACGAAAGAAAGATTGTATATGGCCGACGTGGGGTGCACATCACTAAGGCCCATGCCGACCAATCAACAGAGGTCCAAAGAATTGCTTTTGCAGCTCCTCTCATCCCAGTTCAACAGATTCCCATGAATGACCGGGCATGGACATGCTCCAAATGCGGACTCGGCTTCCCATGGGCTCCTAGCTCGCAAATTCAACGCAGTCGGGGCACACACCTTGCCAAGTGCGCGCCGGGTCTTTCAGCAGTTGAAAACCATCGAATCTTGCGCGCTGGACTCAAGAAAAAGTTTTTGGCTTATCAACAAAAACACCGCAACTGCCGAGGCTGGCACGATGAAACTTGGAGACGGGAGCGTGTAGCCGAAGCAGCTGCGCAAGGTCATGATCTGAAGTTTTTGGAAAAGAGGACTTGATTAAAAGTTCGCGACTCAAGTTCACGTGTACTAAGTGTAAGACACTCAATTCACATACTTCTAATTTTGGGAAAACACCGTGTAATCCCAAAACCAAAGGGCGAAGTGTGGCCTGGAGGGCCCTTCGACTTCACCAAGATGAAGACCTGGGCACCTTACTTCAGTGTTGGGGCTGGACTAAGACCCAAACCGCTGCCTATGATGAAGCGGTGTTCAGCAGTATAAGCGTACGAAGGCACCTTCCACCAAGGTCAAACCGCTTCAGTCCTGTCCTTGGTTCAGGCAGTTGCCGGATCAAGACACCTCTGCCGCTGACAGTGATGTGGGAGCTGCCCAAAGGATGGGAGGGTATCGTGGATGTCGGGTTGGAGAAGCAAGTAACCTTGGGCCGCAGGCTAAGTGCTTCCTTCCCCCCGTGGCCTTGCGTGGGAGGCCGCGAAAATATTTGGACCTGTATGAATCAGGTCAACCCCCGGGTCAACCCTGTCGTTTGCTTTCAAAAAGTCAATATGAACGATGACGATTTCCGAGCTATTGCGTTGGCAATGGCTCGCCAAGGTTGGCTTGCCCATTTCTGCAAAGGTCAATCAAGTGGCCGTCACAGAACGGCTCCTATCACAGGTTGCATCACCTTTGTCCACGCTGGAATTCCTAGCAAACAAATTGCTGCCCATGCCACTTGCGGTAGTCAGGTTCTTGCTGTTCAAGTTGGTAGAACGGCCATTCTCAACATGTATGCTTGTCATCATGAAGATCAGCATAATTTTCTATGTGAGACTTTCAGTATCTGTCAAGCCCTTAATTAACAGCGATGATTGGGTTTTCGTGGGGGATTTCAACACCTTGCCGCAGGAGTCTTCCATTGTCACTGCGCTCACCCATCATGGTGCTCACTTAATTTTGCCCCCTGAAGGCACGGGCGCATCATTGACTTTGGTCACTAACATGCCTCATGTCCCTGCGTGGCCCTTTTTGCATGAGCATTGGAGTGATCATAGGGCCTGGGTTCTCACTTGGCCGGACAAATCTCTCCACGTGGGAAGCGAGTGGGAAGTGGGTTCTTGTAATCGATATTTCCCTACCAATCCTGACAACTTCCTCAAATGGACGCAATTGCTTGCGCAGGAATAGCTTGAATGAGCGCCAGAGTGGAAAACCATGTGGTCTCAATGGACTCCCGAGTGTTCCACCCATGACGCCAGTCAGGTGGCTGCTGATGAAAGTTGGACCATGCTCAATACCTATTTGGCGCGTTTTCTCCAACATGCTGCCCGGGTTGCTCGGCGGCAGGATGTCGAAATTTTCGATATCCGTCGGCCGCCTAGGTGTAAGGGCTCCCCGCCTCGGCTGCGTCAGAAAGTCAGCCAGCATACGGACAATCAGCGCCTAATCAGCTTAGGCAAAGACAAAGACTGTTGGGTCGCATGCTTGAATATGAAAGGCGCCGGATCTCAGGTGTCAGCAATGCGGATCAAGCTCAGTTGCTCAAGAAATCCGTCGCCATCCTAATTTCGACCCAGGAAAAAGCGTCGAGGACCTCAAAGTGGAGATTGATACACTCACTAAGGCTTTTCAGAAAGAACGTCTTCAGCAATGGAAGTCTCGACTGAGCGCTTCTGATAAAGCAATGTACAAGTGGCTCAGGCAAAAACTTGTGCCGCCAAGCATGAACATTTTTGACGACGGCCTTCAGGCTGCTGATCAGCGAGCTACTGCTGAGGCGACCAAAGTTTTCCACACGCTGTCAAACTATTGGCAAAGGCCGCAGGCTGACCCGCCGGCGGATCAATACCTGGCTCAGTTCGGGCCACCCAGGACTTGTCAGGTCAACTGGGACCCTGTCACAGCCTCAGAAGTGCTTGCTGCCGCACGGAAACAATGGAACGGAAATTTCGTGCTTCCCGGAACAAATGTGGACCGACATCGCCCCGGTTGTCCAGTTTTGGGAAACCAAGGGCGTTTTTCCCAGCGCTTCCAAGTCTTCCTTCCTAAAGGGGGGGCCCAAAGAGCCTCTGATGGAGCCACTCCGGTTTCCAAACTTAGGCCCATAGCTTTGCTTTCGGTTTTGTGGCGAATATGGATTGGAGCGCATGTGGCTAACGTGCAAACTCAAAGCTGGTGTAACACTTGTCTGCAGGCCAACCAGGCCGGTGCCAGACGAGGGAGGGATGCCGCTTCAATTTTTTCGAAATAACCAGCAATTATGCCGATAATTAATTCTTTTGGTTCCTTGGATCTCACTAAGGCTTTTGACCATATCCGGCCAAGCAATGCCATAGCCACGCTCCAGTGGTATGGCTGGCCGGTCAACTTGGCTAAGGCGTTGCTTCAGATATGGGGCAGTCAGAACCCGTGGTTCTCTTGGTGGGGTCGTTGGTGTCCTCAGTTCACAAACGTTAGTACATCTATTCCCCCGGGTGACGCCCTTTCACCCTTTGTAATGAATTTGCCGCTTGCCGCTAATCAGTGTGGAGCCATGTTGTGTGTCGGCAAAGCTACGGTTCGGGAAGTGGACCGTGTCCAAAAAGCTTTAAACTGTGCAACTAAGGTGAGCTTCCTCCCAAAATCGCCTAAGGTTCGAGCTTTCGTGGCTATGGCGGCCGCGACCTCTAAGGCTGTTTTTGGTTGGCTGGCTCGCAAGCCTGCTGACAAATTGTTGACCAAGTTGGAAACTTGGTTAAAGCAAGCTCACTTCAACCACAGAATGGCGTCTGTGGATCTGACTCGTATGATCCTTGGACATCGTTCCCATGTTCAATTCAGTGCTGGCCACGATACTTCAAGTGCAACTTGGCGTGCAGTTAGGCAGCGTGGCACTGGCCTCAGAGACTGGGGCCAACGAAACGGTCCCGCTTGGCGCATAGCTAAGTGGCTTGAAGGGCTGGGATGGGCTAGCCGTGTGCCTTGGCATTGGACACATCCGGACCTCGAACAAACAGTCTGCCTCGATCCGTATACTAGTTCTCAGTGGTGCGGGGGCCTTAAACAAGTTCAGCATGCCGTAAGGGAAAGCTGGAGGCGTCTTCGTTGACAGTCCTATGTCAATAGCAAGCGTCATGAAGTCAACCAGTTTCAAGGCATTCTTCACGATGAGGAGAGATGCAGACGTCTCCGCAGGGTTGCCAAGACAGCAACCACACGTGAAGTGGCCGTGCTCTGCGGAGCATTCGTCAGTCCATTGTAATGCTTCACAAAGCTAATCCTACATTTAGCCCTAGTTGTCAACGCATTGGCATGATAGGTTAGAACATTGCCTTGGATGGCCCGCTGCGGGGGGCACTACCGAGGTCCTGCGCCACTTAGGTGGCATCCGGAAAGCCGTTCTCGCCAGTCGGCGAGACTAAGGTTGAAGCGCAGCTGCGCTCAGGTGGTCATCCCCAAGTGCTGCGGTGCTGCGGCGGCTGCGCTGCTGCTACGCTGCGGTCCTTGTGCGGGTGCCGCCGTGGTCTACACCCACTACTACTACAGCAAGAACACCAGCAGAGAAAAACACCAGCAGAAAAAGCACCACAGAGGAAAAAGACACCATCATCACCATCATCATCATCATCATCATCATCATCATCATCATCATCGCCATCGCCATCACCACCATCATCATCTCAACGCACCCTCTCTTCCTATACGCTTTTTATTCCAGAAACCTTCGCCACTGCATTGTGCGGTCACTATGTTTTGTGTGCATTTGTATGTGTATATACACATATTTTGAAATTGTTATTATTTATATTTTTTACTATAAGTATTTTTTCTTATTGTTATTGCTATTGTTTTTTAACATTATTGTTTTAATATATATATATATATATGCATTTATGTTCTTGTTTGTGCTCGTATACATTTATGTGTGTATGATATGCTGCTACTGTACCCATGACAAAGATTGACAAAGCCAAATCAAATCACACGGCTCCATGATTTTGCATATCATCCTTAGGTGTATTGATGGGAAGTGACACTTAGCATATCCACACTTACACTCAACTAACCTGATGGCGTGGTAAATCAAGCATGTATATCCATGTGTAGTGGTTTACCTAGAAAAAAACTGGCGATTTTTGGCTTCAGGGTCGGCACTACCACAGGGAAATTCCTTGTTGCCGCCGTTGCGACCCTTCGTTTCTTGATCCTGGCCCGCGCCAGGATCACTTTTGCAGGCTCATGGCCGACCCTGACTCGACCCGTGATGGCCAAGGTCAGCGATGCCTTCGTCATTTTCTTCGCGCCCCTCGGAGCTTTTCATGTTCAGCTGCTCGTGGTCGTGTTTATGTGCATGTGTGGTGTGCTGTGTAATGTAGTGTTTAATTTATATGGGTATACGTTCATGAATGCATTTGTTTTTGTATCTATTTCGATTACGCCACACGATTGGATCCAGTTTGAGCTTCCACTGCTATCACGACAACAGAATCCAATCCTAGCAGCATAACATTCACCAGGGTCAGTTTGCAGACCTGCAGAATGATTTTTGTGTGGTATGCGGGAACTGCTTCGGAATGGTGATTGCACCCTTAGAATATATTTATGTATCTATCTATCTATCCATTTGCAGGTGTTCAATTTCTAGCAATTTTCCGAAAGAATAAAGACTCTGTTGTGAGGTTGGCCTTCGGTTGACATCACGATTGACACAAGCCTCAAATTTACTGAAAGCAGCAAGCCAATGAGCTGGGGGTTGGTAGCGTTTTTATCGCCCGAATGTGAGTTTACCACTTGCCTAGTTGCCTTGACAACGAACCTGTCACATTCGCAGTTTGGGGCTGCAGACGTTCACCGGCGTCCTTCACGATCTGGCCTTTCGATGCACCCTGCGGAGGGACAACTCAAGTCGGGGTACCCTGGTTTATTACTATAAATGACTAATAAAGGCTAATTTGAGAAACCACCAAGTGGATAGAATTGTCAGATGTCCCTTCATATTGAGCCTAGGTTGTACATCACTGTGGTCGACCCTCGGCTTGCATTTCAGTACCGTCCATCAATTTATGACAGACTTCTAGAAGTAGTTCCAGTTTTTGTTGAAGGAAGCAGAGTTTCTACAAGAAGTTCGAGTCTTTTTTGAAGCAGCTCACCCTAAAAACGCCGAGCTTGGCACACTGATGTGACAGGTCTTCGCGGTCATTCGTGTGATTGGCGCGGTATTTTTGCAGCTCGACAGCAGCGTGGAGCGACAAGGGGTGGCAACTCTGGTGCTACGTGTTGCCACTATTGATTGCTGCATTCATCAGGCATCATCAGACATGTTTCGGGTTATGGTGCCTGAGCATCAACTTGAGCGCTGAGGAAAGATACCTTGGAGGCAGCGCAAAATGATGCCGAACAGCTTGTCATCGACAGACTGCGCATGAAGCAGCAGTTTGTCCAGAAACTGGAGGTGCAGGGTGGCCTGTGGAGTGTTGCGAAGGCCATGAGGAGACTGCATTACAGGATGTTTGGGGAATGTATCATCATGTGCATGCAGAGACTTGAGCAGTCAGCATTCGAATCTATATATTGAAGTTTTCTTACGGCCTCCTATTCTGTTTGCTGTGCGAACACTTGTATGCCTTGTCTGGAATCCTTTCATGATCCAAGCTGAGAGGTGTTTTGCAAAAACTCTTGATAGTGATTTCTCAAAACAGGGGACCCCGGAAATAATTGGTTTATGACTATGGCTAATGTTGGATGATTTGGGGGTACCCCCAGCTATTGAGAAACCATCAAATAGATAGAGGACGGCAGAGATAGAGGACTCTGAACTGCCTCAGGGGATTTTCAACTCCATCGACGAACATCGAGACGGGCTCATAACCGAGGAGCCGGGGGATGAGTACAGCGTGAGGCCATAGGTACTGTACTGACGCGGCGAGATTTGGCATCTTAAGTATCATAGGATATCGTAGGTGCCTCAAACTGGCCATCATGATATTGCATCAGATGGCTACATGTTTATCGCTGCGATCAGTAGGGGATGATCATTGAGCCATTAATGATGACCATCATGACCCCCAGAATTGATCCATTTTGGGTGAATCACCGCCTTCAGTGCAGATGTGGACCGACCGTGCTGAATATACATATAGATATATCTATAATTTTTGTACATTCTATACACATACACGGATGCACATCTACCTCCATTAATATATCATTCATGAATGTTTGATGAATGTGTTTTGTTGTTCCCGATGCAAAAATGGAAGAAATGCCCCTGTATTTTCTATTTGGGTGGGGGGTTTTGGCTGTACCCAAATCTGGACTCAATAGAAGATCCCTATCAACATGATGTGCGCAGGGTGTGGTTGGAGCAAGTTTTACAACGTCGATCGCGGGACAGACAAACACGCAAACTTTCAAACAGCAGCTTTCGCAGATAGAAGATTCCTATGGATAGCAATTTCCGTTTGATATCCTGATCCTGCAGCAATGTCAATCATTGTAGAAAAACGAATGTCCTGCAAGTGTTCAAGCGCAAAAAGCGAACATTTTGCTGAATGCTGAACACTTGACCACCTCAAAAAAGAGAAACACCAGGAAAAACACACAATCTAGACCAAGACTCTACCCTTGGACCAAAAATGCCTAAATTTGCTCACTTTTATTGAATTTGAGCTAAAGCATGGAATGACGGCAGCACAAGTAAGGATCAAACCGGTCCAGGAATTGAGAATCTCCTCTCCTGTCCTTTCCTCCAGATCCCAGAGTGACACCATACCCGGCATGATGTGCCCATTGGCAAGGCACGCTGAAAGATCTTTGCTTATAGTGTTTTTTTCTGTGGCCACAAGTACTGTACTCAAACCCCATGTGGCATTTAATGCTTTGTCACTCAGTCACATGCAAGGGCACTGTACTGTCACTGACTTTGGAAGTTTTCCATGTTGGGGGAAACATGATTCGGTGAAAAATATGCGGATTCCAACAGTCCACATGCTGGACTCTGTCACCCACCTTTCTATCACAAACTTGGTTACTCGTGGCATGACCTGGTTTTAATACCGCCTTCATGCTTTGATGGAAAGATTATCGCGTTGCTGAACATCCGTCCCATGGAAGCACATGCCTACCACCAACGCATAGATGTCAATCAGCTTAATGGGTTTATCGCGGCCACGACTGCGAAAGTCAATACGCTTGTGGTTGGATCGTCGTACACATGTTTTTTTTATGTTTTTTTGGCCCCGTGGTTGGGAAGCTCCCTTGCTGCTCGAAAACATGGCTTATCAACGGCCCATACCGGCCTCTTATGATGATAAAGCAATAATCTCAAGCGTAATCCTTATGATCAACCCATCCACCAAGATTGGCCCTCAAGCCGTTTGCAATGGGAAGGAGCGTCTCACAGCCATTTTGGCGATCCCGCGGGTGGAGGCATATTTTCAGACCATGGATTTGGACGTACGGGAGGGCACCTCGGCTACCGGACCTAACGGCAGCGCTGAGGGTGTGGCAAGAGTTAAGGGAATGTGAAGTGGGGGTTGCTAGGGCGCGGGAAGTTCTGGAAGGAGAAGGGTTTTTATAGATCAATCATTATCAAACACAATGGTTAGTAGATGTTACTGGAGGTGATGAGACTTTTCCCCGGGTGATGGGACTTAACCCCAACGCTCCTAGTAGGAATACAGGAAATAAAAATCACAAGATGCAAAGCAGCGCTGGGAGACTTGGGTGGCCGATGCATTGCTCCAGTTGCCCCCCCACTTTTGACCCGTTGGCATGGCATCAACAACATTGTCAAGGCTACCACGATTGTCAGCCAGATTGGTGGTGTGAAAGGTTTCTTGTGGAGTCCCAGTTGCATTTCAATTAGTTATATATTTATAGCTAAATGGCTACGGCTCAAGACGTTGGGCTCAAGCTCCAAATCTCCAGTAAGTTGAGGGATATAGGGGGCCTTAGGCACACCTATTGCGTGCCTAAGCTTACTTGCGCCATGAACCAAACCCCTAAACAACCTGCCATTGACCTAGAGGACGAGGACGAGGGATCCCCCACCAAGCGTCCCAAGACCTTTGAAGTGGCCCTGGGCTCCTCCATGTCCCCCCATTAATTGGTTTCGCTCATTCAGTCCTCCATATCTGACTCCCTACATGATGAACTTGCCCCCTTAAGTCCACTGTGTCCACCCTAGCCCAACAAAATGCCGAGCAGCAGGCACAACTCCAGGCACAACAGGGGCAGCTCAACAAATTAGAACAAGCCATCTCCGGCCACCAAACAGCTTTAAACTTTAGCTGACATGGACTCTCAGCACAACAAAAGAATGGACCATCTACAAGGAGAGATTGTGCAGATCCAGGCAGTCCTCCGCACAACACCGTCTAATCCGACTAGCCGTGAACCATCCGGATCACCCACAAGTAGTCCGACAAGCAAACAAAAGCTAGGAAGTTTGTAAGGTTTTGTGGAACTTCCTAGCTTTTGGAAGCTCTAGTCAGCCGCCAACACATACCAACGTAATTCGAGCAAAAGCTGCCGCACACAGCAGCTAGAGTGAAACTTTTCTGTTCCTAGGCACTTTTCTAGAAAGATCAGAGTCATTTCGCGAAAGTTTCGCTAAGGTTTCCCGAAAATCATCGCGAAAGATCAGGTTCTCTGTGAAGAGCCTCCGTCCTAGATGAGATGGGCATGTTGGCCAGATCTTATATTGAAGACTGTTCGGGGAGATCCTGAGATGGACAGATGAGATGTGCGAAGAAAAGGTGAGCAAGGACAGAAGGACAGAGGACTCATGTCCGGTCTCAAAGTTAGCCGTGGATACATCGAAATCCTTAATTACACATATATGTACACCATTCAAGACAAAGAGCCTTTGGGCCCGCGAAAGTTGAATGTGGAGTTCGCAAAAGTTTCGCTAGAGATTTTTCCCCGCTTAGATGACTGTTCCCGGAAGAAAAAATTTGTAACAACCCTCCATTTTGTACATACATATATTTATATATATATATATAGTTTTTTTAAATATATCGAACAGCATGCGGAGAGAGACCTGTGATCAATGCCAGTGATTGCGTCACCGCGCCAGCCGGCATCAAAGAATATAGGTCGACGTTCCATCTCAGCAAGGTGTTCAGGAACGCTGTCCCACGCGCGGATTTTTGTGAAAACGTGGAGCTACAGTTTGCTCGTTGAAAGCAGCGCATATGTAACCTGTATAGCAAGGGACTGTAGTGAGTTCAGCAGATTAGGCTATCTTTGTTCCCCGAGGCAGTGGCGCTACCCACGGAACGAAAAGAGTGAGACTTTTCAAAAAGAATTTTTTGTTTGAACAAGTATATTTTCCTTAAATCATCACTTCTTGTTCTTGTTCCAGTAGAGCTGAAACATTTATGTGTAGTGGACAAGTCTGTAGATGGTAAGGTCGCCACTTGATTTTCGGGTGGAACTTCATGTAACAATATCTCACATATTTTATCCACATAACCATAACGCCAACACTTGATACTGGTACAGCTCCAATCTCACAGGAGTACGACATAATACTATGAAATCCGAATCAGAATTATTGTCACGAATCAAGAACTGAAAAAAATAGCCCGTTCTTGCTTTTGATTCTTTACATATACGCATTAGAGACGAACAATTCAGAGATTAAGTATTGACTGACCAAATATTACCGGCGCAGACCCCTCTAAACTCTAAACAAGGCAGGTTTTTTTTGATGGAGGTAGGACCCTGGCATATCACCTACTATGCAAGCAACACCTTCAAATTTGGGCCTCAACCTTTCTGTGAAGGTAATTAGTTAAATATTTTCTGGCCAAAACCGACGATAGAATCAATCTTGAATTTCACCATATCAGCCCCAATAATGATAACATTGTTTTGCTCCGCCTGCCGTGGTTGCCATTTGCTGGGACCCAGGCCAAGCCTTGTTTCACTTGATCGACAATGGTGATGGGGAGGCCCAGCGGGAGTTTTATCGTGGACCTGGTTTTCAAGCAAAACTATGCACGTGTGTTACGCGATATTTTTTGCGAATTCCAGAAGTTTCTTGTCGCACAGGGCCCCAAGGGAACTTAAACAAGGAGTGACACTGGGAGGGCATGGCCGTTTTGCAACATGAGAACTCTTGATGTGGCAGGAATTTGCAGTTTCTCATTTGCTTCCTTGTCTATTTTGCGCGCGCGTTCAGGTCACACTTGAAGAGTTTATTGATGGCATCATGAGATGCAAGGGGCCGGCACGTGCCATCGATCAGGCTGGATGTTGTTTGCCAGTGGAAAGCACCTGTTGGAAACATCCAGATCTGGGATTTTGGCCTGTATTTGGTGGAAGCCCCCCCTGAAATGATTTTAGTGACCTGTGAGCGACATGGGCAGAGGATGGCTAGCACAGGCTCAGACGCAATCCAAAGAAAAGCAATGGTTGGAAGTTGGAAGCGAAGAAACAGCTGACAAACAGAAAGAGTCCAAGACATAAGGTACAATGTGAACAAGAGATAGAATACCAAGAACAAAATAAATGAACAGAAGAAACGGCTGTCCAACAGAGGGCTAACAAGAAGAAATATCACTTATATAAAAGGCAAGGGAATAAGACTAGTGTTGCACTACTAGTGCTGTTCGTTGAATTTCTATTGGTGCTTTTGGAGTGCCATGTTCCAACAAGAAGATGGCTCAACCCCACGTACACCGAACAGGACCAAACATGACCAAACGATTTATTACGAGGAAAAACAAACACTTCTTTTGGGTGCGCTGAGTCGCCGAGCATCTCTATTTTGCAAGGAAGTATCTTCAGGCTTGAGCGCAAGTGGATGCAAGTGGCATTGGCTTTATCCAATGAAATGGGAGATACGCCCAACAGAGGGACGGCGCATTAGGGCAAGATGAAAGTGCTTAGGAGAAAGATGAGAAGAATCGAGAAGAATGGATTGGTACCAGACAAAGATGCATCAAAGAAGAAATCGTTCAAGGGACCGGTAGCTCAAAGAAATGATGCCGGAAAAAAACGCCATTTGAGCCAAGATTTGCCAGAAAAGGGAAGCAGAGGGAGACAGAGCAGCTATGCGAAAGCCAGAGGAGCTATGTGACGGGTACACCTGGCATACAAACCTTCAGCAGTAACATTGACAATGACTTACATCATCAACAACCAACCAACCCTCGATATCCCTCGATGCTAACGAAGAATTGTCAAATACCTAAGCCATGCAGCAATGCAGTCACTCTTTTCAGAACCAGCAGATAGGTTCATAATGATCTATCAATCAATGGCTGGTGTTTTTCTTTCAATGACTTTGGGATGGTTGGTTGGTTCACTCACATTTTTCGGTTGTGACCAGACCCTTTTGGTGTCAGAATTCCTGTGCTTTGTAGGTGGCCATGCAGACCGATATTCGGCAGCTGGATCATAAGGTGAGCCGGGGGGTCGTGCAACACCGGAACTCAACAGCTGCACCTTTGACTCAGAACGATTGATGTAACACTCTCGTAGTGGATGCTTGGCCATCCTTGATTCATCTTGATTCCCATCCTTCGGGCATTGGCGAGCCATTTGACTAGAAAACGATTCAGCTTGTATCAACTTGCTTTCCTACTCTTTCCTCCTATCATGCAAGTTACATTTGTCATTTAACATTCTGATGACTCTTGGAAAATGGAATTAACATACACATAGCTGGTTCCCCTCGGTCGCTACAGTCCAGTTTGGAAGATCACGTGGTGAGTTGTTGGAAGTCTCGAAGCCTGCCCAGCGGCAGGTTGCAAAGGTGTTGAAGTGGATTCGCAAACAGTCTCCTGTTTGTGAGGACTTATGGGACACAAGAAAGACAGCAGTGCCAAGTAAGATTCAGGTCATAGTGGTGTCTTTTTGTTGAGCGGTCTTGTACAGTATCGCTTGTGATTTCGGAACACTTTCCTCGTAGTTGCATGTTCTTGCTAATCTGAAGATGCCCACGCCCACGGTTTTTTTTCTCAGTCGTCAATTGAAAGGGACTCTTGCATGTGTTTTTCGATGAGGTGAAGGTGAATAGCTAGAGGTAGTGCATGACATGACTGCCTATGTTGACGAC